>JANZLC010000200.1:17989912-18001595 GCA_026413385.1 Erythroxylum gracilipes
TCTATCTTGCATTCTAAAGGCTAAATACTCCCGTAATGTGACTTTAGTCCTCTTTTTAGTACTTGACAGTGATGCATTACTATGAGAGATATCTTCTCTATATCCTTCTATACCATAAGGAAATAACAAAGGATATTGCATAGGAAGATAGGCTGGATGCAAATCATGTACTCTTTGTAATAGCCCACATTGTGTTTGAACAATAATATCCTTCCCAATATCTGAAGTATCCACATCACCAACCACTAATGCTGCTACCTGTGAAGTTGTAGGCAAGTTATAAGTTCTGCCATCACTTTCTCTTTTGTGGATTAGTCTAAGCTTCAAATCCTTGCTATTGGATGTTTGAAATCTATCTCTTGCCATTCTAAAAGCCTGAGTCAATATATTATAAATATCAAGCATCTCCTTCAAATTCATCACAATACTACGATCAAGAAAACTGTCATCATCTTTTGATCTGAAAATGGAACATATAGTTTCATCATTGGAAATTAATAATGAGATAAAAATTAAATGCAAGACATGACGTGAATTTAAGATGTACCTTATAACAGTCATTCGATTATCAATTTCATGTTCTGTATCAAAGATATACATTTGGGAAAATTTTGGTGGTTGGCCTTCAACTGGAAGTAAGCTGCCAATATGATGATAATTCTGGCCAGACATTACAAAAGAATAAGGACTATGTCCATTATTAAGTGACTTGTTAACCTTTCCTCCCGTAGAAGTGAAACTGAACAACCTTTCACTTGTTGTTCTTTAAATAGTATTTTATGTTTTGGGTAACCCTAGGGTCTTTTTTGGGGTCCAAAAGGTCCAAAAAGTCCCTTGAAACGTAAAGTTCATAAGTGTCTGCACGTCTGCTCGACGCAAGTCACAATCGTGGCCCGGCAGGCCACGATCATCACTCACATCTGAGCCGTCTGTCATTATCGTGGCATGCAAGTCACGATTGTGGGCCATTCCTAGAGCTTCTGTCCTGCCACAATTGCGGGCCTGTGTTATGGCCGAGTTCCCTCTGAAACTCCTCCGTTCTTCGATATTGACCCTGAAATACTAGCAAACACATCAAGGTACCTCAAAAACATAATATTTAAGCGCAAAAACTTGTACTAACCCATGAAACACTTAAAACACAAATAATTAACAAACTAATACAATTCTAACCTAAACACATACTAAATGATCGAATAGCTAAACACATATCAAACTATATCCTAAAACACGATGCAATTTACACTTATTACATCCCTACACTTAAATGTTTGCTTGTCTTTAAACAAACAAAACAAAAAATAACACAAAATCACAAAGCACACAATGCAATAATGAGACAATGGCTTCAACTTTATGAAATAAATTCAACTCTAAACATAATCATTCAAGTTGTTCCAAATTATTAACATGCAAAATCCGCATCTAGGAGCTCTTGACTACATATACATATTAATCACAACTTAAATGTCAAGTTTATTAACCCCTTTCAATTATACACACATATTAATAATTTTTTGGTCAACTAACTCTGTAACTACTCCTAAGTACGTTTTCATGAAAAGTTAAGCTACTTACAAGTTTGATAGGTTTTATTAGGAAACTTTTTTTGTTACTTTTGTTAGAAATAAACCTAGTCTTTTTACATGAAGGTAAACATTAGTGATGAATGTCGATTCGGTTACTCGAGTAAGTCATGTTTTTAGTAAGTTGCTTGGTTGAAAAATCATTATAGCCATTTGATACGAAGGCACACATTTGTGATGTGTGTTGATCCAGTTACTTGGCTACATCACGTTCTCAATTGGCTATTAGCTCTATTCAGAATGCTAGCGGAATAGTTATTTATTTAAAATTTAACACCTTTTCTTTTTTTAATTAATGCCTACCTTGTTGCTTTAGCTACTTATTTTCATGAAAAAAATACTAGCAAAGCTACTTAGTCGAAAGACCTAAAATTATGAATGAATGTGACAACTTATATGATAAATTAACACTAAATCCTAATTAACTTGCATATTTTAGCCAAAGAACCTAGATCGCTAATTTTGCTTATGACTCCTCACAACCTAATAGATTATGTTCAAAATTAAATCGATTTCATTCCATCTAAGTCATCGATACATTCACGCAATCCACAATATGCAACCTAAACACACTAACATAAAATATGTAAAATTCACACTCAAAACAAAATGCACAACCTTCCCCACACTTGAACAACATATTGACCTTAATGTGAGAAGAATACATATAAGCACAAAAGGGGGAATGAAACAATATATGGAAGGAAAAAGAACAAAATACTAACAAAAATAAAAAGAAAAGGGTTAGAACACGAAAACATCATGGTGATTGAGGTGGTGATATGTCGAAGGTGGAGACCAAATGCGCTTGATGTCGAGCTGGCTTTCTTATCTTATAATTGATTCAGAGAGAGTCCTAGAATTAGTAAGGCAATGTACTCCGAATCATTGATATTTATTTATGGAAATGAAACAACTTTAATTGCATAACAATTTATATCTACCCTAAACATGCTAATTTATGGTCATTAGCTTGACTTTGTGTCATTGGAAACTCAACCAGGATCAATTATGAGCGGCTTGCTTATACCCTTTTCATTTAACATCAGTTTGTAGCCTATAAGTAAGCTACAAATTGCAAAATGATCAAAAGGACAATATTAATAAAAATTATGAAAACCAATTAAGCTCAGTAATGTCCATTTTTCAAGTGAATTGTTAACAAAATAGGAAATAACAAAACTCCCTGGATCTTCTATGGAATCCAACAGTTTTCCAGGTAAGAGGGCGAGTTGTTCTCTTCTTGGTTCTTCCTCATTATCCCTCATCTCCTCTTCTTCTTTAGCTTCTTGAATAGAGACTTCCATAGCTTTTTCAAACTTGATGTCCGTTGTCATCTGTTCTTCGTCCTCTCGTTCTTTCAAAGATTTGAGTACATCAATTTTTCTGAATGAGTCGCCCTCCTCCGGATTCTTTAATATATCATTCATGTTGAATGTCACTTGGTTATCACTACTCGGAATGATGAAATTATCTTTATGTACATCTACCCAAGTTTTTTCGATGTTCAAGCATGGTATACCAAGATCTAGGGAATAATAGGGAGGGTTGTCATTCTTTTCTTCATCCTCTTTCTTCATCTCCTGGTCTCCTACAAGATGGGGTTCATCTTGATTTCCCGCTGGTTTTTCTTGCTCTTCCCCATTTCTAAGTATGATAGCCTCATATGGCTCTCGTTGATGTAATTCCATATTGCTTAGAGAGTCTTCCACAGTTATCTTACAAAATTCACGGGAAAGCTGTCTCACTTGAATCTCCAGGTTGTGAATAGAAGAGGTATGATTTTTCATTACTTGATCAAATTACTCTTCTAGTCTCTTCTGGGTCTCTTCCATATCTGTTAGCTTATCCATGATTTTGACCAATTTGGAATCCCATAAACTGGACTCATCTTGCTAAAATCCTAATAGGCCTTGATGTCCTATGTGAGTACTTACATTGTTAGACCAATAGAAATCTAGGTAGTTCTGTCACTCGGAAGTGTACGTGTTCATATAAGGATGATGATTTCTCCAACTAAATTGGGGCTCACTGAAATCCACAAGAGTCTTTTGCTCCCTATAATATATATCCTCCATAATCGTTCTTTTCATCTCTTTTTGATATCTAATTCCTGGATTCTCCATCGCTTCCTTGTGATGTCCAAATCAATGTGTTTTTGACTTTTCACCCAAACTTCCTACACTTTTTTTCTCTCTTGTGATTGGGTACCATAACCACAAAAGATGGTGAAATGACTTAGACTATAATAATTAAACTAATTCTACACCTCCCCGGCAACGACGCCAAAAACTTGATCATATTGTTTGAGCTTTAAAATTTATAAGCCCTCATATACCACAAGCGCACAGGTTTCGGTTGTAATATAAGAGGTGTTGATCCTATAAGGAGGGCACTAGCCTAATCCTAGGAAAAGAATAAAAAGAAATAAAAACTATACAAGTGAACACGGAAAGTAAATATGAGAAATTGATTCAAGAATTGTAAAGCAGAAATTTCATCAAAACAGAATTAAACTGAGCAGTCACACAGGTCACAATAGAAATCTGTCAAAAGAGTTAGTCAAGCTATGAGAGAGGGGATTTTACTTATCATTAATGCTAATCTAGCCATTTATATGTTTACGGGTGTCAGTTCTAGACGATCATAGGGTTGATTACTCTCTCTCGAGTTATAACTATTAAACCCTAAATTGTAAACTCTAATCGAATTATGGAACTTGCAATCTCTCAATTCACAAATTACCCACAATTCTAATTAGTTCTAAAGCTCTCTAATAAATAATCGGGTCTAGTGCTAGATCTCTCTCCATGAAATTACCAACTAGAATGATTAATTGGTAAAATTAGATTGCCTACCTCTCATTAATCCGATCTAATCATTTTTATCCAGCTCACCCTCTCGGTTTGTTACCAAAATATGCAATTACATTAATCAATCACAACACCCAAAACAATAAACATAAAATTAACTAAATCAACATTAACTAAAAGTAAAATATCGAAGGAGAGTTCAGAACATTATCAACAACATGAATTCCAATTCCATACAATCCATCTCAACTTTATACATTTAAATGAAAAAAGAAATGAAGAGAAAATGAAACTTAGGTTGGACAAATAGGGAAGGTAGCGGAGTCGGAATACCACCCTATCCAGGGAGCAATGGCATTGGGATCCATTTCTTCTTCCTCCTTTTTCCTCTTCTTCACACTCTCTCTCCCCCTTCTTTTTCTCTCCCTTTAGGGTTTCCAAGAGTGGCTGAATGTAAAGCTCTTTATTTTTGTTCTTGTTGATCTATTTATGTTTTTTTTTTGTGTTTAGGGTTGAATTAGAATTTTTTCGAGGTCCAGAAGGTCCAAAAAATCCCTCGAAACATGAAGTTTAGAAATGACTGCGCATCTACCCAATGCAAGCCACAACCGCAGCCCTACAGGCCACAATCGTGGCCTATGTCAGGCTTTTCTATGGGCCACGATTGTCGGCCATGCAATTGTCCCCAATTTGCTCCGAAACTCTTCCATTCTTTGATCTTTACCCTGAAACACTACCAAACACATCAAGGTATCTCAAAAATATCATATTGAAGCTCTTAACCCATAAAACACTTAAAACACAAATAAATCACAAGCTAACACAATTCTACCCTAAACATATACTAAACAATCAAATAAACGGCTAAACACATATCAAACTATACCTTAAAATACGATACAATTCGCACCTATCAATAGAATGTAGGAACCCTTCCAAATCATATCAAATCTAACCCAAAGGAATGAATCATGGCCATTACTCAGACCCAGGAAAAGAAACTTGAACATACGAAAGAAGATTGAGACAATGGAGAAGGATAAGCAACTATGGAATTCCTTCCAAGTGAGCTCGTAATTAAGCCAATCAAGGAACCTTGACCTGAATTTTCGTGCCTTATTCTAACTCAGCGGAAGTCAAATTCAAGTAAGGCAATGAGGAATTCTAAGGAGGTTGAATTAAACAATGTTGAGGACATAACGGAATAACTACAAACGAGACTCACACTAAGTGAATCAATCAAGAAGAAGGTTAAGGAGCTCATAACGGAAGAAAACCCTAATAAAGCATAAAAAAAGAGGACCCAGAGGACTTTTACATTCCTTGCAGTATTAATGGAGTTAAAATAGACAGGGAATTTGTAGATTTGGGAGTGAGTATTAACATGATGCCCTATACCTATAGTTAAAAATTAGGATTAGAAGAGTAAGAACCCACTACACTGCTAGTAATGAATACGGACAAAACAGTTCATCGATCGAAGAGTATTATTAAGAATGTGCAAGTACAGATCGATATATTTACCTTCCTTATAAACTTCTTTGTATTGGATATTGGAGAATATGTGAAAACCCCTATGGTCCTTAGACGACCATTCTTAGCTACTGCTCACTCAATAATTGACGTTGATGGGGTGAACTAACTCTGAGGGGTCGGAAAGCAACAAATAACGTTCACTGTGTTAAAGAATGACAACAATTCTCCCTTACTTCTAGCTAGCATCAAAGAAACCGAACCTCAAGGACAATGGGAAGATATTGAGGATCTTGGAAATGCATTTAGAAAGAAACAATCACGGAGGAGAAAGCAAAGGAAGGTGAAGTAAAAGGAAGGTAAAACCCAGGGCATGGTAAGCTTATATGCAAATGGTAAGATCGATGACTGCGCTACCATTGCACGATTCATTTGAACCACTTTTAGCACATGAAGAGCATCGAGCTACTGACGTTAAAAGAAGCATCACATGGGAGGCAACCCATGGATTGTTAATTCCATATTAATTCCTTTGACGTTTAGCTAGTTTGAATTCCGTAGTTAGGTTATTCCATTTCCAAATAAGGTCGAGAAGGTATAGGACTTCGATATGAATGAGATGATTGAGGAAGTAAGCAAAAAAGCTATAAAAGAGTTAGCAAGGAACCTTAGGAACGTGTAGAAGGAAAAAAGAAGAAATCAAAAATTGGTGAAAACCTGCAGCAAGGTAAAACTATCCATGCGATTTTCAACTAAAATTTTTACCATTTCACCCTTCCTTCACCGATATATTTATTTCATACTTCATTTTTTCACTCACTTTCATTTTAACTTTATCTCTCTAAATTAGAAGCTCCAAACACTCTCTCTTCTCTTTAGCCAATTTCAAAATTTCCATTTTATTCCAACTTCCATCTACTTGCAATCCAGTATGTCGTGCATTAAGCAATCAACGAAGTGCAATCAATTATCAGGACAAAATTAAGTCTCAGAACGAGGGCGAAGGAACAAGGTGGAGGATTTCAAAGCACCCTTCCTAATTTACACAGAGGAGGAGGTATCTGTTTCCAATCCCTTAATGTCAAACAAATAGTAGCTCTAAAATATTTTGATTTTGATATGCTTGATAGGCTAGAATTGCAAGATAGGGTAGAGCATTTAGCAAAAAGAATTCAATGAGCTAAGTTTATACACTTCCAATATCTTGTCTACCAAGAGCTCATTCTCGAAATCTTCACTTCCCTTTTTTTTGAACAGAGTAACCCTAAGGAAATGTGGTTTAGGTTACGAGGATGAACTTATGAGCTGAACATTGAAATCATGTGTGATATCTGTGATTTCCCCGAATCTTCCATTATCGATCAGCAAGATGATTTTCATGCTTCTTGCTATTGGAATGAGCTTACTGAGTTAGAGCAATTCAACACTAAGAATGCACACAACAACATCATACGAACCCAAGAACACTTGTTATTGAACAAATTCAAGTGCCAAATAGTTTTTGATAAATTAGAGACCAACAAGTGCTTAACAAACGAACTTTTTATGTTGTGGTGCATAAATCATAGCATCCCAATATGCACCTCCATACATGTGCTTAATGCTATTGTTGTGAATCCATGTAAGAGGAGAAATAATTTGGGTATGGGGTATTTGGTTTCCGCTATTGCTAAGTACTATAGCGTGGATTATAGTTGACTAATCATTTATGTCCCTGATTTTCTAAATCACTATCATTTGTGGCATGTTGAAATCCTAAAGTCCCATAACATGGAACTCTGGGACATCAACCAAAAGACTATATGAAGATCAGCGCTAGTCAGGCGATTTCTAGCACAGTGTGGCCTCAGCAGGCAGAAGAGGACTCGATTAGTGAGGAGTTCGAAGAGGAAGAAGACACAGAAGAACCTGGTTGGAAGAAAGTGTTTGATACAATCTTTGCCAATACCAAGGTAATTACAGATACATTTGTAGAGAACTCTAGAAGGATGAAGGAGATGGATCGTACACAATGACGTTAGAGCCAAGATATATGCCGGATTCATCGATATTTTGAGGCTTAAGGCGTCCAATTGCCATCTCCAACACCATCCCTGCCTTCATCACCGTGAGGTTTTGTTTCTAACCCCTTTCTTTTAAATTTAGTCTTTATTTTTATTATTGTTTTATTTTATTTTATGTTTCTTCCTTCCATATGGGTTTGTTTATCTCCTTCTCATATTAAGGAAAATGTGTTGTTTAAGTGTGGGGAGGGTTATGTGTTTTGCTTTGAGTGTGAATTTTGCATATTGTATGATAGTTTGTTTAGGTTGAATATTGTTAATTGTGTGAATGTGTCAATGGATTAGATGAAATGAAATCGATTTAATTTTGAACATAATCTATTAGGTTGTGAAGAGTCATTAGCTTGTGAAATTAGTAATCAGGGTTCTTTGGCTAAATATGCAAGTTAATTGGGATTTACGATTAGTTTACACCCTATAAGTTGTCACATTCATTCATAATTTTAGGTCTTTTAACTAAAGTAGCTTTGTTAGTATTTTTTCATAAAAACAAGTGGCCAAAGCAACAAGATAGGCATATTAAATAATAAAAAAAGTGTGTTTGTAAATTTTAAATATATAACTATTCCGCTAGCCTTCGGGTTATGAATATAGCTAGTAGCCAGTTGAGAACATGATGTAGCCAAGTAACAGGACTGACACGCATCACAAATGTGTGCCTTCATGTCAAAAGGCTATAGTGACATTCCAACCAAGCAGCTTAACAAAAGCATGACTTAGTTGAGTAACTAGATTGACATTCATCACTAATGTTTGCCTTCGTGTAAAAGACTAGGTTCATATCTACAAAAAATAAAAAAAATGGTTTCTAATAAAACCTACTGAACTTATAAGTAGCTTGACTTTTCATTAAAACGTAGTTAAGATTAGTTACAGAGTTCAAATGACCAAATAATTGTTAATGTGTGTGTACAATTGAAAAGGATGAATAACTTGACATTTGGGTCTTGATTATTATTTATATTTAGTCCAAAGCTCCTAGATGTGGATTTTGCATGTTAATAATTTGGAACAACTTGAATGATTGTGCTTAAAGTTAAATTTATTTCATGAAGTTGAAGCCATTCTTATTACTGCATTGTGTGTTTTGTGATTTTGTGTATTTGTTGTTTTGTTTGCTTGAGGACAAACAAACATTTAAGTGTGGGGATGTTGATAAGTGTAAATTGCATCGTGTTTTAAGACATAGTTTGATATGTGTTTAGTTGTGAATTCAATCATTTAGTATGTGTTTAGGTTAGAATTGTGTTAGTTTGTTAATTATTTATGTTTTAAGTTTTTATGGGTTAGTACAAGTCTTTGAGCTTAAATATTATATTTTTCAGGTACCTTGATGTATTTGCTAGTATTTCAGGGTCAACATCAAAGAACGAAGAAGTTTTGAAGACATTTGGGTCGAAACAATGGCCTACGATCATGACAGATCATGACATGTTAGGCCACGATCATGATAGAAGCACCAAATTTGGCCCACGATCATGGCCTCCATGCCACGATCATGAAAAAAGCCCAGGAAATGGCCCACAATTGTGGCCTGCGTCTGGCAGACTTGCAGATACTCAAGAATGTCAAGTTTTGAGAAATTTTTTGGACCTTTCGGACCCCAAAAAATCCTAAGGTTACCAAAAATACAAGAGGATATTTAAAGAACAACAAAAAGTGGCAGAAAAAGAGCTTTTGTATTAGCCACCTTAAGAAACCTTAGAGAGAAATCATCGAAAGATAGAGGAAAAGAAGAAGGAAGAAAGAAGAGGAGAAGAAGCTAACTCGACGTACTTCTCGGATCAGGAGATTTCCTGGTATCACCACCTCACATCATCCATTTAGATTGTATTTCCTGTTTATTTTTAGTTTTATTATTTATAGAATTGGATTAAACAGTTGATGACTAGAATGTCGAGGATGTTCTAAACTCACCTTCGGAATTTTATTCTTGAATTAATGAGAATTTGATTGTTTATGTGTTTATTGGATATTGTTGTAGTTGATTATGTGATTGCATAATTCGATAGTAAACTGAGAGGGTCAATTGAATAAAAACAATTAAATTGGACTAACGAGAGTTAGATGATTTAATAAAAACAATAATTGAATCAGATCGAGAAATTGTGGAAAGAGAGATCTTGCATAGGTTTTCAATAGTTTATAAGAGAACTTCAGAACTAATTAGAGTTTTGGATAAGTTGTGAATTGTGAGATTGTAACCTATATAATCTGATTAGGGTTTATGATTTAGGGTTAAGTTTATAACTCAAGAGAGAGTAATCGACCTTAGGATAGTCTAGAACCAACAATCTAATAATTTGTAATCAGTTAGGTTAGCATTAAGGATAGGTAAAATTCCCTTTCTCTAAATTGGTAATTTCTTTCAGTTGATTCTTGGGTGTGTTGTAAATTGCTTAGTAATTAGTATTTTCGTGTTTAATTCTTAATTTGATTGATTTAATTAAATTCTCGTATTAGTTTTGTCACATCTTGAATTTTTGTTATTTGTTTTTCACCTTAGATTTTAGGATTAGATTAGTTTCTGCCTCTTGGGTCGACACCTTTGGTACTACGCTAAGTAACTGTGCACTTGCGACTTATCAAGGGTTACTATTTAAAACTTACACACAACCGAACCCCCAATCATATTATACATATAGTCTTTTTAGCTTTTATCACCAAGTAAGTTACATTCTAGATCGCTTGGTTCTTTTATTATCACTAATGTATTTTCTTAACGTGCAATGGATATAAAAAGTTTAGATACTTGAAAGGTCTTTAAGGTGAATGGACATAGAAGATTGAGTAGATAAAGGCCCAACATTAAACAATTGTGCTCTTTAAAAGACAACCTAAATATGATGATTTTTATTAATTTCATTTCAATTATTTATGGGTTTAATCTTCTTACTTTTATGTAGTTGTTTTGTTAGTTTATAGGAATCATTTGATCTTTTTGGGCATAATCCTAAAATTCATAATGGGAGATTACATCTTATATAACCTAGCCTTATGGAATTAAATCCTTTAAAATTCAGAATATTAAAATTCATAAAGCGAGATCAAGTCTTATGTAATTCAAGTTTCAGGATAAAAGATCTAAAGTTTCGGACTACTAGAACTTATAAGATGAGATCACGCCTTGCTAAAATGAATAAAATGAGATCAGAAATTTGACAACTTAAGATTATGGCATTAAATCCCTTAAATTCCATATTATTAAAACGCACAAGGCAAAATCACGCATTATAGATAATAGTAAAATGTTTTGTTTTAGGAAATTAATAATTTCTAAATAAATAAAACATTAATTTTTAAGATATTTAAAAAATAAAAATAAAAATAACAAAACCCTACGTCTCTTCTTTTCTTCTTTCTATTTTTTAGGTTGTCCACGCATCGCTTATCTCCAGCCTTGTTTGCATTTAGCACTTCACTAGTATTGAACTTGCACACTATTATAAATTCTTGAATGCCTTCATAGTTGTCTGATGTGGGATTCCTGACACACCCCTCTCAGTCCAGAGCAGGACTCGAAATCTGATGGGCATATTGGGCAAAGGGACATAACCTAGCTCTGATACCATGTTAGAAAGGCCTAACTTGTTGGACCCCAAACCAGTTTAATTATTTTGATGCATGATTTTAATTTTGAAGTCTTATTCGATTAGTTAAATTTGAATTGAATGTTGCTAAGGTTTAGAATTTTATTAAGTTTGATTAAAGATTAATTTGTGGCCTAAATTAGGATTAACGGGATTAA
>JANZLC010000200.1:18015043-18027764 GCA_026413385.1 Erythroxylum gracilipes
CATCAAAATTTACTAAATCCTTTCATTAACTAATCATAACTTAAGGAATAAAAATCCTCAATTTATTCCAATCAGATAAAAATTATCAAACTAAAATCCTCAAAAGAATATAAATGTGTCTCAAAATAATTTAAACATGCTTAATGTGAATCGGGGCCCAACAGTTCTTTTGTATGGATTAGATGTATGTATTCCAAGCACCATTAGGGAATAGAAACTTATCTACTAGAAGAATTGTTGTTATAATTCACTGTTTTCTCTCCATATGTCCTCTCAATACTGGCCATCTTTTAATTTTATATATAGGCTCTCCACTGTTAAGATAGATTCCATCTTTCTTTGCTTGCTTAACTACTAGGAATGTGCAAATTTTTAACCACTATTAGTTCTCTTAATAGTATATAATTCCTATGAATGCTTCAGGTTCCTAATCTTTTATAATTTCTTTCATTTTATAATTCGTATATGCTGCATCTAAGACATAATTTGAATATCTTAGATTTATTAGCATTAGAGAATTAAAGTCTTAAGGCCAATATAAATTTCTTTCAGAACAGAGGTTGGTACTGTAAATTACATTAATCCAGTAGACTCTTCCATATGGTCAAAGTGTTTATTTGTCATTAAATACATGACATATTCTCCTTGCCATTACAATTTTGTTTAAAGTTCAAATTGACTTGATCCTATTCCCTTTTAGGATTTAGGGAGGCAAATCTCTTTTCACTTTACTCTAGTAGTCCCTTTATTATTTTCAGATCCAGTCTACAAGAATTTTACAAGGATTCATCCAATATCATTGATGATTTTAATAGGTAAGGCCACAAGAGGACTCCAATAAATATGCATGCTAGTAAGAATAGATGGGAGTAGTTGAGTTATGCTTGCATATGATAACGTCTTACATTTTCATCTCCAATTCCTTTGTAAAATAGGATCAAAAAGTTTTTTTTTTTGCAATCATTATAAGCTAGTCTAGTTGATGAGATAAGTAATCCAAGGTGTTTAAAAGGTTCTTTACTCAATTAGAGTAAGGATAGTAGGACCAAGGACTACCCAAGGGAATTGGTGATAAGGGAGATGTAGATTTGAATTTTTCTCCTCTTGATTAAAAGAACAAAGATATTTAAGAATAATTAGAGATAATCCAAAATTAATTGTACTACGTCTCTATTAGATCCATATAGTAAAAGCAAGTCATCTGCAAAAGAAAGATTATAGAGCTTTACTTCTTTTACACTAATTATGGAATTTAAAGGTTTCCCTTGAGTAATGTTAATGGATATCATTCTAATAAGCAGTTAAATTGCTAGAGAAAACATCTATGAAGATAAGGGATTACTTTTTTTAATTATGTTATCCTTTTTGAACATATGAGTAGCCCCTTAATTTATGAGAACATTGAATGATGAAGTGGATAGGCAGTGGAAAACCAATTGATAAAGATTTATGGGGAAACCGAAGACTTGCAAAGTTTAGAGAATGAAACAATAACTGAGAGTATGAAAGGCTTTAGACAAGTCTATCTTTAAGGAGCAACTTTTGACAATCATTTTGGAATGATATTCCTTGAATATTTCTTATGCAAGTAGGAGATTATCTCAAATATTGCAACATGAAAAGAAAGCAAAATAAGAAATATTGATTAGCTTATTCATAAAAGGCTTTAATCTCAAAACCAAAATCTTAGAGATGATTGTATAGAGAATATTACAATATGATATAGGTCTTAAGTCCTTAAAGGAAGAGGGGGTTAGGGATTTTGGGAATTAGGCATAGAAAGGTTTTGTTTAGTTTTTTTAGCATGGTGACTAAATTAAGAAAAAATCTTTGACAACATTACACATGGTTCTAATAAGTTCCACAACCTTTGGAAAAAAATATACATCAAAATCCATCAAGTCCTAAAGTCTTATCCATATTGAAACTGAAAATAATATTCCTTGTCTCTAAATTGGAGGCTAGTTTAGTGAGATGATTGATCTTAGATTGATTGGGGGAGATAAAATTGAATCTGAAAAGCATGATAAGGGAACTTGAGAACATATATCCAATGCATATTGTAAACTTGAAGTAATTGTAAGTTAGGGACGTTAATTAATCTTAATCATAGCAAGGATTGCCTATAGGATCTAAGATTCCAAAAATTTTATTGAAATTCCTTATAGTATTGATAGATTTATGATAGAAAGATGAATTGGCTTAGCTTTTAAATTCAATCTTTTTACTTTAAATAACAATTTTGGGCTTCAAGTGAAGAAAGGTAGAGCTAAGTTTAGATTTTTTCTTTGTTTCAAATGACCATTTAGAGGATTAATATATAAAGTAGCTTGAGTTGTCATGAGTTCATCCCTAATTTTTTCAATTACCTTAAGTGAGTCATTCTTAAAATGATCCTTGTGAAGCTTCTTAAAGTGCTCTTTTATACTCTTCAATCTTATAATATTTTATAGGCTACAATCCCTTACTTAGATTGTCCAATCCTTTAGTTACTAATTTCTCATATCCCTCTGATTGACTTTTTTAAAGTTTGTCAATTATGAATTAACTACAAGTGAACAATGTAGCTGTAGCTAGTATCAATAAGTACGAATTGATCCTACAAAGATGATGAATAGTAGTAGTTACCATTGTCTTATTGTCTAGTCTATACATGTTGTTTTGAATTTTAATTAAAGAAAATAAAGGTTATGCAAATAAAATAAAAGAGGTAGCAATGTTGAACAAAGAAATAAGAAATCATTTAGGAAGTTACCTATATTGAGAATTATTATCTAGGTTTCGAATCCCCCTAAATACCTTTAATTGATTGATTTTTTATTATACAATTGATTTATTGACTATTAGACAGTGGAAATTCCAATGGTAAGCTAATATCTCACTCTTGAGTCTAATAACAACTAATCCTAAGGTTATCAACTGAATTACTCAGGCTAAAGTTTATATAATTGCTTTACTTATTTATAAATCCCGTTATTAGGTTTGACCCTCATATAGAAGATTTATCCCTAATCTAGGTGATTTATGTCATTCTATCTCAAAGGTTGCAATCAACTCCTTCTAATTACAGTAGATCTATTCATACACAGGATTTCTCAATCTCTATGTTATAAAATCAGATTATGCACTAATATTTCAAATCTATTAGAATATATATTAAACACGTAATTGAATCACAATATTTCAACCCAAATAATTGCATTAATAAAAGAATTAGAACATGTTATTACACAAAACTAGGGTTCATCTAACTTAGGCACTCAAAGAATTTAGTTACACATGATAGAACACGAAATCAAACATAAATAGAAAGAAAAACGAACTGAAAACAATGGGTTTATAATTCTAAATCTCTTTTTTTGTCTCATATCAAATATTTTTTCAAGGTAGAGGTTTGTTCTTATATTCTTTTAGATCTTTAGATGAATTCTTCATGTTTTCCACTTCTCTGGATCAAAATTGCTTCTTAAGTAATCTATTAAAGTCTTAGAATGTATCTGTACATATCCTCCTCTACTTTGCCTCTAAACATGCCTTTTTATAGTAAATTTTAGGGTTTGAGAGATGAACAGGTTGATACACGGTCATGCATCAAATCGTGCAAAACCTAAAATCTCCGAAATTCATGAATTTGCACAGCTTGAGAGAAGTACACGAACTGATGCATGGTCATGTATCCCTTATATGCTTCAAATCTTCGTTTTATGCCATGTTTTTATCTAAATTCTTCTCTTTTAAGTCTATGAAGGCAATTATAACCTATAAACACACTTGGAGCTAATTAAGTATCAAATATGCAATAAAATTATAAAATATCAAGCCAAAAAAATATCAAATATGGGGTATGAATATGATCAATTTTGCATCTATCAAACATCTTCACACTTACACCTTTGCTTATCCTCAAACAAACTATAATCAAAATTATTAATTTTACAACATCAATCCCTCATCAATCTCTGATAGTTATAGGTTACTTTATGTTTTACTGGGTAATTTAGTATGTTTTTAGTTGTTAATTAGAATATTTGTGCATGTTTAAGTTTAGAATTGTATTAGTGTGATTATGTGCTTATGTTTTTGAGTGTTATCTGGTTTTTAGCATGTTATCGGGCTTTAATTTTATGCGTTTGAGGTGTTTTTATGAGTTTGTTAATGTTTGAGATCAGGTAAAGAAAATTGGAGAAGATTTGGAGAAAGCTCGGAGGAGGAGCCAAGGCCACGATCGTGACATACCAGTCACGGTTGTGATAGTAGCAACCCAACCAGGGTCACAATGTGTGTGCAAATGGCTGATAGATCAATCCACCATCCTAGAGGTATAGTCAAGGACGTTCTTGTTAAGGTTGACAAATTCACCTTTCCCACGAACTTCATCATCTTAGACTTGAGGAAGATTTGGAGACAACTGTTATCCTCAGACGACCATTTTTAGCCACGGCCCGATCTCTTATAGATGTTGATGAAGGCGAGTTAACTCTATGAGTGGGGGTTGAGAAGGTGTCATTTAAGATGTCTAATGATAAATATGTAGACGCTAACAAGAGAAACGATCTTGTGAAAAAGTTGAGAAGATTTATACTCACAAGGACTCACAATAGTAGCCACAAATTTGAAAGAATCCTCGAAAGAAGAAAACAAGGAAGCAAGGTGTTGTAAAGCAAAGTCAAGCAGCTCGCTTACAGTTTATGAAATCTATAGTAGCGCGACCATTACATGACCCATTTGAACCCGTGAGAAAAAGAAGTATGTCGAGCTAGAGGTAGTAAATGAAGTGCTACATGGGAGGCAACCCATGATTTTTAAATTTCTGTTGTTTCATCTTTCGTATTATAATAGGTTTCCAATTCTGTTTTTGCATGTTGTTTGATATAAGTTGAACACCTTGGAGAAATCAAGCATAAATATGACTTGGGTTTTCTTTATCTTTCTCTTTTTCATAATGGGTGGGAATGGTGTGGAAGGGAAAACAATGAGGTGATGTTGCAAATATAAGGTATGGAAGGAACTCCGGAGTGAAGCAAAGAAGAGAATTGAAAATAAGAAAGCAGTGTGAAAATTCCCAGTGTCACAATTGTGACCCATTTCTGAACCTTATATCACGGTCGTGACTTGCAACAGGGGTATAATAAGACACGTAATTTTCATCCCATTTTTTCTAATTTTACCCTTCGTTTCTCCTCCCTAACCTATATGTTAACCCTTATCCTCACTTTTCTCACCCATAACACTCTCCACTCTCTCTCTAGAAACAAACTCTCAAATCCTCTCCCTTCTCTCTAGAAAAGTCTTTATCTCTCTAAATTCTTCACACCTCTCATTCCAAATGGGACCGAGAATTAAGCAAATGGTCAAGCGCGCTTAACTGAGAGGCAAAGTTTAAGTGTCAAGTCACGAATAAAGGAACCGATTGGTGGATTACAGAGCACCCTTTCCGATTTACTCGGAAGAAGAAAGTAACCATTTCCAAACCCTTAGTTTGAAAAAATTATTGTACATTAATATTTGAACTTTGAAATATTAAAATGAATTTATCTTGATTTTTGAACTTAAAATTATTAGAAAGAATTGGATTGAGAGAATGGGTTGAAAACTTAGGGGGAAGAATTCACTGGGCAAAATTTATGCATTTTAACTATGTCATTGATGAAGAACTCACCCTAGAATTCTTCACCTCCCTCCAATTTGAGCAAGCTAACCCTAAGGATCTATGGTTTTGTTTGCGGGGTTAATCATATGAGTTAAACTATGGAATTTTGTGTGAAATTGGTGGATTCTCAGTGTCAACCATAGCAGACGAGCATGATGACTTTCGCGCCACACATTATTGGACTAAACAAACTGGGTTGAAGAATTTTGACGCTAAAAATGCCCACAATAAATAATTCACAATCCTGAGTAGCTATTGCTAATCTATGTTTGAAAAAAGAGAAAGTAACAAGTTTTCGATGAAGGAACTTTTCATGTTGTGGTGCATGGATCAAAGCATCCAAGTTTGCACCTTCACCCACATATGTAACACTATTATTGCTACTCTAAAAAAGAGAAGCAATAATCTAGGCATGGATATCTAGTTACGGTCATTGCAGATTATTATGGTGTCAATTGTGATAGACTAACTGTACATTTTCCTGAGTTCTTTAGCACTCATCACTTAACATGAGCTAAGATCTTGAAGTCCCACAATATGGAACTTCAAGATATCAACACAAAATCTCATGTTCAGAGTAGAAATAATCTAGGCATGGGTATTTAGTTACAGCCATTGTAGATTATTATGGTGTCAATTGTAATAGACTAATTATACATTTTCCTGAGTTCCTTAACACTCGTCACTTGACAAGAGTCGAGATCTTAAAGTCCCACAATATGGAACTTCAAGATATCAGCACAAAATCTCATGTTAAGAATAGGGCAGGACAAGCTAGTTTGAGTTTGGTGCTACCGCAACAAGAGGAGGAATCAAACAGTGAAGAATCAGGAGAGGAAGAGACAGTTGGATGAGAGAAAGTACTCAATGCAATTTCAGAAAATGCCAAGCTGTTGACGGAGATAGCAAAGGAGCAAAGACACTAATGTCATGACATTCGAGGCATTTACAAATACTTGCTACTTAAGAAGTGAAGATCCCACCTCTAACACAATCACTGTCACCATCACCATCACCACCTCAATCCCCATGATTGGTTTTTATGCTCTAGCCCTTGTATTTTTATTTTTATTTTGTTATTATTTTGTTCTTGCTATTTGTTTTTATTCCCCCTTATGTGTTTTTTGTTCTTGTCACATTGAGGACAATGTGTTGTCCATGTGTGGGGAGGGTTGTGTTTTGTACATTGTATGTTTTTATTTTAAGTGTGAATTTTACATGTTATATGTTAGTCTTGTTTAGTTTTTCATGATATGACTTGTATGAATGTGTCAATGGCTAGGACTTAATGAAATTAGTTTAGCTTTGAACATAGTCTTTTAGGTTGTAAAGATTTATTAACTTGTAAAATTAGTGTCCTAGGTCACTTTAGTTAAATATGCATGTTAATTAGGATATAAGTTGTTTCATTCACCCTAGGAATTTTCCACATAAATTTATAATTTTAGGTCAATTGAATACATAGCATCGTAAGTATCCTATCATGAGAATGATTAGCTAAAGAAATGAGGTAGGCAACAACATGTGAAAAAAGTGTGTATCTTAAATAAATAACTATTTCGCTAGCCTTCACGTTATGAATAGAGCTAGTAGTCAATTGAGAATGTGATCTAGTTGAGAAACAAGGGGACATTCATCATAAATGTTTGCCTTTGTATCAAAAGGCTAGAATGACATTCCAACTAAACAAATTGATAAAGCATGACCTAGTTTAGTAACCGAGGGACATTCATCACAAATGTTTTCCTTCGCGTCAAAATACTAGGTCAATGTTAATGAAAATTAACAAAAATAATGTCTTAATAAATAAAACATATTGATCTTTATGAATAACTTAAATGTTCATGAAAAGATATTTAAGGATAGTTACATTTTTTATTGACTAAATAATTATCAATGTGTGTGATATGTGCTTTAATTTATTGTATAATTGTTCCATAACACTTAGCGATTAATGACTTGAAATTGCTTAAGATACTCACTTTGACTCATATGTGGTTTTAGGCACAATTCGGAAGCAAAGGAGTTAAAGTAAGTCGAAAGCACTACATTTGAGTCGTTTTCCAAAGATTCACAATCCTTTTTCTCTATAGAACAAGAAGAAGAAGGATTCGAGCAAGTGGAGACAAGAAAATGCATGAAGATGAAGAGAAAATTCATGAAAATGTAAGTCACGGCCATGACACAAAAGTGTCAAGGGCCCGACTAATGGTGCACAACCATGACACAATATGTCATGGTTATGACTCAACTTGCAAAGTGTCATGGGTGCAGCTAATTATGCACAGCCATGACATAATATGTCATGGGCGTGACTCACCTTGCATGGGTGTGACTCAAGTAGTCACGCTCATGACTTAGAGTCAAGAGCATGAATCAACATGTCATAGCCGTGACTCTTACACATATCCTCCCGAACCCTAGTTTTAAAGATAAATAGACATGTGATAGCAGAGCTAGGGTTTCATGAAAGAATAGAAGGTGTTTTCGGCTGAAAGGAGAGAGAGCTTTAGGAGCTTCTGGAGAGCACGAAGAGGGTGATGGAAACTCTCCACCATAAAAGACTTATAGAGGGGTAGCTTTCTGACGTCGGATCAGAGGCGATATCAACGCCAATAACCCAGTTAAGCATTCCTTCCTTGTATTTATTATTTCTTTCTCTCTTTAGAAATTGATTATGTTATCCAATGTCTATAGATTTGGGTATTATGAAAAGATGATTTTAATGTGTTCATTGGATTGTTTTTACAAACCTATTGCTAGAATATTGAATGTAATCCGTAATTGTTATATTGAAATTCATTTGTAGTGACTAATGGTTCGTAATCATTAGGGATAACATAAACTAGGTTAAACGATGCATCGTATGTGGTTGTTGCTTGGATTAATTGGTTTTCCTAATTTGTAATGCGGCTGCCCAATTAAATACAACCTAAGGGAAAACTCTGGTTAATAGGTTAACCTATGATTAATAGTTTCTAAGAGAGGTTTGAGAAAAAAAAATCATCAAAATATGTTTAATTAGGGTGTAGGACGAGATAGAACCAAAGAACCAGATTCCTAACGAATTCACCACTTTCATCACTTTTCATGTTTTCTTTAATTTGTTTTCCTTAGTTTAGTGTCATTTTATTTTCATCACTTTACATGTTTTTCATACTAATTATTTTCATTTTAATAAATTGATACGCACTCTCTGTAGGATCGACCTAAACTCACCACTGCTAGAGTAGTAGGTCAAGTTTATTTTGACTAGCGTTACGACACGTTGTTAGTGTGTGTGCAAGTGATAGGGGTGAATGACTTTGACATTAAGGTCTTTATTATTATGTATATTTAGTTCGAAGTGGTTAGCTATAGATTTCACAAGTTAATAAGTTGATTGTGTTTAAAGTTAAATTAGTCTCGTGAAGTTCATGTCATTATACCATTAATGTATATACATGCTTATATGTGTTATTATTTGGTGTGTTTGTGTTTTTTTTTGTTTTGTTTTTTCTTACGGATAAGCAAAAGTTCAAGTGTGGGGATGTTGATAGTTACATACTGCATTATGTTTTAGTTGGTAATTTAGTATGTTTTTAGTTGTTAATTAGATGATTTCTATATGTTTAGGTTTACAATTGTGTTAGTGTGATTATGTGTTTATGTTTTTGAGTGTTATGTGGTTTAGAGCATGTTATCGAGCTTTAATTTTTTGCATTTGAGCATTTTTCATGAGTTTATTAGTGTTTGAGATCAGGTAAAAAAGATCGAAGAAGATTTGGAGATAGCTCAGAGGAGGGGTCAAGGCCACGATCGTAACATACCAGTCACGATCGTGATAGAAGCAACCCAGCCAGGGTCACGATTGTGGCGCCTTTGTCATGATCGTGACAATAGCCAAACAGGACCAAGTCATGATCGTGACAGAAGCCTAATTTCAAATATCATGATCATGACAAGCATGATAACAGATATAGGTACTGCTTCCGAACACATTTTTGGGGTTATTTCAGACATTTAGGCCTGGATAAAACTTAGTCTTTACGTTAAAAAGCCTTAGGAATATAAAAGACAAAAGAATGACCTAATCTAAGGGAGCCTCCATTTGCCACTTTTGGAAAGAACCAAGGAAGAGGAGAGAAGAAGAAGGAGTTGTTGTTGCTGTTGCCTCTCCCAGTCCTCTTCAAGTTGTTTTCTCATTCCATCTTGCTATTTCTTTCATTTGATGTATAAGATGGATATGATGATGATGAATTTGTGTTAAAAAATGTTCTAAACTTTTTTTGAGATTTGTTCTTGAATCAATATTAATTTGATTACTTTTAATCTTAATTTGTTGGGTATTGTGATTGTTTGTCATATTTGCATGCTTCAGTAATAAATCAAGGGAGTGAATTGATAGCAAAATGATTAGGATGGGTAATGAGAGTTAACAATCTAATAGATCACACAAACAATCAAATAAGTAATTTATACGAAGAGAGATCTTATGTGAAGACCCTATTATAATAGAGTACCTAAAATCTAATTGAAATGTGGGCTATTTTTGTTAATTGAGAGATTGCAAATTCAGTAATTTGATTCAATAAGGGTTTATGATTTAAGGTTTAATGATTAGAACTCAAGAGAGAATAATCTATCCTTCGATATTCGAGACCAATACCAAATTAACTCAAAACTAATTAAGTTAGCATTAGATGATAAGGTAAATCCCCTTTTCTTATAATTGATTAGTCTTCCTTGTGTGAATTTTCAATTGTTAATTGGTTATGATCAATTTTGATTTCCTTGCATTAATTTAGACTTCTAATTTTCATTTTATCTATATTCAATAACTTAATTTTCTGCTCATTTTTATTTTCATTTTAAGTACACTTTTAGGCCTTAGATAAGTTAGGATTCGATTAGTTCACTAATTTCTTGTGGGATCGACACCTCATAACTACGCTTACGACCCGTGCACTTGTAGAGTATTGAGGGTGGTTTTATAAGATAAAAACTTGCTCAACAATCTCAACCTATCCATTCATACTATAAATCATCATATCCTATTGAATCAAATTAACATACAATTAGAATCAAATTATTCTAAAATTAACTTTATAAGTCCATATTAATAGTAATCACATCAATAATAGCATTGAAATCAAAAGCACCAAGAATTCACTCAACGCACTCCAGTGTTTAGGGTGAAAAGTATCAAAACCCTCAATCAATGCATAGCAAAATTCTTACCATAAGCTTGCAATATTATCACATCTCCACCACTTATGTATAAACTAGAAACAATAATCAAAAGGTATTTATAAGGTTTTAATGGGGCTAGGTATGGTATGGTTGGGATATCAAAAAGGGTTAATTTAAAGGAAATTTACTAAAGGAAAATTATAAGACTTGTTTACAAAACATATAGGTCCTTTTAGTACAACTCTAATGGTACCATAAACTTATTCACAATTTTTTTTATTATGCTTATATAATTTTTTAATAATAATTCGAGCCTTCAATACCACAATTAGAGAAATAATGGAACTTTATAATTTCAAGTCTCAAACAAGTAAAGAATATAAATAACCTTTAAGGTTTAAAATAATAAAAAGGTCTTAAAAGAAAAATAGGGTAAAGGTTAACATGTGGGTTTAATCAATGAAAAAGTTTAAGGCTCAACTTGGTTATTCCTACAGGATAAATTATAGGTAAGGTAATTTTCAAAGAAATAGGCTAAAATAAGTTGTTGAATCTAAGTGTCTTTATCATGTCAATGCTTCTAATTTAACAATTATGATCTCAATTATACATGATAGCACACACATAAAAGAAATAAAAAGAGCTTTAAAACTTTGGAATGTCGCTCTTAGGCTCAAAAGCTCACCAAAAAGATAGGTTTATGTGTGTAAATAGTATGCAATTTCATTCAACTTAACTATCTTAATGATTAATAAAAATATGACTTATGAAAGCAATTTTATTCTAACTCTCATCATTTTGCATACTAATTCAAATTAATATTCAATAATAAAATATAATAGTAACAAACAAATTTCAACCAACTCAAAATATTAGTTAATAATCAAGATTATATTAAGCTTAAAGAAAATTGTTAAAAATTCATTAACCCTTTCCCCTACACTTAAAGTTGTACATTGTCCCTAATGTACACAATATAAGTATATATAATAAGTGAGAAACGTTGTGGTATTTTGCTAAATATGACAATTTTTTTTTATTTTGGTCCATTCAATAGTAGACTACATCCTTGCAAAATATGAAGAAAAAAGATTAAAGAAAATAAAAGAACAACTAAGTAAATAAATAAAAAATATGAAAATAAAAATAACATAAGATTCAAAATAAAACCTATCCTAATTTATAAGTGGCCTCCCATGATGCGCTTGTTTAACATCGATAGCTCGTCGTACCTTATACATTACCCTCATCCTGGGTCTATAATCAGTGGCTTGCTTCCATCCACTTCTCCGTGTAAGGTTTTTGTAGCTTGTAAGTAAGCCACCTGTTACAAGATAATCGTAAGGACATAATTGATTTGATTAATAACACTAATAAATTCCATTAATGTCATTTTTAATGACAAGCTATTAACAAAATTAAGAATAACAAAAGCCTCTGAATTGTCAGCTAACTCAAATATTTTGTCTTTGAGGAAGTGGAAACCCTTTGTATTTAAGGTCACTACCAATGCCTCATCAATAATTTCCTTACTCGATTCCTCCACTAGTTCTTCCTCAACCATCTTTGTCCACTTTTCTTCTTCTTCTTTCTAGACAAAGGTTGTTGGGACCCGTTCTCAAAATCAGATCCCAACCGGAAAAACGGAATCGAAGAAACGGATTTACAAATTCAGAGGCACGAAAACATATCGAAGGCAAATCGAAATCCAAGTAAACAAGTGGTTCGATCGAACTGAATCAAATTCCGACACCGACATCTGGGAACAAATATTTCAGAAAAGACTTTAGGAAGCGTAGCGTTGGAAACCTTAAGACTATCTGTCTAAACTAATCCAAATCCATGTACATTTTTTTTCATTCTTTAATCATTCTCATACAATGCACTTCAATTCCTCAA
>JANZLC010000200.1:18033662-18043999 GCA_026413385.1 Erythroxylum gracilipes
GCCCTTAATGAGTCCAAAAAGTCCATTTTATCCTTCCTTATAGGCTTATGTTCTTTTAAACTTAAGTGTCTTGCCAACAGTACCCTTAAATATTCTAACATAACACTTTCTTCCAGAAACATGTCCCCCCATTGTCGTAGGTTTCTAATGTCATCATTTCATTTGGTTCAATGGTTCAAAAGATGTACTTCAAACAGTTTTGGACTGCTCTTGTCCAAAATAGTATACTATGCACAACTTCCATCTAGAATTTAAATATCTTAAAGACTGAATTAGATCCCAATTTCTCAAACCATTTGTAGCTACATATCTCTAGTTTACCACGAATCAAAAAGTACCTCATTTGGATCAGTAGAGCTCCAGATATCATCGAAATACTGAAGTATGTTCAATAGAATAACACCAGTTTTTATTACTTAAGAGCACACTCACTGTACCCGTCCCACTCTTTTCACTTAATCTTTCTCCATTCATTTCAGATAGCTATGATTATTGGTGAAGATGTAGATAAATGTCATATGAATTCAATGGTTCAGGAATCATATCATTTGGATGTCTAGAGAAGAAGTTATGGTCAAATGACTTCAACACGTTTATGCCCTCACTTGTAATGTACATGTCTCGGCGCGAATGCCATAACTTTTGCTACAGATGTCGGATTGACTTCGTTTTTAGACCATTGAAAAGAGGCCTTCGAGATCTACAACTTTTATGAAGATCTCTAAGGATGAATCTATCGTATGACTTTTGTATTATCTCACTTTTGCATCGTCTCACTTTCCTATAGTCTCAGTTCTATCGTCTCATTTCCATCGTCTCATTTTCTTCCGTCTCATTTCTATCGTCTCATTTTCTTCCGTCTTATTTTCTTTCCCAAAATGTCTCCACTTAAACAGATCATAACTTTTGACTCCGATGTCCAAATATTTCATGCTATATACTGTTGCAAAGATACAAGAAAGATCTGCAACTTTTCATAAGACAATGTTGCTAAAAAATATTTATGTCAATCCCAAATTTGCCCCTAAAGTCCAAAGACGAATTTCCCCTTCGTACACCAACATACTGCACCAAATTCTTAACTTCATAATAACTTTTGAGATTCTTAGAGACAGAATTGAAATTCAATGTGTTCATAAGAAATGTAGCTATACTTTTCTAGTTTAATCCAAATTAAGAATCATCTCGTTTGGATAACTAGAGAACAAGTTCTGGTTAACAGACCGAAGCACACTCAGTGAACATTTTCCAGATCACTACCAATTTTGTTTTCTAAATCTTTCCTTATCACAACTCATACCAAGATCACTCTTTCTACTCCTTCTACTCCTCATTTTCAATAAAATCACATTTAGCATCAATTATACCCGGAAGTTGTCAATGAATGCATGTACCACATTTTGTGCAAAAACATTCCACATTTATGAGCATATATGCTAATATGATGCATGAGCAAGAAAATGCATTGTCTTACTTTCTCTTTAAGCTCACATGTACTGAAATTTTGGGTTTTAACCCTTAATATGGGGATGGGATGGTACATGCCTAATATGTACTTAAATAGGAGATCATAGATTTGATTAGTTGACATCTGTTAGTAAGGGATAGTGATTTGGAAGTCCAATTATCAATTTTGCTCTTAATCCTATTAAGAAGAGGCTTAAAGTCTGAAAAGACAGGTTTAACGGAGTTAATAAGGATATCAAGATACTTAATAGGTAGATGATCCAACTTAAATCTAGTGATTTGTTTCAATCTAGCTAATAGTTATGTCGCACTTGTTAAGATTAATAAGCTAGACTCATCCTTATTGATAGCAAATCCTAACATTATGTTCTAAACTTTGAAAGCTTTTATGATGGACCTGAAATAGGGGATGTTAACTTTAGAGAAAACAAAATTTTCATCAGCAAAGTTCAAATTGACAATACCATGCTTCTAACATTTAGAGTGAAATTTGAATACTCCTTTTCTTGTAGCATTGCTTTTGAGCAACCTGAATAACACTTTAGATACTAAAAAGAATAAATACAGGGAGATGGGGTCCCTGGTCTAATCACTTTAGTAGCTTTAAAGTGCTTAGTGGGTTCTCCATTCACTAAGATTATGTAGGATAAAGTAAAGATATATTGATGGATCCATTATGTGAAAATTTCAAGGAAACCAAAAGCTTTCAAGACTTTAAGGATGAAGTTTCAATTTACCATGTCATAAGTTTTATCAAAATCTATTTTGAGTGCTCAATTTTTACAGTTGTTCTTCCTAGTGTAACGTTTGAAGAACTCCTGAGCTAGTGCAATATTATCACCAATCTCTCTTTTAGGGTTGTAAGCTAACTAAGTTGGATCAATAAGTATAAGAAGTATAGGCTTCAACTTTAGAGCAATCACTTTGAAAATGATTTTGTAAATAGAGTTGTAGCAAGAAATAGGTATGTAGTCTCTTAAAGACTTGTGCTCTTTCCATTTAGAAACTAATGTAATGAAGGTGTTGTTCATGGCATTGAGGAGTTTACCATTCTTAAAGAATTCTATAACTACTTCAAAGTCTACATTGCCTAAAATAGATCAATTTTCTTGAAAGAAAAATATGTTGAACCCATTTGGTTGAGGGGCTTTTTAAGGAGTTAAAGATTTTAAAGAATTTTTGATCTTAGATCAAGTAATAGGAAAAGCCAAGTGTCTACTTAATTAATGGACAACTTTTATTGAACTACTTCCTTAATAAATTCTATAGATGAGCAAGCAAGTGAGGAGCAACCTAGTAAGGATTGAAAGTAACAGTTAGTTACAGAGATGAATTGACTTCCAGTTTGAAGCAAAGATCCATTGTATTCAAGATTAACAAATTTGTTTGATGTTTTCCTTACAAAGATAGTTATGTGAAAGAAAACTATATTTTAATCACCATCTTGTAACCACTTGATTATATATCTTTGATTTGATAAAGAGTAGTCAAAGTTAACTACTTGTGAATAGCTGCTCAATGTAGTTTTTTTTTTTGGCTACTTGAAGCATCAAATATGTAAGATTGAGACATATATCATTATGAGCTTTGTTAATAGCAGATTTAGCAGTGTTTAGTAAATGATGAACATTTCCTATATTTTCCTCTTGAAAGGCTTTAACCTCAGCTTGTATGCTATTGTTTTTTATAGAGTATTGAAATTGTTTATATCCATAAAAGGGATAAGTAAGATCTCTTTTAACAACATCCTAAAAACTAGATAGGGAATATAGGACATTATTGAATTGAAAAGGATACCTGGTAGGTGCATTATCTGGTTTAAACCTAACAATCACTAGAGAGTGATTAGAGATGCCTAGGTTAGGAAATATGGCACCAGTGTTTGGAAAATTTTGCAACCAAAGCAAATTAGATAAGCCTCTATCAATTTTTATCCTTGAGAAAGTTTAATTGTTATGTTTTTTGCGCCAAGTAAAAAGGTTACCCCCCCCCCCAAAGGTAAATCAAAAACTTGTAAGTCAGCTAAGAAGTTTTTGAAATGTTCATAGATAGTTCTATTAGAGAAATGATCTTCAAATTCATTTTTATGTATGATGGAGTTGAGGTCACTAATTAAGATCCAAAGGGAATGAATACCAAGAGCTAGTTCTTTTAGCTTACTCCATAAGGAAAGTTTTTGAAATCCATGATTAAGTGCATATATGACGAAGATATCTAATACTTTGATGAGGTGTTTGGAGAAGATCTATAGGTGAATCAATTTGTTAGCAATGGCGGATCCAATTATATCCATCTTTTCGTTATTCTCGATTACCAAAATGCTTCCATTGTGGTGAAAGTCCTAGTTAGAAATGGACCTCCAACTATTTGAAAAAAAGATAAGAGGTTACTAATGTTTTACTTCATTATGGTTTCCAAAATACCCATCAAGTAGGGTTTATTTTTAATAACAAATCTTTGATTACTTGCTTCTTTGTGGAGGAATTGATTCCTTTGATGTTCCAGGAGTATATAGACATTTAAGTAGCAGAAGAAACATTATTCTTTCTACAAGATCTTCTCCTTGACACAGTTTTGAAATCAGATTCAATGACAGTATCCATTGAAGGTGCTTATGTTATGATTTCCAATTTAGGTTAAATAGCTATGACTAAGGTTTCCTTTGAAATAGGAGTATTGAAAGCTATGCTAACTCCTAGATTATTTATGACTTTTGATCAACAAAGTTAGTTTCAGCCTTATCTATAACTACTAAAGTATCAAAAGGGGAGTTTGAAGCGAATTCCTCAATGGTGTCTCCAAAAAGTTCTTGAACTTATTCTTCACCCATCAATTACTCAAAACTACCTATTTTAAAAACTTTCAAGTTGGTTGCCTTCTTTTTATTGTTTTAGCTGATGGGGGTTTCCATGCATATTTGATATTAACTCTACCTATAATAAGCTTAAATTATCATCAAACTTCATAATTGATATCTCCTTAGGTAACTCAACTAATGCATCAACAGCCATACACATTCTAGAAAAATTAGCTCTTTTGGTTTCTACAGTAGCTTGGTAAAGACACAAAGGTCACTCAGTTGAGATATTTAGGAAGCTCAATCCTTTAATGATCCAATATTCAAGAGGTATATCATGAATACAAATCCACATAAGGATTTTTTTCCTGATCTCTTCAAATTTAACACCAAGTCTCTAAGCTTAGATGAGGAAAGGCTTTTTATAAACATGCCAAGGACTAGACTTAATGACTACATCCATAGCTTCTAGGGAGTTAAATTGGAAGAAGAATATGTCTTGATTGTTCACCATAATGTTAAGAAGGCCAAACTACTTCCATATCAAGAAGCCCAAGTTTTCATGCCAGGGAAAGGAACTCTTTTGTTCGTAAAGAATCTTTCAAGAGTGGACGTCAATTTATGAATACCAGTATTTATAATGGAGATTGGGGGTGAAATAATATGGTGTTCATAAGTGATGCTGGATGGATAACAGGACAGCTTAGCTTCAAGGTGAAGTAAATCACACGTTAGTAGACTTTATATTCGATATACAAAATGCACAAGAAGGGGGGCTGAATTGTGTATCTTTTTTTAATACAATTCCCTTTTTGAAAACTTCTTTTGAAAACTTGCTTTCTCTGAACTATTAAATAAATGTATCATGAAGGATTGCAATTTGCTTATAAGTACTTGTATAAAACAATAAGAGTAAAAGTTAAGAGTTGAGAGTAAGAATCGACACAGCATATTTATACTGGTTCACCCCAAACAGTGGGCTACATCCAGTCCTCAGAATCCTATATAAGATTTCACTATACTTCTCAAAAATACAAGTATTCTTTTCTCCAAGCCTCTTCAGGTCTCTTACAGCAAGTATTCTTTTCTCACTTAGCCTTTTCAGGCTATCAGCTTTTCTTCTTCCTACTGAAAGATGTTTCGAGCTTTGTTACAGACAATAGTAGCTCTAGAATTTAGTACAATAATATTTCTAGTTTTAGAATCTCTAGCTCTTGTAAAATTCACTAACTTCTACAGTCTTCGACTCCGACTCGTATTTATAGCCTTCGTCTTCAACCGCTTCTTGATAACTACTTTTTTCTTCTTGTTTCTTGATCTTTGAAGAAACAGTTATTCAGTTGAGTTCTGTAACTAACTCAAACTGATTAATCATTCGACGTCGTATCGGGTCTTCGTCTTAGTTTCTTTCATCTCATTTCTGCTTTCTGCTTCCATCTCATTATCCTTTCCGCTTCCTTCTCATTATTCTATTGTCTCATTTTTGGCTTTCGCTTCTGTCTCATTTTCGGCTTTTGCTTCCGTCTCATTTTTCTTCCGTCTCATTTCTTCCATCTCATTTGCTTCCGTCTTATTTTCAGCTTTTGCTTCTGACTCATTTTTCTTCCGTCTCATTTCTTCGTCTCATTTTTCTTCCGTCTCACTTTTGGTTTTTGCTTCCGTCTCATTTTCTTCCATCTCATTTTCATCTTTTGCTTCTGTTTGATTTTTATTCCGTCTCACTTTTGGCTTTTGCTTCCATCTCATTTTCTTCTGTCTCACTTTCGGCTTTTGCTTCCGTCTCATTTTTGGCTTTTGTTGTTGTCTCATTTCTGCCTTCTTCTTCCGTCTCCTTTTTCTTCCGTCTCATTTCGGCTTTTGCTTCCATCTCATTTCTGCCTTCTGATTCCGTCTCATTTTTCTTTCGTCTCATTTCTTCCGTCTCATTTTTGGCTTTTACTTCCGTCTTATTTTTTGCTTTCCTCTTCGTCTTACTTTCTTCTTTCATTATTATTTGGTCTTTATCAAAATTAATAATCATAAAGTCATTTTGACTTAACAATCTCCCCCTTTTTGATGATAAAAAATAATCATAGTTTTTAGAAAGAAAGTCTTATTTATAGGATGGTATACGATACAATATAAGACTATAATTGAGAAGAATTGTAGTCTATACATTCCTCTTCTTCTTCTTCTGTCCTTTTCTTCTCTTTTCTTTTCTTCCCCTATCTTTGTCATTTCTTTCTTCTGTCCTTTCTCTTTTCTCCTTTCTCCCCCTATTTGTTACTAATCAAAAAGTTCATGACTTCAGATGTTTCATTACTTCAAAAAACATGTCCTTTAATTCAGTGTGAAGTAACTTGATGTCTTGGCGAATATACTCCACTTCCTTATACAAGTTATGCACTGAAGTACGCAGATCGTCATATTTATCTTCAATGTCTTTATCATGCTTCTGTAATACTACTTCAAGACCAACATTCGTAGTATATGCATCTGAAGATATAACATCCGGTCCAGTAATTATAAAGGTAGGAGGTTTGAAAGATAGGTTTGGTTCTGGGAAATCAAGGTCATCAGGGCTGGGTAGTCTTGGGACTTATCTTCCAAACAGGTGTAGTACATCTCCAAATGAAGACATAGAACACAAGGGTCTAATGTGCATAATCAGGTGCACAAGAGTCTCCATATTGTAACAGGTATCTCCAATCCTAATGGTTCTGTACTGCCCCTCTATGATTCTTCCAACTACCTGAGAAGATTCTTCAGTGGTTCGTCGACCACAATTGCTTCCTGATGCCTTCGAAATGTGATGTGAAACATAAATTCCTTAGTGATGAGCTGCATAACATGCCTCATCAATGTTTCTCACTTCGTCCTCGATCTGTTCCTCTATCAGATCACTTGTTAACCCTTCAGGGTACAGTTTCTTCTTCCCCTTTTTCTCATTGCGAACAATGTAAGGTCTTGGTTGAATGTCAGGTACAATCTTGATCACAGTTCTTTTTGTAACTGGAAATATAGTGTATCTCTGCTTTGTCATTTGTGTGGGGTATGGTTTGGTTCTTTCATCTAATAGAACACTATATAACCTTATTTATCCATCATTCAATAGATGCATTGTACCACTATTTACAAAGATTGGTTGAAATTGTACCTTGACTGACCTTTTTGGGGTTTCTCTAATAATGATAGAGTTGTTACTCCTAACATGTTGAACTTCTTCAATAATCTTCATTCTCAAATCCTCATTCCTCAAAGGTTGAGAAGGATTGACCTTTGCTGGACTGTATTCAACTGATTTCTTCTTCTGAACAGCAGTAGGAGTGCTCTTCTTCTCACTGGTTTTCTGCTTTTTATTCTCTTCAATCAGTCTAGGAGTTTGTTGTTGAGGTTGGGGTTTCTTCTTTTCAAACTTCAATTTCTTCTTTATCTCAGCCCCTTTAGCCAATTTTGTTGAATCTTCCTTTAAGATTGAGACTAAAGACTGGTTGCCTGAGGTGCTTTCTTCTTAGAGTCTCCACCATGAGTCAACTCTTTTCCTTTCTTCTCCTCTTGTTGACGCAGGGTTCTCTAAGCAACCTTTTCGCTTGTTTAGGTATTTCTGAAAGAAGTGTCTCCCCCTTTCTCTTCAAGGACACTTTCTCTATATATGGCACCTGGCTTCCTTCTTTATGAGAAATCGCCTTATCTTTCATTTCTTCATCTGATAATTTCTTTTCTCCTTCTGCGGACATTCTTTCCGTAGATTGAGATTTTGACCTTCTTGTGGGAGTTCCCTTTTTAGCACGCTCCCCCTTAATTTTGTTAATGTCTTAGAATCTGTTTCTTCTTTTTCCAGATTCTTCAAGACCATTTTACCAATTGTTGCAGAATTGATTGCACTTTTGATATTCAACTTCATCCTGTTTCCTCTCTCCAAAAGGACTCCAGAATCTCTAAATATTCTTGTCAGCATCATCCCATACAGTAGGGTAGTTGAGTCTTTCTTCGACTTTACCATATACTGGAAGATAAGAAAAGGTAAATCTATAGGCTGGCGATTGAGTAGATAAAATAGGCATTGTTCATCTAACATTGTCACCAGATGTCTTGATCCTGTTCTTGGTAGAACACAATGGAAAAGAAGTGAGTGTAGAACCGTAGCCTTTGGTACAAGACTTGAGGCCTTCTTCTCCTTTGGATCATTACTTCCATATAATTGTCGATTGATCTTAATATCCTTCACGCTAGCTTGCGTTATCCATCGAGCTTTACTCGTGAGCTTCTCCCCAACACATGGACACTCAGTGACCTTTTTGATTAACTTCAGTGTCACTATAATCGACAATCTATCCACCATTGATACAAGAGTATTTTCTACCACTTCCATATTCTTCCAGAAGTCATATACTTCATTCGTGTAGACTGTCTCATAAACTCGAAAGAAATTCCTCCACTGGTCATTGTTGGCTCCATTTATTTCTGTAGTTAACAATGAACTGAATGCACAAATATCTTTCTCAAAGATGTGAAGTCAGTTTCTGAGGTTGAGAGTGTGAGCAAAGAAGATTTGATATCCAAACAGAGTAATGAAAAGCTTTTGTTGAGAGTTCTTCAAAAGTCGATGTTAGGGTATGTCAAAAGTGTTATAGAATAGGTGGTGTTCTCAAGGTTATGAGAAATTTTCCCTCCAAAACTTTCTTGTGATAGAAGTTACTGTTTGTAACTTACTGTTACTGTTACCATTAACTCTTACGACCTTTTATCTGGGACATGATGTGTTAGACGATTGATCACTTAACATCACCATGTTAAGGTTTCATCTGATTTCTTTGAATCTTTCTTCACTCAATGGCTTAGTGAAGATGTCTGCCCATTGAGAGTGCATCTCAACAAACTAAAGACATACAATCTTCCTCTAAACGTAGTCCCTTAGAAAATGATGTCTAACTTCTGTATGTTTAACTCATGAGTGTTGTATAGGGTTCTTGTGTTGTTACAGAAGATTGGGATCTCTTCTTCTTATACTGAGTAGTCTTCTAACTAGTACTTAATCCACAACATCTGTGAGAAGCAACTTGCGACTGACATATACTCGGCTTTTGTAGTTGATAGAGCGATTGAGCTTTGCCTCTTACTCGACCAGGAAACTAAGTTGTGGCTAAGGAAGTGACATCCTGCACTCGTACTTTTTCTATCAATCCTATCTCTGGCATAATCCGCATCACAATAACCAATTAACCTGAAATCTTTACCTTTCTCATACATTAAGCAAAGATTAGTAGTACCTGATAGATATCTCAAAATTCTTTTAACAGCAATGTAATGAGACTCTTTTGGATCTGCCTGAAATCTTGCACATAAGCAAACACTAAACAGAATGTCAGGTCTGCTTGCTGTAAAGTAAAGTAAAGAACTAATAATCCCTCTATACAGGGTTTGATCAACCTTCTTGCCAGTTTCATCCTTAGACAAAAGGTTTGAAGGATGCATTGGAGTTGACGTTGGTTTTACTCTTTCCATATCATATTTAATCAACAATTCCTTAATATACTTCTGTTGATGGATAAAAATCTTTTCTTCGGTTTGCTTAACTTGCAACCCAAGAAAGAATTTTAACTTACCCATCATGCTCATCTCAAACTCGTTTTTCATCAAATTCTCAAAACTAATGCATAAATCCTTTGATGTTGCTCCAAAGATAATATCATCAACATAAATTTGAACTATGATGAAATCATTCTTAATGCACTTTCTAAATAATGTCTTATCTACCTGACCTCTACTGAACATATTCTTAATCAGAAAAGAACTTAGACAAACATACCTAGCTCAAGGAGCTTGTTTTAATCCATACAAAGCTTTATGAAGTCTATAGACATGGTCTGGTTTCTTAACATCCTCGAAACCAGGGGTTGCTTCACATAAACCTCTTCATCTATAAAGCCATTCTGAAATGCACTCTTTACATCTATTTAAAATAACTTTATGTCATGACAGATAGCATATGCAAGCAAGATCCTAATTGCTTCTAATCTTGCTACAGGAGCATAAGTCTCATTGTAGTCTATTCCTTCTTGCTGATTATAGCCTTGTGCTACTAATCTTGCTT
>JANZLC010000200.1:18051357-18073244 GCA_026413385.1 Erythroxylum gracilipes
CAGTTTTGGGATTAAGGTTTGATCAGTGTACGCTCACCACCAACGTGGTTTAGTAGCAAATGTCAGTTTTAGGTCTTTAGCAAGGCTCATATCTCGGGAATGGATTACAGCAAGGCTCATTGTCTCGGGACCGTTGGGCTCCGGTAACGGGGTCCAACATCTGCAACTAATGAAATTTCTGATGATAACAAGGCTAATGAAATCTCTTCCTATAAGGAGCAGAATTTTTTTTATGCTGAGTATGGTTTTTAGTAAACCCTAATCCAGTTTTATCATTAGGGTGTTTGTATTTCCCTAACATGTCATTCATTTTTCTCGTACTCTCCTTAAATGTTAAGAGATCAGCTGAAAGACCATTAATCCTTTGCTTCAGCTGATTGATCTCCTCAGATCTATCTATAACTACCTTTTTCTTCATATCGTCTATCCATTTCTTTAAGCAGACGTTCTCCTTTCCTAACACTTACGCATTTTTCAAGTTTTCTACATACTTCTTCTTTAATAACTTATACTGCTTCAGAATTGCATGAGAATTTTCTAATAATTCTGAGTATGCATCTTATAATTCACAAAATTTTGAGGTTACCTCCTTATCACTTTCTCCTTCAGCTACCAAGAAAATATTTGCTTGTACCGATGCCTCTGAGTTAGTATCTGATTCAGACAAATCCAGATCTTCCCAGGTTGCCATTATGCTTTTCTTGCCTTCTCTACTCTTCTTGGGCTTTCTTTTGAGCAATGGACATTCAGACTTGTAATGTCCCGATTTATTTCATTCGTAGCAGATAACCGATGTCTTCACATTTTTGCCTTCATCTTTGCTATTCTTCTTGAAAGAAAACTCTGTATTTCCTTTTGCCTTCTTTCACATGCGTCTGATCTTCCTTGAAATAAAAGATAGTTCATCATCGTCTTCGCTCGAATCTTGATCTGATTCACTGGAGTCGTCATTCTTAACTTCCTCAATCTTCAGTGCTTTCGACGATGAACTCCCCTTCCTTGGAATCTTGTGGTTCTTCTATCTAACCTTCAATGCTATGGATCTATCTCGTTTAGGTTTCTCTTCTGCATCGAGTTCCACTTCATGTATTTTCAGGGATCTAAGCAATTGGTCAAGCTTCAACACGCTTAAGTCCTTGGCTTCTTGTACAGCTGTAACTTTGGTCTCCATCTCTTCGATAGACTTCTAAGGATCTTTCAAACGTGATCTTGATTGTCGTAAGTTCTCCCGAGAGCTTTAAGTCCATTGATGATAGTTTGAAATCTTCCAAACATCTAATCAATAGACTCTTCGTCCTTCATCTTGAATAGCCCATACTGGTGTACAAGAAGACTTATCTTGGATTCCTTTACTTGATTAATGCCTTCGTGTGCGATGGATAGCGTATCCCACATCTCCTTCGTAATGTCGCATCCGTGAACTTTATTGTACGCACTTCTGCTTAAGGAATAGGTTAAAAAGAACTTGGCCTTCGAATTCAGCTAGAATCTCGCTTTTTGATATGCAGACTATCTAATTCATGGAATAACATTTCCTTCTTCATCTACCGGTATATAAGGTCCATTCTCTATTATTTCCCAAAGATTAATATGAGTCGATTCAATGAAGAGTCGCATCCTATCTTTCCAGTAATGGTAGTCTTCTCCATTGAACGTAGGAGATCTAGTGACGGAGGCACCTTCAGCTATATATATGTGTGATTCTTCCAAGGATCTTTATCCACACTTTGTGATGGTGGTTCTTGGACACCGCGCTCTAATACCAATTGAAGTAAATCACACGTTAGTATAGACTTTATATTCGATATACAAAATGCACAAGAAGGGGGTTAAATTATGTATCTTTTTTTAATACAATCCCCTTTTTAAAAACTTCTTTTGAAAACTTGCTTTCTCTAAACTATTGAATAAATGTATCACGAAGTATTGCAATTCACTTATAAGTACTTGTATAAAACATTAAGAGTAAAAGTTGAGAATTGAGAGTAAGAATCAACACAGTAGATTTATAATGGTTCACCCCAAACCGTGGGCTACGTCCAGTCCTCAGAATCCTTTCTGAGATTTCACTATACTTCTCAAAAATACAAGTATTCTTTTCTCTGAGCCTCTTCAGATCTCTTATAGCAAGTATTCTTTTCTCACTTAGCCTCTTCAGGCTATTAGCTTTTCTTCTTTCTACTGAAAGATGTTTCGAGCTTTGTTACAGACAAAGTAGCTATAGAATTTAGCACAATAATATTTCTAGCTTTAGAATCTCTAGCTCTTGTAAAATTCACTAACTTCTACAGTCTTCGACTCTGACTCGTATTTATAGCTTTCGTCTTCAACCGCTTCTTGATAACTGCTTCTTTCTTCTTGTTTATTAATCTTTGATGAAACAGTTATTCAGTTGAGTTATGTAACTAACTCAAACTGATTAATCATCCGACGTGGTATCGGGTCTTCATCTTAGTTTCTTTCATCTCATTTCTGCTTTCTGCTTCTGTCTCACTTTTCTTTCTGCTTCCGTCTTATTATTCTATCGTCTCATTTTCGGCTTTCACTTCCGTCTCATTTTTCTTCCGTCTCATTTCTTCCATCTTATTTTCTTTTATCTCATTTTTGGCTTTTGCTTCCGTCTCATTTTCAGCTTTTTCTTCTGTCTCATTTTTCTTTGGTCTCATTTCCTTCCATCTCATTTCTTCCGTCTCATTTTCGACTTTTGCTTCCGTCTCATTTTTCTTCTATCTCACTTTCAGCTTTTGCTTCCGTCTCATTTTCTTCTGTCTCATTTTCCTTCCATCTCATTTCTTCCGTCTCATTTTCGACTTTTGCTTCCGTCTCATTTTTCTTCTGTCTCACTTTCGGCTTTTGCTTCCGTCTCATTTTCTTCCGTCTCATTTTCGGCTTTTGCTTCTGTCTCATTTTTCTTCCGTCTCATTTTCTTCCGTCTCATTTTTGGCTTTTTCTTCCGTCTCATTTCTTCCTTCAGCTTTCGTCTCATTTCTTCCATCTCATTTCTGCCTTCCACTTCCGTCTTCTTTTTCTTCCATCTCATTTTCGACTTTTACTTCCGTTTCATTTCTTTTGTCTCATTTCTGCCTTCTGCTTCCGTCTCATTTTTTTCTGTCTCATTTTTGGCTTTTACTTCTGTCTTATTTTTACTTTCTGCTTCGTCTTACTTTCTTCTTTCATTATTATTTGGTCTTCATCAAAATTATTAATCGTAAAGTCATTTTGACTTAACACAAATTTCACATTACCAACATCTTGAACCCAAGATGGCTTAGCATGCAGAGAAGCACCAGGATTACTGGATGAAGCAGAGGTAATGGGTGCAAGATGATGATTATGAGGAGGTAGAGGTGTAGGGTAGGCAATGAGGAAGAGTTTAGTGTAACAAGTGGTGGAGGGACTGGATGAGATTGAATTTTTTTTCCAGAGACGGGAAGAACTCTAAAGATGATATATTGGTTTGACTACTGGGTAAAGAAAGGACTTGATGGGTAAAAGGACTCATGTAGTATAATGCAGATGAAGATCAATTGAAACAAAAAAAGTGAAGGAGGGCATAGGAAAGGAGAAGGGAGGAAAACTGAAGAAATACAGGAGATAACCATAACTGATAATAGTAGACTAGGACAATAGAAACAAGAGAAAAAGAAGAAGAACAACAGCAGGAGTTGAAATTCACCAACAAGGAAGAGGAGAGTGCATAAGTGAAAAAGGTTAGCAGGGAGGTGAGGAAGCTCAGTATGGTGAGGAAGCTCCTTTAGTTTTTTATTAAGCATACAAAATCCTTACATAATATTGGACATTGTATGATGTAAATTTTATATTTTATATAGTTTTTCCTAGTATAATAATTTTTCTTCATTAGTTCCAATAAAATTATTTGGAAAGATTCCTTATTAGATATGGAATGGTAAGACTTTCAAAGATTCAAATTTAATGATTTTGGGATGTGATGCTTAGTTAAAGCTTATATTATCTAATGCGTTTATAATTAAATTTAATAATAGAAAATTATAAAATATCCAAATGTCATTTTGATTTAATGTATACTTATAGGAGAATGTTTCTTGAGATAAGTAATATGAAGCTTGAAGAAGTTCAAATATCATAAAAATACATCCAAATAGAATTAATGCCTTTATTGATAAATTTGATGTACAGTTAAAAGGTTATGAGATGTTGGAAGACTCTTTTCCATGATGAATTTAAAGAGATAGTTTTCCTTATTAGTGGATTACGTAGAGACAAATTGTTAAAAAGGAACAAAATTTCATATTTTTAATTGTTGAACATGTTATAGTCTAATAGTAACTCCTATTGGATATGAAAAGGTAATATCTTAATTCTGGGAATTAGATTTATAGAGATAGATATGAAAGCTTTTTTTACGTATTATAGCCTAAGTACATAGATAATATATTAAAGTTATTTCTTATTTGATACTTTTGAAGTGTTAAAGATATCTAATAGTTATAAAACACTATATATATCCATTATTCTATATATGAGGTTATATTATATTTGAGTTAAAGTTCATATGGATGTTAACATTATTTGGCAGAAGTCAGTCCTATCTAAGGTATATTTTATTTAAAAAGAATATTATTTTGAGTTGAAAAGGTTCCAATATAACATTAATTTTTAACCAAACCTTAATACAATTTTTAGTTAGTGTAAACAATTATTTGGATCAAAAAATTGGTATTGAACTTTGTTTAGTTCCTTACATTGTTAAAATATTGTAAAACATTAAATCTATTTGGCGTGGAAAAAAGAGCAAAATTCTCATCAAAAATTCAAGTACGTATTTTGACAATTTTTTTAATTATGATGATAATTTGGATGGTTATAATATTTAAGTAAGTACTCGCTAAAGATAATCTTGTAGAATTCTCTCACTAAACCATCATCCTAATAGTAATATGTTTATCATATGGTGATATGGTATGAGATAATTAAGTGATTAACTTAGTAAAAGTGAGAGATTATTGGTGTATATGTTATAACCAATTAGTTGGTTATATGTTTTATGATTTAATTAATTAAAAAATATTCTTTATCTTATGTGTATTTATTTAAGTAAGTAACATATAAGACAAAGTCCATGGGATAAATATATTTTACAAATGAAATTATGATGGAACGATAATTATAAGATTCATATTAAATTTACATATTATCCTTAAACTATTCATAGTTATTATTCTATTGAGAATGGACACCAATAGAATATAAAGGACTAGCACACGTTGTGTTTCTTTCTTATAAAAGAAATACTCGACCTTATAAACTAAAGTACGAAAATACTTAAACAAATGTGTGGGTGCTTATTAGAGAATAAGTTTATTGAATAGGTTGGATTATAAAGATCTAAAGTGGAATATTACTTGTATGTCCGTAGATTTCATTATCATAATGATTGTATAATTTATCTTTAGAGTTAAGATTATCAAGGTATCTTATGTGAGGATTACTATGATGTTACTTATGACCTATTATATTTAGAGTAACTCAGTTGGTAGTACTTGGATATAGCATAAATTACATAGACATAGTTGAGTAAGTTAATGAAGGATTCGTTATCTTAAAATAAATAAGGAGAGCTCCACTATTTTTGATTAATAGTGATTTAAAAATATTTGGTTAAAGTGAATTGACTTTTAAAAATGTTGTTTTCAAATATCAATTACATATCAATTACTAATTAGCAAGAACTAATATAATTGGATTTAAATAGAGTAAACATTGATTCCATGCTCCTTATCTAATTAGAAAAATAGATAAAGGATTAAATTATACGTTATAACTATGCAAGGATAGGTTAAGTCAAACTATTTCGACATTCCTAATATGTGGATAGTCATGGCATGTTAGACATTAATCGTGATCTATGATTATAAATTATTTAGTTAGAAAATTAATTTATCTAATTTTAATTATGAATTAAAATTACAATTTATAATTATTTTCAATTTGTCAATAATATAATGAATCATAAATAAAGAGTAGTTTAAAAGAAAAATTTTAATTTAAGTTAAAGTTAGAATTAATTGTGTAGTTCAAGAAACTTTAGAGATCAAATATATTACATTTGATTTTATTAAAATTAGAACTAGAATTAGAATTAGAATTATAAATTTTAGTTAGAAAGAAACTTTAGTGTCTGATTAGTCATGGGTTAAGGTCAATAATTAAATTTACCACAAGTGCACGAAATAGTTGTAGCTAGCATAGACAAGTATAGATCGATCCCACGATGACTATAAATGTTAGTAATTACCCTTTTTCTATTATCTAAGCTCAAAATTAGATTTTTGGTTTTGAATTAAAAATAAAACTAAACAAATATACTAAATTAAGATTTAAACAATTATGAACTCAGGATAAGTAAAATATGAAGAAAGATTAATATCAAACATAGTCTAGGTAATGAATCCCCTTAAAAATTATTAGAGTATTAACCTTTTATCATGCAATCATATTATTGATTATTAGACCATGAAAATTTTTATATTATGTTAATAACTCTCTCGAGATTATTAAAAACTAATCCATTAGTTAATTAACAGAAATCTTTCTAATTAAAACCCCTAGGATTGCTCTATTAGTTTATAAATTCTTTTATTAGGTTTTGCCCTAATCTAGAGGATTTATGTTAGCCTATCTCGAGGTTTACATGCAACTCATTCCAATTATGGTTGATCTATTATTACAAGATTTCTCAATTTCAATTATATGAAATCAAACCATGCACTAATATTCTAGATATATTAGAACAAGAATAAAACACATAATTGAATCTCAATAAATCAACCAATATAATTGCTTTAAATAAAATATTAAAATATATTGTTATCCCAAACTAGGGTTCATCAAAGAGCTAGCACTCATGTCTTTTCCTCTAAAATTGTTTGAGATCTTGTTTTGTACAATGTCCATACTGTTAAAGGCTGGATATATGAACAGTTTATGGTTAAGAAGAAATTTTTTTGTGTACGAACTTTAGTTAGTACGATTCAATTTTTTATTTTTTATTTGTATTTTTTAAAATTATTCAATTAAAGAGATCTAATTGAGAAATTGTAAAATTATTTTTTCACTGCGCGTAATTCGATTACGATTGATTTCTTAACGACTATTATTTTAGTTTTTATAATTGTTTTTCTTCACAAATAATTGTTATGTCTATTATGATAATTTAATTTTTTCTATGAATTAAAATATGTTAAATAATTTATATAGTTACTTATAGCATTTTTTATTTAATTAGTAATTTTTATGTAAAGTATGGATATAATATGTTTTAGTGTTAAATAACAAAATTACATTCAACCTTTTCTCATTGTCTAATTTTAATATAAATATATAAAATATTTATTTAAATATAAGAACTTATATGATATTTAATTTTTTAACATTTGTCATATGTAATGTAAGTTTTTACACCAAAAATTATGATTAATTAATCTTATGATTATAATTCAATAAGGCCAAGAACAAAATGTGATGTAGGCATCATAAATAAGGATGATATAAGAAATCATGTCTTCAATCCATATACAATAGCTAACTGGTGAAGCTGAGGCTGAGGCTGAGGCTGAGGCATTAACAAAAGATGACCTTTCTAATGAGATTTCCAAATCATTAAGATGATTGTCAATAAAATTTTAATATAACTTTATACTAACAATATTTCACAATGTTGGTTTTTAAAACTTAGTTTTTAGTTAATATGAGAAGCTCTCGCTTCTTACTATTGTCCTCCTTACTATAAATATTTTCTCGAAAATCTTCAAGACTGTTATATTGGTTTGCATGGCTCTTAATCATCTTCTCTTTTCTATTAGCACCTGACATTCCTTTCTTCTTTTACCTTTTAACTCCATTTTTCTTTCACTGCCTTTCTTCTTCTTCTTCTTTAGCCTTCACTCCACCTTACCATCCACCTCCTTCCTTTTTACCTCAATCCTTTCTCTCTTTATCTCACTTTCTGAAGTGCCACCAGGATTCCAAATCTATTTTTCTTGGTTTCCTTACTTTTTTGCGTTGCTTTTCTTTTATTCCTTTCTAGGCATTTACCCACTATTTTCAAAATTGTCCTTTGTTCCCCGTTTTGGGAAATGTCAGGTAGTTCACCCTTATCCTCTGATGCTTTTCCTCATTTTGACTTTATATCTTCCTAAGAAATCCTTGCTTTATTCCATCCCTCTTTCTCAAGCCATTATTGCTTCCTCATCTTAGGTGAACCGCTCTATAAAATCTCCTAATTAACCTATTATCTAGAGAACATGGATACAGGCGGTTAGAGACTCCTCTCCCACTTGAAGCTTTAATTATGTCCCCCTCCTTTTCAAATAACAAACCAATAGTTACCTCTAACTTGAACATTTTAAAAGAAGGAGCTAGAAAATGGGAAACTATGTTGATTGGTTTCTTTTTGGAAAAAAAGACCACCATTGCATCTTATGAAAATGTGGACACAAAATATTGGAACAAAATGGCCTTAAAGAATTTATGATTAAAGACATCATTTTCCTTTTAAATTTGATTCTCTGGGCCAACTTTAGAGGAGAAAAGCTATGACATTTCAACAATAAGTCAATGTTACTACAAAAATAGGGACTACAAGTTAAGCTTCATAACACCATGCAAAGCCAGATTCCTTTATAGATTAACATCCATAAAGGAATATTATACCAAAAAGGGATAGAGCCATCTCTTTAACTTCGTTAGGAAAACTATTTGTCTTAGCAAAACCACAGTTAGAAAGAAGAGACTTAGCTATATTGATATTTACATTATTATAGACAACCAAAAATGCCTCCCTAATGTCATCCCTTAAATAAGGACAGATGAAAATGAAAACCTTTTTAGTATGAGTTTTAGTCACTTATTCTTGAAAACCTAACATTGTTCAACAAAATAAGGATTAGCATCTTACTAGGAGAGTATTCAAGTCAGGAGATTTTGAGGAACTAATTCATGTAGAAGAAAAAAGCAATGATACAAGGAAATGAAAGAATGATTCCCAAATACTTAAGGAGGAGAATGGGATTTATAAGATCAATCCTAGAGGGAACCAATTGTGTTGATGAGGCAATCGAGGAAGGTACTAGACTAAAATGAAAAACGCAGAAAGAAGCCTTATGTTGAAGAATTAAAATAAGGTTCCCCATGTTAAACCTTAATATAAGGATAACTTAGTGAATGAAAATTAGAAAATACTTCTTGGATTAATCTAAAGCCACTAATTAAGCTAAATAATCATAATGCTCATGAGGAAAATGAGGATAGTGGAGATCTAATTAACATTATAGAAACTTTTTTCACTCCTATTGTTAAGATTCTATCAGCACCTCAGCTAGCAAAACAATATAGGAAGGTGTGACCAAGAAAGGATCCAAGAATGTAACCAGGAGGAAGTCTGAGAGGAGGCACAAAGGTAAGATAATCTCTCCTCCTTAATATATATTCTTTGTTGGAACATTAAAGGGCCTAATAGGCCTAACAAACAACCTCTTTTAGATTATATTCAAGAGAATAACTAATGCTTATTGGTATTTTGGAAACTAATTTTAAGGAGAATCATTGTAGTAACTTAAGCTTTATGAAAAATCATTGGCCAATCATTACAAAATATCAATCCATTATAATGGAAAGATTGAGTTCTCTCTTGAAGTTGACCTTTTGGAAGTTTATCACACAATCATAAGATATCAAATGATTTATTTATCTCTAAAGCTAAAGTAACAAAATATTTGGTTTTAAACCACTTTTATGTATGCATTCAATCTTTGTTTTTTAAATAATTACCTTATGGAATAAGCTAAAGGAAATTGGGAATCATATAAACGAACCTTGGATTATTCTAGGAGATTTTAGTAGCTTATTATTCACCTTAGAAGCTGAAGGAAATGCTTATCTTAGAAACAACTCAGCATATTTTAGATAAAGCAGTAACTCTATTCAGATCACCAATCTCACAATAAAGATTCATTACTTCACTTAGAGTCACAAAAAGGGATATGATTATTGGGGAAAAAATTTAATAAGCCCCTAGTGAAAGAACAACGGATTTCTTCATTCCTAAGGAGTAAGCTCCCTTTAACAACCTTTTAGTGTCAAATCATACTCTAATTCTCACCTCAAACTTATTGCTCATGAGAGGAGGATCTAACCCTTCAAATTTACCAATTTTCTAGCTAGGGTTGAGGGATTTAAGGAAACTATCTTGGGGGGCTTAAAGCTAATGTTTATGGGCATAATTTGTTCATTTTTCTGAGAAAACTATAATAGATCAATAAGGAGCATAAAATTTTTAATAAAGAACGATTTACAACACCTATTAAGCATGGAATGAAGCTAAGGGCTCTTAACAATATCTAGCACTCCTTTTCTAAGCAACCTAATGAATTATTCCTACAAGATTAGGAAAAAGAAACTCTTTAAATATACAAAAAGACCCTATATATCAAGTTTTTGATGTTAAATCAAAAATTAAAGAATTAGTGGCTTAAAGATGGTGATAAAAAAACTTGCTTCTTCCAAAATTTAGTGTTGGCAAGGAAAAAATTATAACTAAATTACTTCCATCTTAAGATAGGATGGCATGGTGATTAAGTCACAATATTTGATTAAGAAATGTTCAACTATTTTTCTACCACTCTTAGCTCTCTACGAATAGCATGTCGTCTATTCAACTAATAATTTATGTCATTAAAGATAGAATTTCACCATAAGCTATAAAACCACTTTTAAGACCTTTAATGGTGATTATCTTAAAGTTGCTCTATTCTCTAGTATCCCATATAAGGTTTCAGATCCTAATGGCCTAAATGGGTTTTTTTTTCTTAAAAACATGACAACATACCACGACATAGTCACATAAATTGTGCTTGAGTCCTTTCAAAAGGTAAGAATGTTAAAGGAATTCAATAAAACCTTTACCATTATTATCCCTAAGGTACCTTCTCCCACTTTTCTAAAGGATTTAGACCTATATCATATTGCAATATAGTGTACAAAACCAATTCAAAACTATTAGTAGATAGACTCAAATACACTATCTCATTTATACCTATCAAAAAAGCCTGTAAAAGAGGGAGGCACATTGGGGATAACATCATGTTAGCACAAGAGCTCTTTAAGAACTACAATAGAAAATATTTAAGTGAGAAATTGTGATGTCAAGGAATATTTTCATAATGCTTTTGATTATATTAATTGGATCTTTGTTCTAAACACTCTAAATGCTTTTGGATTCCTATATATATTTGTAGCTTGGATTGAACAATGCATAACTGTTGTTTCCAATTACATTTTAGTGAATAAAGAACTTATTAAAGTAATCAAGGGTACTAGAGGTTTGAGATAAGGAGATCCTCTGTCTCCCTATCTTTTTACCTTAAGTATAGAATTGTTTTCTAGACTAATTAACATGGTTATCTCTCAAGAACATAACTTTATTTTTCACTCTAAGTGTAGATCTTTGAGAATATGCACTTTAAGCTTTATTGTTAACCTCATTTTATTTTCTAAAGTAGATGTTAACTTTATTAATGCACTCATTTTAACTTTGGAAACAATTAGATTAATGTTATAACTATCCATAATTAAAAGTAAAAGTCATCTATACATTGTATTTGGTGCTTAACATGAAGCTTCATGGCTTTCTAGGTTGATATGCCTAAGATCAATGATGCCTCCCTTGACATATCTAGGCATTCCAATTTCCTCCAAAAGGCCTATACAAGTAGAGTTCTTTTTCTCCACTTTGTGGATACTACTAGAAGCTAGTAACTAAACAACTTGTGGTTAACAGATTGAGAAGAAATTTTTTATAGGAATCCAAACTAGGTACAATCTGAACTTCTATTTATGATTTGTATTTTCCAAATTATTCAATTAAAGAGATCCAATTGAGAAATTGTATATTTATTATACTAATGTACCTATCATTCGCTTATAGTTGATTTCCTAATAAAAATCGTTTCACTTTTTCTAATACTTATTTTTCATTACAAACAATTGTTATATCTATTATGACAGTTTAACTTTTCTATGGATTAACATAGCAATGGAGGAAGTTGTGATAAAGAAATAATTCAAGAGTGTGACTAGGAGTAATTCCAAGAGGAAGCAAAAAGGTAAGATAATCTCTCCTCCCTAATGTCTATTCTTTATTGTAATGTTAAAGGGCCCAAGAACACTAATAAATAACAGTCTTTTGTAGGTTATATTGTAAGGAATATACCAATGCTCATTGGTATTTTTGGAAACTAAGCTTAAGGAGAACCATTACAGCAACTTAAGTTTTGTGAAAAATCATTTTGGAAGTTTATCTCATAATAATAACAGATCAAATGATTTATTTATTTCTAAAAGTTGAAGCAATAAAATATTTGGTTTCAAACCACATTTGCGTATGCATTCAATCTTATTTGTAGAGAATTCCCTTATGGAATAAACTGAAGGAAATTAGGAACACTATGAATGAACCTTGGGTTATTTTAGCATATTTCAATAACTTGTTATTCCCCTTAAAAGTTGAAGGAAATGCTTGTCTTAAAAACTACTTGGAGGATTTCAAAGAATGCAGTAACTCTATTCAAGTCAATAATCTCAAAATAGAGGGCCATTTCTTCACCTAAAATACCAAAAAGAGCAATGTCTATTAAGAAAGAAAATTAATAAGGCCTTGGTGACTACAGAATGGATCTCTTCATTCCCAAGGAGCAAATTTTCCTTTGATAACCTTTTAATGTATGATTATTATTTAATTCTCATCCAAAACTTACTTGCTCTTAAGAGGAGAATAATCTGTTCAAAATCAACAATCTTCTAGTTAGGTTGAGAGATTTAAGGAAGCTATCTTAAGGGGCCTTAAAATTGATGTCCAAGGGTATAAGTTGTTTATTAGTCAGAGAAAACTACAACAAATCAAGTAGGATCTTAAACTTTTTATTAAGGAAACATTTAGCAACATCTATCAAGTAGTGACTGAAGTTAAGGACTCCCTTAACAATATCTGGCACTCAATTTATATTTCTCCTAATGATTTGTTCCTTCAAGATTAGAAAAAAACAATAGTTTTAAGATACAGCAAAGCACGACATATCAAGCTTTTAGTATTGAAACAAAGATCAAGGACTTAGTGGCTTAAAGATGGTGATAAAAATACTTCTTTCTTCTACAATTTAATATTGTAATGGAAAATTTGTATCAAAATTATTTCCATATTAAGAGAGGATGACATGGTGATTAATTCATAATCTAAGATTAAATAAGAAATTTTTAACTATTATTTTCCCACTCTTAGCTCTCCTCTGAATAACTTATCCTTCGTCCAACTAATACATTCTATCATCAAGGATAGAATTTCACCATAAGCTATAGATTTACTTTTAAGACTTTTCAATAGAGATGATGTTAAAGTTGCTCTATTCTCTCTTAACCTAAACAAGGCTCTAGACCCTAATGGCCTAAATGGTTTCTTTTATTCAAAAAATACAACAACGTATAAAGAAATAGTAACATAATTTATGCTCGAGTTTTTTCAAAAGGGAAGAATGTTAAAAGAACTTAACATAACTTCCATTATCCGTATCCCCAGGGTACCTTCTGCCACTTCTCTAAAATATTTTAGACTCGTATCATATTGCAATAAAGGATGCAAAATTATTTCAAAACTTTTAGTAGATATGCTCAAAGATATTCTAGCCTATCTCACTTATTTCTCTCAAGGAGCCTTTATAAAAAGAACATTTATTATAAATAACATCTTGCTAGCACAAGAATTTTTCAAGAACAATATTATAAAGTACTCATATGAGAATTATGCCATCAAGGTGGATTTCATAAAGCTTCTGATTCTATTAATTAAAGCTTTGCTTTAAACACCCTGAAAGTTTTTACTTCTTATATATATTTATAGCTTAGATTGAATAATGCATAACTACTACTTCTTATTACATCTCAGTGAATGGAGAACCTATAAGGTAATCAAAGGTGTTAGAGGTTTGAGATAAGGAGATCCTTTATCTTGCACCTTTATCTTCTTTCTTTTTATCTTAAGTATGGAAGTGTTTACTAGAGTGGTTAAATAGTTATCTCTTAAGAACATAAATTTAAATTTCACTCTAAATGTACATCTTTAAGAATATACACTTTAAGCTTTGTTGTTGTTCTCATTTATTCGAAGATGCTAATTCCATTAGTGCACTCATCTCAACTTTGAAAACAATTAGATTAATATTAGCATTATTTATAAACAAAAGTAAAAGTCATCTATACATTGCATCTGGTGCTTAATATAAAACTTCATGGCTTTCTAGCTTGACAGGATTGAGATCAATGAAGCCTCCTTTAACATATCTAGGCATTCCAATTTCCACTAAAAGACCTACACAAGTGGAGTTCACTTTATTGATTGAGAAGATATAGAATAGATTATCAAGATGATGGAACAAGAACCTTATAATGGCTGGTAGGCTTCAATTAATTAATTCAATAATCAATAGCCTCCACACTTATTAATCATCACATGTCATGCCTAAAGAAGAAAGGGGTCTAGGTATATATCAATTAGATTTACTAATAAACTGCCACTAAGAGGATATGGAGAATAGTGTTTAATATTCAAGGTTTAAGGGTGAAATAGATTCGTGCTCAATATTTTAAAGGAGATAATTTTTCGATGATGGAGACCAATTATACTTCTTCATAGACCATGATTAATATTCTCAAACAAAGGGAAGCTATCTTGACCTTATTTTCAATACCATATTGGTAATGGACTGCCTATTTCTTTTTGGCATGATAATTGGGTCCCATATGATCCTTTGACTAGACCCGATGATCTATAAACAATCAAAGGGATTATAAAGACTAGGCCCAATGATCTATAAACACTCAAAGGGATTATAAGAAAGTTGACAATTGTTAATGATGCCTTTAGCCTAGCTTTTGGTCATCTACGACTCTTGACTAATTCCCACTTTACAAATCAAGTTCCTAAAAAGTCCATAAATCTAATCAAGAAGGATACCATCACTTGGAGTAGACATTACTCAAGGGGATTCACAAATATTTATTACAAGGATCTCTTAAGGGACCAAGGACCAAAAGTGGAATGAAATAATCCAGTTTGATTCAAACAAGCTTGGTTAAGAGCTTCCTTCATTTTCTGATCAACACTAAAAGGTAAATTAAGCTCCTTAAATAGAGTAACAAAGTTCCTAAACGCATATGATGATTGTGTCTTTTTCCATCGAAAAAAGAATCAATAGATCATCTCTTCCTTGAATGATCTTTCTCTTCAATCATTTGGGACAAGATACAATACTTATGCAATATTGTTTCTCCATCTTCAAAATAGCAAGAACTGTTTTTAAAAGCCAGTCTTAGACAAATTTCAAGTAAAGTAAATTGCAATGTGTATATTTCTCTGACCAACAATATATGTGCTCTATGTATAGAGAGGAACAGCAAAATATTCTAATAGAAACATCTACAGATGGATGCACTTTAAAGAGAGTTAATTAACTCAATTAGGGATCAGCTTGTTATTGATCGAACTAGTCTCCAAGTAAGCAAACATATAGCATTGAAATGGAGTTTATAAGTCTGGAACAAGCTTACGTAACTCAAGTTACAAGACTTTATTGACATAGCTCTTCATTCTCAAATTTCAATAGCAAAACTTTATAGCAGCATTTTAGAGAACTTTTTAGTTTCCTTAAAAACTTGACTTAGGATGTACTTAACTCTCTTATTTAATTTCTCTTCAATATATTCTTTTAACTTCTAAAAAAATATTTCTCAAAATTTAATTAGTTAAGCGATTATATTTTTCTAAATATCTTCAACATTATGTAAATAAATAAAAATTTGATTACATATTTAATTTAATAAGATACTTTAATATAAAACGAGATAAACAATTACTATCAATTAATCCTTAGAACAATTTAATTCCATGAACACCATTGGAGGATCAGGTTTTGACACTATAACCCCTAGCAAATCCACTTTTTGGGTAAATTCAATTGAAAACCGATTTGTCTTATGGAAGAAATTTGGAGAAAAGTTCACTTGTTTTAATGCTTTTGTCCAATCAAATATCGAAGGTTATAAGAATGGCGTGCTGTCGTATCCATTGCTATAGCATTATATAAAAAGTATTTTTATTTGTTCCTAAGCTCCAAACTGCCAAAACAAGCACGCTCAGAACCCAATGTGCATATTTTTGTAATCCTACAAGTATTCATCTATTTCTTGGTATCAGCATGTTGAAGCCCGGCTATTAGCTTATATCAAGTATACATACAGCTGAAGATCAAAAATGGTGTCTATTACCTTGTCTACTGCAACATGAAATGATCATCCTGGATAAGTAAGGACCTCAAGATCTTGCTCAGAATTCTCTCATTCACAAAGTCAGATCTAGGGTACTTGCAATCCTTGCACGCTTTCTATTCGCGTCTTCTTCGTTGAATCTTTTAAGCTTTGAAGATGAACTTGACGACAAAGACAGAGACAATCTAATATCATCATCACGTCTCTCAAGTTCCACATCTTCGGCTGCCCCTTTTATCCCTAAGTTTAAGTCTAGGTCGCATTCTGGATCCGAGCTCCTCCTTTTCAGAGCTTGTTTTTCTTGCGCTGTCCTCCAATTTTTGTAGCTGGAGCTGGCGTCATCCAGACAATCTAGGACTTGTTCTATTCCTCTCGCTTGAAACTTGGTTTTGAAGTTATCATCCACTGAGCTTGGTCTACAAGACCACTTGAGCTCTTCAAGATATTGATGAGTTCTATATGTAGCTTGTCCACTGAAAGGATCTTTAATGATTGAATTATAATCGGTATGGTTCTTGCAACCCTCAAATCTCTCAGAGACAGAGCCGTAAATCCCACGTTTGGTAGTTCCTCCCATGTCGGAGCTATAAATCTGGTTCTCATGACCTCTACAAGAAGCATCTCCGTATCTTCCACAGAGCAAAAAAGCAGCTGTTATGGCGCCAATTAGAGCTCTACTTATTGCTTCAAAGGGGAAAGCAAACACGAATGCACACCTGTAACAAGAAGATGGTCTTTGACTGAAACTGCGTATCATGGGAAGTTCGCTAAGGTTATAGATGCAGTGATATCGGCCTTCAAAGAGAAGTCCTTGCCCTGCCAACAATCAATCTTCTTACTTTAAGAGAGAGGATTACAAACCTAACGATTTGGATTACTAGGGTCCTCAACAATACCTTGATTAGGATCATCAGTCTTCTTGCTTCTGTACATCTGACCAGATCGATAGATATACAATAAGAAAATTTTATAATTTCCATAGGCATTATTGATCTGACAAACAAGTAGACTGAAATTCCCTTTTATCAAGATACCTGAAGATGGCTTTTCACATGAGCGATGCTAAGTCCTTTGATGTTCATCAATTGGAGAACAAACTTGGGGGTTGCTCCTGCAATGAAATTGCAACAACGTTAGCGAATTCCCCAGCAAAACTCCATTATCAGGCTACTTGTGTTAACACACAATACATGAACAAATTCTGAAAAATGAATATCTATATATCAAGACCACTCAAGTGTAGTTGAGTACTAACGGTCTTGTCCTCCTAGTCTTTCAACTGCACGAACGAAGCATAGATGGAGTTCAGGAGTCCAGCGAAGCCTAGGCAATGCTGAGCGATTGTATTGGCGTGCAGATCCAGAGGTTGCCCTCTCTTCAGTCTCTTCAACTGAGCTGTTGCTAGTGCTTTCTTCATATTTTGGCTTGGAATTACTTGTTTCCCGATCCTCATCGTTCTTGTTGGAATAGCTTGACTTGGAACCTTCAGAACTGTCAGCTCCCTTCATCTTCAACTTAGGTGTATTCCTATTCAGCTCTATATGTGAATGATCAAGAAACTATAGTCAGGAATTTAAAAAGCCATCTAAGCGTCTTAGAAATGACTTTTGATGTCTCCTGTTCATCATTCTTACCTAAGACAAAAGAGAAAAATAACGAGAACTTGTGTCCCCCCTAGAATAAACAGTAATATATGCACGTCCCTTGGAATTGAAAACCCTAGCCCTTAACATGCGTTGAGAAATGCTCTACCGTCTCTCACTTTCTTCTGAAGACTTTTTATATATTTTGCATGTATGATGTGATCCATGATGTATGATGGATATTTACTGGAGTTGTTATTAAATTAAAGCATTTGCACATTCAGATGGAATAGCTAGCTAGTTGATCTTTTATCCTGAATCTAATAAATTCGGTAAAGAAGAGACGTCATTTGTCATTTTTTATATTGATTCAATTCAAATTTATTTTAGATGATAAAAGAATAGCGTATTAAAAATATCTTTTTTTATGACAAACTTCTTTCCCGTCCAAAATTTCATGGATGAGTCAGAGCCATACACTCTGCTGAAATGTTCACTCCAATCAATAGACTTGAATGCTATTACGGTATTACCCTTTCTGTAGTGTATGAGAATTGTTAGTTTTTTGCAGCAGTTGTTTTTGTTGGTTATACTATACGCATTACGCAATGTGATAAGCAAATAAGATATCAAAACAAAAATCTGATTATTGTAATTCCACTATGTTCAGACAAAGTGTGATAGCAGCAGGAATAAAATAACCAAATAAACAAGAGAAAGAAAAGAGGGGTATAGGTATAGCTTGTCAAGGAGGGTTTGCTGGCCTGACACTCATTCATTCTCACACATAAACGAGAATCACGGATTTTAACAGGTGGTCCTTGTCTTCTCATTTCAATATCTCTGTACATAATGGCCTTTGCTTACCCCACCAAAGCTAGGCCATGGCATAGCCATGTATACCTGGATACCCGAGAGTATCGGTGGAATTTTGATCTTTTTGTGCCATCTCTCCTCGTCACCATTGACCGTTCAAGAAAAGTTAAACATTGGCTCTTGTCCTGCCCTACGACTTAGTTTTCTAAGAGATACCACAGTTGAACGTCCAATGCAATCTTTATTGTTTCCATTGAACGAGATTCCTGTTACAAGCATCAAGTAGAAAGATTCAAAAGGAACATCGTTTTACCAACTCTTTTAAGACTCAACAAATGGAATAGGCATATGAACTTTGAGATAAATCCAACGTGTGGGTACATATATATGAATTAATTATATATTATGAGCTATCCCTATCATAAAGTTAAACTCAAATAAAGTGATCTATTAAGATTAAAGGTTTTGGACTATTTGATATCTATTATATTTTAATATGTAAAGATCCAATAGTTTAATTTCTATTTTATGATAGATTAAAATAGAAATAAGACCAATTATATAAAAAATTAGACTTATAATCTCAAATCATATGAACAATTGTCTTTTTTGATATTCTATCGATAGGAGAAAAGACGGTTTTTGAAAAAAAAAAAAGGCGTACATATTTGACATGATTATTTTGTAATTGATGACGATTTTCACCGTAAGAAATCACATTCTATCATGATCGTGGATTCTAACTGCATTTATACAATTCTTTTACTTTTACGTATAACCACTTACTAAACCTTAATTTTGTTTTCTTTAGGTGAATAAGTAACCTTACACCACGAGTTACAAAGTCGCCCAAGAAATGTTGCATTTGAAAAGTTTATAGCTAGTGGCTACTTACTTCCGTCAACTAATTGACCTTCTACGTTACTCCTAATGCTAAGAATGTCTTTCCAGACCACGACAATTTTCATTTATGGTCAATATTAAAATATCCAATACTAACTAAACATGAAAATATTAAAGAGTTTATAAGTGGTAAGAATTAATTATTGTCAAAATAATTAGAAAATTTTAAACCCTTTAACTAATTATAAGTGGTAAGGGTTAATTATTATCAAAATAATTAGAAAATTTTAAACCCTTTAACTAAAATAGAAATAGTTGACCCTTACCACTCATGAACCTTTTAACATTTTCATGTTTAGTCAATATGGGATACTCTAACTAGTCATTTTGGTAATAGTTGACTCTTACTATTTATAAACTCTTGAACATTTTCATGTTTAGTCAATATAGGATACTTTAAGAGTTAATAACTTCGACTTATTTAAAAATTATTATAAAAACATCTTGTAATAGTTAAAATATTATTTCTTAAATTAATGTTAAATTTTTTATAATTAATACTGATTTTTGTGCACTAAGTAGTCCAATTACAAGACAATTGGTATTAAAATAACTTGAAAAATACTTATTTTTTAACATTTATAATATTATAGAATCTTTTAATAAGAATTTTGAAATCCTAAAATACATTCTAGAAAAGTAAATCACAAGGAATATTCAATTCTCCTACCTTTTCATATATGTTTACAGAGAAGTTAAAAAAAAAAAAAGAAGTTTATGTAAACGTAAGAAATGTTAAACCCTTTATGATTCATAAAAAATGAAATTTAATAAAGTGTCATGTATTGAAACTATTTGTATACTTAGACAAATTTTCACTTTTGTTTACACAACTCGGGTACCTTGTTAAATATGTTTTGCAATTTTCACTTTTAGACGAATCCTCTCTTTTGAGAATTTTCTAGCTCTAAATAAAAGAAGCGAGCTGCTAAATTCTAAAACTCGAGAAAATATCAAATATCGACTTTTTCAGAGATTGTTTGATTTCACTTTTACTTTTCTATTGCAGTTTTTAATTTTTATTTTTAGTTTCAAAATTTCTTTCAAATAAAAAAAAACTTGTTTAGTTATTAATGTCAATAAATTTATATTTTTATTATTAATGATCGTTATATATTAGATAAAAATTAAAGATAAAATATTTTAATTAATTGAATTTATTTTAATCTCTTATATAATATTTATTAATATTTTATTACTAAAATTTATTTTATTTTATTAAAATAATTATTTAATATTTAATATTTTTAATTAATACTTATTTGAAATATATTTTAATTATCAAAGAAAATTTATTTGAAATTATATATTGTGAAGATATTTTAAATTTAATTATATTTGTTAATAATTACTAAATTAATTTTATTAAATAAAATAAAATTATTTATGCTTTTTGTTAATTATTAATATAATAAAAAATTAGATAATATATATTTAGTTGATAGAAATATTATTATAAAAAACATAAACAAAAAAATAAAAACTAATTTTTGGTTTTCATAAATTTTAAAAATAAGAAGCTAAGAAAACATAAATAAAAAAACTCAAATAAAAATGTTTCTATTAAATTAAAAATTAAAAATTAAAAAACAAAAACAAAAGGTTAAATTATTAACTAATTATTGGTTAACTTTTGTTCGTACTTGTTCAAAACATAAATGAAATCGAATTTTAAGTAATGCCCAATTTGTCAATTACTTCGATAGTACAGGACCAAAGATCCGCAGTGAATTTAAAACATCCACGGTGCTCTGTTCTGCAATTCAGAGACAAATTGCAGAGACAATCACTTTAGAGCAATATTGGTGGGGCTGGTTTTCCTTAGAAAGCTATTAAACAAAAGGTCCAAGTCTGAGAGAACCGACATCGCATCAATCCCCCAAGCTGCAGAGTCAACTTTAACAAGACCTCTGTTGTATTTCTTTCCTTCATCCACTTTTATAATGTGGATTGAATTAGAATACTTAAGCCAATTAATGCGGATCTACCATCATCCGAGAATGAGGATGTCTGTCATTTTCCGTCATCGTATATTAACCACAAATATATACATGCAGCACCAATCATCATGTATCACTACAAGAAATTAGTTTTTTACCGACCAAAATTTTCGTCGGTAAAACATTGTTTTCGGTCGGTAAAAAAAAATACCGATAGTATTTGGTGCCCGAGACATTCGGTCGGTAATTGTCCCGAAGGTAAAAATACCGACCGAATATTTCGGTCGGTATA
>JANZLC010000200.1:18079510-18094354 GCA_026413385.1 Erythroxylum gracilipes
TATTAGAATTGAATTCAATTACATTGTTTGGAACAAATCCAATAAAATTAGAATTGAATTCAATTATTTCATATGACTAAAAAATAATATTAACTAATAAACATTCACACTTATTATTATTATTATTGTTATTATTATTGTTTGTTATTATTATTATTATTGTTATTATTATTGTTATTATTATTATTATTTGTTATATATATATATATATATATTAGTTGTTATTATTATTATTTGTTGTTTATAATTTATTTATTTATTATTATTATTAATCGAAATTAATTTCTTTATTTCTTTATTTATTATTATTATTAACCTTATTATTATTATTTTGTTATTATTATTGTTGTTATTTATATTATTATGATGATTATTATTATTAACCTTATAATAATAATAATAATAATAATAATAATAATAATAATGACCAATGTATAATATTAATAATAATAACCCATATATAATTTCAAAATAATAATAATAAAACTATAATTATGTCAAAAAACAAAAAAAATTAAATTAAATTTATATAAACTTAAAAATTATTTATTTTAATTAATTAAATTTATTTTAATCTCTTATATAATATTTATTATTTAATTATTAATTAAATAAAATAAAACATTTTAAAAATTAACTTTTTATCTAAAACTTAATATTTATTTAAATTATTTTTAATTATTAAATCTAATATTATTTGAAATTTATATTATTTGAAGATAATTTAATAATATATATTTAGTTAATAGAAATTATATTACAAAGGAAAGCTGCGGTTTTGATTTTGTTCCAAACGATTTTCAAAAGTTATAAAAAGTCAGGTGAATAGTGCGTGAATAGAGGAGTCCTTTGTAATTGAATTCACGCGATTTTGAGCGTGAATTTAATTTACAAAGAGGCAATGAATTGAACCCGCACGTGAATTCAATTCATTGCCTTTTTGGGTTCCAAATCATTGAATTGAATTCAATCTAACGATATTCACGGCTTTCCAAAGAGGCTCGTAAGGAAATGTTAAACAATGATTGCTTACATCTTATTTGTCTAGTTTACTTTTATGGCATCTCCTGGTTGATCCAATGTTGTACTATATGAAACTTAGTTATAAGAAAAGGGTTAAGAAAAACATAAATGATGTTTTCTTCTATAAGAGAGGCTAGTCAAATAGATTGTCTAGAGACTAGAGGCTTCGCTCTGCTTCATAATAACTTAAGGGAAATCTTTAGTAGCACTAAAATCCTATTTCTTGGGGTTTATTTCAATTAAGCAATTTATTGTTTCTTTTCATGCATTAGTGGTAACAAAAACAAATGAGAGATATTGAAAGTATGATTTAAATATTGATATTTGCTTAGTGAGTACGCATTTCTATTTAAACCAATCAATTTTTCACCTTTTCACATGTGCTCATCTTATACTATTTATATTCTTATATTGTTTTTATTCCAAGGTTGTTAATGTAAGCTTAATAAAGTTATTAGAATGAGGAATGAAAAACTATATGGCTTTCTCAACTCCTATCGACTAACCCTTATTTTTCCACAAAAAGCTAGAGTTGAGATGTTTGTCATGACTTATAGCATGTCATACAACTTACATGTGATTACTACTTGTGGAAAAAAAAATTATGGTCTAAATTAATTTCCTGATAAATTGATTCCAAACGTCATCCTCTCAGCCATGAAAGAGCATTCTTTTCTAATCCATAGGAATGGCTCTAATGTGAAGATTTACATGTATTGTGAGGATGTTGTTGAAGGTTTTTTAAGTCATTTTCATAAAAGAGAAGTTGACTATGTCTGTAATATCGAGACCAAGAAATAAAGGAGAGTAACTAATATGGAAAAAGATATATACAAACTTTTTTTCCCGTAGACCTAAAGACAAGCATAAAGCTTGTAGAGAACAAACCATATGATATGATGATTAGAGGTGTTTTCTTGATGATCAAAAGTTGAAGAACTTAGGTTGGCTGGAGAGAAATGTTTAGGAGGAGGGATTAAGGATGATCATGGAATGGTAAACTCCAAATCCCGAATGTTCTAATGATTTCTTAGTTGCACTGCTTCTACATCTAAGAATGTTAAGGACGCCTAGTGCGGTAAGCATTTTGATAGGTCTAAAAAAACAAATATCCATCTCTTGTTTCATATAATTCTTAAAAGCACAAAAAATAACACAATAAGGAAAAACAAAACAAAGTTATTGGTGATTTTGGAATAACATTATTAATGAAAAATTAGGTCATGATGAAAGATGACTTATTTTAGTTTATGGATTATAAGTTATTTTCGGTCCAAATTGATGTCTCTACCAAATATTACATAAGTGTCTAGTTGTCAAATTGAAAATATGCTTCATTAGCTACATCAACTAATAACTAATGAAAATAATATTATAATATGTATTTTATAACTTTTAAAAATTAAAACTATTAAAGATTTTAAAAATTAAATTAAGAAAATTCTTTTTAGTCTTTCGACAAATATGTTCATCTTGCTGTTAAAGCTAAAATTGAAGGCAACAGGACCCTGACCCCGTATTCTCGAGCCCCATATAGCTACTGGGCCTCACCAAAATACAAATTGGATGTGTCTGACTCTGTACCCACCATCGAAATGAAGCTATTTCAACGACGACGTTTTATGTTCTCCAGACAAAAACATGAAACGCCCTAGCACTTGTTAGCTGCTCCCCTCTGTTGCTCTGCTCCGTCCCTCTTTCGCTGGTGTTCTCTTATCAGCGGTATGTGCTCAATTTTATTTTCAATTTTTTGATTATTTAGGACAACTCTAAAACCCTAACCCTAAATTTTTGTTTCCTGGATATCATCAGATTCAAAGACCTCCGACCATGGCTCCAAACCTCGCGTGTCGCATGTACGAAGCGAAATATCCGGAAGTAGACATGGCAGTGATGATCCAAGTGAAGAACATCGCTGACATGGGTGCTTACGTGTCACTACTAGAGTACAACAACATAGAAGGTATGATTTTGTTCTCGGAGCTCTCTCGCCGTCGGATTCGCAGCGTCAGCAGTCTGATAAAGGTGGGTCGGATTGAACCCGTTATGGTGCTTCGTGTTGATAAGGAGAAAGGCTACATTGATTTGAGCAAGAGGAGAGTTAGCGAAGAGGATATTCAAGCTTGTGAGGAAAGGTACAATAAGAGCAAGCTTGTCCATTCTATTATGCGACATGTCGCTGAGACTTTGGGCATCGATTTGGAGGTAATCTGGATTTCCATACTTTGCTAGCTTAATTCACATGTTCTAGGTTTTGAAGGAATAATTTTTACCGGAATTTACCCTTGGTGGAACTGCGTTTGTAAACTATGCACACTCATTTGGACGTATTCAGTTGCAATTTTGAGTTCAAATTTAGGGTTTCGGAGAAGAGTTTGCAATTTATTGTTCTTGGTCTGCTTGGTTTGAATTTTCATGCTGGACCAATTGAATCTACTCGGCCTGCTTTGAACTTGTATCTTTACTTAAAACTATGATCTATATTCTTGTACCATGATGTTAATGGTGATTGTACCATGGTCTCATAAGTCATATTAGATCAACGAGTTGAAGGGCTAAAAGGCTGATCAAGATTATCATGTCATGTTGTTTATATTATGAGCCTTGCTTTTCTATCACAATGCCCATTCTTTAGTACAGAAGTTGAACTTTAAGAAGTTTTCAGTTTCCTTCGATGTGTGTGAAAGGTTCTTAGATGTAGTCCGAAAGGTTCTTAGATGTAATCCGATTACTTATTCAACTTTATTCTTGATAACAGGATCTGTACATCCATATTGGCTGGCCTTTGTACCGTAAATATGGCCATGCCTTTGAGGTGAGGACTTTAGTGGTTCATGATATTTTTGCATTATGATGAGTGTTATCCAGACCTAATTCAACTCATTTCCAGGCATTCAAAGTCATTGTTAATGACCCTGATTCAGTTTTGAGTTCACTGAATCGTGAAGTTAAAGAAATTGGCCCAGATGGACAGGAGGTATCCTGTATGATTTTTTTACTGGATGTCCCCGAGGGGACAGCTGTGGTTTCCTTGATTAACTGTTATTTCGATTCTTGTTATATTGATTATTACGGTTTTATGTTAATGTGCAGGTAACAAAAGTGGTTCCGGCTGTAACGGAGGAAATCAAAGAGGCATTAGTAAAGAATATTAAGAGAAGAATGACCCCACAACCAGTGAAGTTGCGAGCTGATATAGAAATGATGTGTTTCGAATATGATGGTGTTCTTCACCTTAAGGTTTGATTCAATTCATATCTTTGCATCTTAATTTTACTCTTCGGTTGATGTGTCTATACAATACATGTACCTAAGATTTGCAAAGGAGTAATTATATTCAGAAACTTACTCTTTGAATCTTCAGGATGTGATGAGGAAGGCTGAGGCTGCAGGCAATAATGATTGCCCAGTGAAAATAAAGTACGTTGCTGCTCCGCATTATGTTCTTACTGCCCAAACTCTGGATAAGGTTGGTAATTTTGATCGCACTCTTATTTTAAATATAAGTCATTGTTGCACAATAACAAGGTGCATGAGAAAATGATTAACATTCCTGGAGACAAATACTGAGAGTATCATGCAGTAGTTGACCTGTAGGGTTGTAATCCAAAGCTGAGCTACTTTTTGTTAGATTCACTCTAATCAGAAAAGACCAGCTTAATTGACCTATCTTTGATGGCCCCAGATAAATTAACTTTTTGTTGTACTTCGTTACCTTTTTTTATTGGATTTTTTCCCCCTAAGAATAAGATTTTCCCTACACTAGCTTGTTGATGGTTGGGCTGAATTTTGTGTTTGGTACAGATTCTGGTCTTAATGCTTATCCTTTTGTTCTTTGGGGTCTAAGTGTTGCTGTTGACCTTTTAGGCGGTAATTACAAGGCTATACCATTTCTCAGCCAATGGCTCCTTAACTTTCAAACAAAAATGTTGTTTGTCATTGTTTTGGACAGGAGCAAGGGATAGCAATTCTGAACAACGCAATTGCTGCATGCACTGAAGCAATAATTAAGCACAAGGGGAAACTTACAGTGAAGGAGGCTCCTAGAGCAGTGAGTGTTGTGTTTATCCTCTTGTATCAATGTTTTGACTGTTAAGATTGGTATTATGAGTCATTTATCGAAAGTGGTTTCCCAATGAGCTACTACTAACTTGAGAGGTGGTCTTTTGTTCAAATAAAGTCACTTTGGGTCCTTTGCTTCTAGTACTTATTGGTTGACTTGGTTCTTAATTCAGGTGAGTGAACGAGATGATCAACTGCTGGCAGAGCACATGGCTAAGCTGCTCAATGATAACGAGGAAGTTAGCGGCGATGAAGATAGCGAGGAAGAGGAAGACACAGGAATGGGAGACATTGACGTGGAAAATTCTCCAGGCTTATTGGAGACGAGAGCTTAGCATCAGCTTTTTCGTCTTATGGTGTATGGCTTTTGCAATTTTCTTTTAATCGGCTGTTCTTGTCCATCATATGCGTCTAATTTACTTTGTTGTGGTTTTTTAAACTGTCTTTCTTAGATTCTTCAAAAAGACCCGGAGGTAAAGTTTCAGTTTACACTTAATAGATTTTTGGTTAGTCTTTTAACATGCATAATAATGCCCAAGTTAAGTTGTTTAGGCGTGACAAGGAGACTTAAGCTAGTTCTTTACTACGAAGGTCTACAGTCTACTTTTATCTTTTAACTTTCTTGGTAGTTGGTATGTTGTATAAAATCCCTCATTGACATCATATGACTGTCAGCTTGATGGTGGACGGGCTTGGCTATGTCACTTTCATGTGGTAAGTGTTTGCTGACAATTGTTTCTATATGGTTCAAGCCCAACACTTTGTGAGATTATCTTCCGGTGAACATAAAACCCAACGTAACGAGGCCCAAGAACATAACTTGGTTAGTGCAACCGGTCCATCATTAGGGAGGATCGTTTGATATTATAGCTTTGAATGCCAAAACATATCACAGAATTTAATCCAGTTAGAACATCACAGGTACGGCACATGATTAATCTAATCTCGAGATAAGATAAAAACTTTTATAAGATTTAAACTTTTCGAAAATTAAAGTGATTTTAGACAAATATTTCTGTGTTAAACTATCATTATTTTTAATAATATCAATAATTTCTTCAAACGAATACGTGGCATGCATGGATAAAAAATTTGTTAGATATTGCTAAATTTTTCTCGAGATCACACGAGATTACTGAACTATTTCTCCTCCCTTTTTGGCATATATGGAGGCTGAGATAAATCATTTCCATTATTCTAAGCAAAAATGTTATAGACTGCTCAATAAAGTTCAGACAAAAGAAGATATATTAAGATTAAATTATATTTATTACTAATTATTAAATTTATTTTCTTTTATTTAATTAGAAATTTAAAAATTAAATAAAATTATTCAGCAAAATTAAATTATATTTTTATTAATAATTAATATAATACAACAACAAGAAGGTGAAATGCAAGATTTGGCATAAATTTACCCTTTTATGATAGAGAGACTGCTTTGTACAAAGTAATAATAAAAAAAAAACATTAATAAATAAGTATAACTAAATATATAAAAATGTGATACAATATCTTAAAAATATGGTAAAGATTAACAATACAAAGTAAAATATGTAAATAAATACACAAATTAAGACAAAAAGACACTCAGTACAAGAATAAATCACATATGCCATTATAATAAAGTGAATAGACTAATTAAAAAAACTACTTAATCAAAATATTAAGGCTACCTAAACGAATGATTCGAAGGAAAAAATTTAAAGGACTTAAAGAGAACGATAAAAGACCTCTCCACCATTTATTAAATTAAATTATTCATAATTCTTATTAAAAATTAATATATTAAATAATATATATTTAATTAATAGTAAATTAAATTATAAAAAACAGAAAAAAAAATTACTTTTATAGTTTTCGTAATTTAAGAAAACTGAAAAAATCTAAAACCAAAAATTCAAATAAAAAATTCAAATAAATAGATTCTTTTTACTAAGTTTAAAAACAAAAACAGAAACTAAAATTAAAAATAGAAACAACAAGCCCTTAGTAAAAACCAGAAAAAACATGATGACGACGACCAAGAAGAACAAAAGAAGTCCCAAGAAATCAACTGCAAGGCTTTATAGAAAACCAGCCTAACATGACAGAGAAAAGGACCTAATTACATATCGATCAAACAAGTTAATGGTGTAGTAAATAACTGTAGAACACCGTTAAGGTAAAAACTACGTCGATGATACTTGGTATTTCATATTATTCTCTGTTTGCAAGTCAAAAAATTCCGGATAGGCTGACTTCCAAGCCTATATTCAAAAGTACATTTGGAACAAAAAATGATGGCTGTCCAGTAATTTAGTATTTCTGGAACAAAACACTCACCTGCCTCGCTGGACCGGCAGAAGTACCAAGGTATCATTAATCAATTGATGCGTAGGCCCTGTTCTATGATGGAGTAGAGAAGCTGAGCCGGAAACCGGTTGCCCCTCTGTCATGGTCAAATTTCTTCAACATGTAGCAATAGTTCAGCTGGAAAGAAAACCAATTTAATTAGTATGAACGTGCAGGTCTTGGTCTTGCTAGGATAACTGTTCAAATAAAAAACATGATACTGAAGAAATAAACATCTTATGGAGAAACACTCCCAGGAAGAACAAGCTCCAGATTGTTGTTACATAATGATTGAAGGCAACCAACATTTGTTGCCCGAAAATTGTTACAGTTGTCGACACAAACTAGAGGTTCTCACTTGTTAGTATCAAAATTGGATACAAAAGAACAGATTACTGACCTCCAGCCGGAACAAATTGGTAGGAACAACAATTCCAAGTCCAATGGAGCTCCTAAATGAATCCGCAAAATTCTTCAAAGAGAAATTTCGAAATGCATTTTCTGTTAATTTCTCAACATTTCCAGCGGATGCAAAAAAGTGTCCATGGATTCCTTTCGCTTGTAACCATTTCAATGGAAAATCAAAAGAAAGATCTGCAAATGCAGTAACAGCAAGGTCTCCTCCAAGATAATCCCTTCCAGGCTCACTATTTCCATCAGATGGATTATTTCGCAATTGCCTTCGAGGCTCAGTAGGACCCAGTCCCCTTGTTTTGAAGCCCCATAATGTTGTTGGGCCTCCCAATGTACAAACTGGAGATATATTACCACCCAAGAAGAACCTCTCTGGCAATGGAGAAGTCATGTCCAAGAATCCAGGTCCCCATGGAAAAACAATACCACCAGATAGTCCTATGTTTAGTGCAGAATGGTAAAATCCCAGAGGTATAGCATAATGAAGATCAAACTCCTGTTTGTAATATTAGAAAGCGGAAGCTTCATAAGATGGTAAATGCATAACGAAGGCAGAAGTAAGGCAAAAGGACCAAACAACAATCTAATAATCAATCTCGTGACTAAAGATTAGTAGAATTCCAGCTAACTACCAAAATAATTCATTCAATAAATCAGAATACTCTAATTAGAAGTATAACCTATCCTTAGTCTGGAAAACTTGTTGCAACACATTACTAGTTTGTTTCCTAATTTACCGTAATTCAGCATGTTCTGTGCCAACATCATGAAAATGAGGCTTCAAAGGGGAAAAATAAAAAGCAGAGGATCACTCGAAGAACCTAGAATAAGTCAAGTAACAGTTGTTACACAGAACAATCAAACATGAATACAATGCTATACTCTATCGAATTGAAAGCTTTAAGCATATCCTAAGAAGACAGTCAAGTGAGTCTTGTAACCATAATATATCTGAGACCAATTTTAAAGTGCATTAACAGTCGAAAAGTTCATAGAACAGGTACAAGCAAACCCACAAATCAAGTTTGAGAAAGTTTAAACCTGACGCAAAAAGCGCAAGCTCCGGCTATCAGGTGCAAGGCCGCCAATTTGAGTCGTTGAAACAAAAGCATATCCACGAACTGGCCTTAGAGGTGAATTTCTCCTATCAATCTTAAACGTATATTTCAAAGATGAAAGTAAACCATGACCAAGCTGCCTTCTCACTGAATTGGAAGCCATTTGTGATGGATCAGTTAAGGTACGCCAAGCAAGATTATACATCAAGTCATGATTCCTGGCTGAGAATAAGCCCAGAGAGAAACCCAATGACCGTTCTTTGAAAGAAGAAAACTTTTGCCAGTCTTGGGATAGCAGAAACATTCTTGCAGCAACAGGATTCACATATCCTCCGAATCCTGGCAGGGAGACACCAGCACTTACCTCTGCCATATGGTCACCACCATATGCAACAGATCCATCCCAAATATCCCCATACCCAAATAGGTTTTTTAACTTCAGTAAGCCTTCAATCGTTGAGGACGAAGCCTACAAAAGCATTCTGATATTAAAAATAATACGATACGTCTGGCATGTTATTGTCAATTAATATATCCTTAGTATAGCAAATGGACAATTATCAGCGACTAAAGTTTACCAATGAAGACCGTATTAAGTCAACTCAAAGAGTAACAGCAGCTGGATATCACGGTGAACATGCGGTCTCCAATATAGTTTTTTTTCCCTGAGAGTTCATTCTCCAATATACTTTATCTTAGAGACACGGGTATTTATCAAAATTAGCATTTAAATCAAACGTGTTTCTTGTAACAATTCAGTTCATCTTCATTCTTATCTCCTACTTCTCCAGGTACATAAGCAAAACATTATGGATATAACCGCGGAGTAAGATCACTTATTTTGAAAATTAACCACAAATTGAATGGATAAACCAATGTCATTGAGACCCAACACACATAATTTTGAAGCACCACATTCCATCTGAAACAAACAACATTTAATTCCCATTACGAGCCACTTTCCAGTTGACCAAACATCACATTAACTTTTCAACTACTATATCACCAAAATACATCATACCTCGCCTCGTGTATAAGCACCAATTTCACCGGAAAGCGGATTAGTAGTCTCCACAACCTCAACGATGACATTAGCGGTCTCAGAAAGTTCCGGTGGGCCGGCATCCAGCGTGATTTTAACTGAATCAAAAATATCAAGCGCTTGCAACCTGAAATTCACAGCTTTTGAAACTTCGAGCAACTCTTGAACAGAAGAAGCCTCTTTAAGTAACGCCGTTACGGATTCCAGTAACGAGTCCTTGGTCCTGGTGTTCCCTCTGATTATCACGTCATGGACGCGAATTGGAACTGTTTCCGTTTGAATCCGACGGAAGAGATTCTCTAGCTTTGACCGCTCTACCGAGGCTTGGGCCTTGCTCGGTTCGGGTACTTGGAGCTCTTCGTCGACTTCTTCTTCTTCATCGAGGTCTTCTTCACCATTGTTAGGGTTGTCTTGATCCAGGTCGGGTTTTATCATTGTGTGCGAGACAGTGAGAAAGAGGCTGCGTGCAGTGAGAGAGATGTTTTTGAGTGTATTGAAGTGAGATTGCAAAAGCGTCCTTATGGTTTACAGTTTACTGCATAATTTGCTTGGAGAGACTTTTCTTTTTCTTCAAAATGAAAATTTTTTATTTAGTATCTAAATTTTTAATTTTTTATTTAAATTATTAGTCTATTTAATACAATTTTAATAACTTAATTTAATTATATTGATTTTGCTAATTAAATTAACGAAATAACTTTTGTTCAAAAATATTAAGCTTTCATAATCAATTAAACAGATAGTGAATTAAAACCCTCAATTCATAACTCACTCGTACCCATTATTCATAACCTATTTAATTTTAAAACACTCAATTCATCTGCCTATGCCTATCCTGCGAATTGTGGTGAACCATCAAAATACATTCCAAAAGGAAAAAAAAAAAGAACAATCTCTTGAAACCCACAGAAAGTGTCTCCTTGTCCTTGAAGTGCACCAGTAGTCTATATTTCTGTACTCAATGTTCTCAAAATTGGGCCGGTCATCAAATCGAAGGCTTTATTGGTCACAGTTTGACTGGTTCGACCGGGTGTGACGTCATAATTATACAATAATTATATTTAATTATATATAATATTAATAATATTTAAAAAAATTGATGAACCAGTGTCCGACCTGTCAATTGACCGGTTTTGACCGGTTCAATTTGAGACTAGTTTTTTTAGCTTAAACTGGACCGGTCAGCCGACCGGTCACCGTTCGAACCGGCCGGTCCAGTCCGAGTTTCTAAACATGGTCTGTACCCGGCGATAACTATAGAAGAAGAGGTAGAAATAATTCTTATTTCAAGAGTCTAATTCTTCCAGTAAGAGGAGACTTTGATATACATTGAGTTATAGGTATACGGATTATGTGTTTTGAGTAATAAATTATAGATTATTGATAATAAATTATAGGTATAAATTATGGGATCATTAATATATATGTTTACGGAGAAAAGTAATTTCGTTAACTAAATCAATTAATGACTCATATACACTCACGAAGGGTATTATGATTAATAAATTTGAAATAACTACCGAAAGTAGTTAAGTTTATTGGTTGTATATGAAACCAATAAAAAAAGAAACGTTAAGAAAAAAGACATCTGTGTGTCTTTGTTTCTTCTTATTTTCTTCCATCAAGTTTTATACATAAAAGAAGAGAAAATCTCTGCAGCAAAATTGGTAACAAAAGTTTTTTAATTGGTGGAACTATAGCGAGAATTCAAGTACGTGATTCTTTGTTATATATATATATATAAAAAAATAATCTTGATTAACATAATCTACGTGATGATGTTTTATATTATATTCTATCTTGAGTAATCTTACTTGGTATCCGAGTAGGTTAAAACAATTTTATTTTTTTTGTATGTTATATGCATGCGTAGCATTTTTTGATTTTTGCATAATGATATGAATTTGTCATCACATTTTACATTGGTATAAAAACAAAAGCCATTTTTTTGTTATGGTTTTTACACTGTTATTAAAACAATATTCCTCTTATGAATTTGTTGTCACATTTTACACTAGTATAAGAAAAAAGTCAAAGGTTTTGTTATAGTTTTTACACTGTTATTAGAACAATAATCCAAAGATAGCAGTAACGAGAGAAGCAAAGAGGGGAAAAACACAACAGAACTGAACCGCATAGAAGAGGAAGAAGAAGACCTCTCTTCTTCTTGAAAATAAACAAGACACGTGGATGTTTTTGTTATGGTCCTTAGAGACATATGTTATAATAACAATAAATGGGTCATGTCTACGGGATGCCTTATGGGCTATGACTTGGACCCATAATAAATATGACTTTCTTTCGTCAGGATTGAAGGCTTAAGTCTTAATAACCACATTAAGGTTGGGCTAGACTTTAATATCTAAATTGATGTTTTAAATTAAATGTAACATAAAGAATTAGAAATAAGTTTTCTAATTTATCCAAACTAATTAAGTTAGTTAAATTAGTTTCTAATTAATATAAAATATTAGAAATTATTTTTTTCTTTGTAAAGAAAACTAATTTGTTTAGTTAAAATTAGAAAGGGATTTCATTAGAAATTAGTTTATAATTAAACTAAGATAAATTGATTAGTTCAATTATATTTAAATTAGAAATAAGTTTCTAATTCTATTTGAATTATTCATATTTGAATATTAGACATAAGTTTCTAATTGATTAGAAATTAATAGCATAATTTGAATGGTTCAATAAATACCTAATAGAATTAAATTATTTTCATAATATGAGCATGAGTTCGCTATGTGTTAAACAAAATAATTTGTTATTTTGTGCACTCTTCTAATTCCTGAAAATTATGCTTATGATTAAACGAACACCTAAGCTTATTCGATGTGAGGCACAAAAGAGACGTATTGGCAGTATGTATGTAAAATTAGTCAACATACGTTTAATTCCTAGAGGCGGTCTAACACAACATGTTATTTCAGTTAATAACATGATGCAAGAATTATGCTTTAGAGGTTGTCGAGCTTATACAAATGTTGAAGTAAAGTACATGACTTTGCTTGCAACATTACCTCAACCTCAAGGCGAACTGTTACGAATGCTCTGGAATAATATTCCTAACGAGAAAACTTATAATGTGTTAGTGATGACATTTATTAAAGAGATGCATAGAAGGGAGTTGATTAGGACTTTATATCCTATAGGTCTTCCAATAGAAATAGTAAGAGCTATTATACATCGAGCTTCGCGAACTGTGTCATGTGAACTTGTGAACTCATTTCCACGTAAGGTTTGTTACCTATAGACTATTAGTAGGTTGTAGCGCATTTAATACAATATTTCTTTTAAAAGAACAAATTCTTATTTTTTATGTAATATGTTTACATGTATATCATATAGGAATTCGTCTAGAGTAAAGTAATTAGGATTCAATTGTTGGATGAATGATGATTGAACACATTTGTGGACTTTTGATTTCATAGGCAATTATGATCGAATTATTTACTCTATGAACGATTAATGTGACATTAAAGTGCATATATATTTCTTTCTTATTATAGAAACTTAGTATTTCAAAATGGCTACTACTTCGAAGAATATTATTGCTGAACTCAATAGGGGTAAGAAACTCAATGGTGACAATTATGAAATCTGGAGTATGAAAATCTAATTTGTACTGGAGGAGCAAGAGACTCTTGAACCATTAAACCTAATCATGGATGTTCCTAAGGAGGGCACTACAGCCCAACATAGGAGGGGCCGTGATACATATGAATTGTGGAAAAAGAAGAACTCTTTAGCTCGCACCATGTTGCTAAGTACCATGGATAATGATATCATGCGTGAGTTCCATAAATTTGAAACTACAAAGGACATGTTGCAACATCCCACCCTCAATTGAAAGGGTAAAATGGTAAATTGGCATAGGATCGGATAGATTGGGATTGCATAGGAATGCTCATGCATAATAGGATTGGTAAACAGTGACGTTTGTGCACATGAAATAACTAGACATGCATACATGATATTCTCGGTTTTCGTGCCTAATACAATTTTATTGTGATTAACGTAGTTATTGGATTTGAAAAAAATTATTTTGAGTGCGCCATTGAATGTTTTATATTTTAAGGGATTTTTAGAAATTTTTTCGGAATTTTCCGGAGAAAATTTCCAGACCGGAAAAAAATCGCCAAGTGGCGAACCGGTTGCTTTTTAGTAGCAAACATTGCTACCCAATGGCACTATCATATTGGGTATATTATTTTGGGATTAAAATTAGGGTCATTGAACTAGAATGGGTCACATTGTAGTAGGATTTTCAAATCCTATCCATTAATTTGTTTTTAATTGATTAAAGTTACTTTGACTTTTCCTCATTTCTCCTCCAATTGCCACGTGTTTCTTCATTTAATGCATTCCTATCCTTATATTTCGGTGACTTCAAGTTGAAAAGAAGGAAAGAATGAATTGTTATTGCTTGTTTCTTTAGTTCCACCGAAACCTACTTCTCTTTTCACTCCTCCATCGATTTTTGGTTCTCTCCTCAAAGTGTTCTTATTTCCTCCAACCTAAGAGCTCTTCTTCTTCTTGCAACCAAGTTAGTTTCTTGTTATGGAGAACAAGTGTTAGAGGAAGTGGTGAGAAAGAATAGCAAAGAATTGAAGGAATTGAAGAGTGAAAGCTAATTAGGTAAGTTGTATAGTTAAGTTTTAAGTATGCTTTACTTATGTAGTTAATGACATGGTTATTAGATGCATTTAATAGGAGTTATAGTGTATTGATTGTGCTTATTGATGCATTAATTTGATGAGAATTATAGTGGGAATTGTTGGGTATAAATGTATGATGTGTTAGGATAATGAATGATTATGGTTGAATTTGGTTTTAGCTTGATTTTGAATTGAATATGGATGATTATTCTTGTAAAGAATTTAAGAGGTAGGTGCTGCCAACTTATGG
>JANZLC010000200.1:18094454-18133693 GCA_026413385.1 Erythroxylum gracilipes
ATAAAAATCATAGATCAGGAGTCAACAAATGCATAATTACTAAAGAAAACAGGCCTAAATTGTAGTATAAATTTGGTCCAATCACTAACCATAAAAAGGGATTAATGTAAGTCGCCAGATCTCATCTTACATTGTGTGAGACCCTTTGAGGTTGAGAAGTACCTCATCATACACCCTTATGACTCTTGTTTCATTCTTGAGAATTGAATTTAAGGTTTACCACTTTAAGTTATTGCCAAAAGAACATGCAAGATGTGATCTTATGGAATAATTCTAGGAAAGCAAATTAAATTTAATTTAAAAGAGAATTGATAACAGAGGAAGGTCATTTTTTTATAGATCAATGTCTCGCATGAAAAGTATTCATAGATAGTCATCATCTCTTTAGTAGAGAACTTAAATACAGTCATGACACAAGAAACTAAATGAGATCAAATAAAAGTGCAAATACGAGATATGGCCTAGGATATAACATACAATGTCTACTCAAGGACTCATAAGTCCTAGGATCAATTTATTAATCGAGATGTCATATACTCTTAACAGATATATGACAATATGCTCTCATCGTATGCTGGTCACATCGGTTATTAAACAAGTATGAGTACTATAGAGTTTATTTTATTTTAATGAGATTAAACCTATCATGTGTGAGTGGGAGATAATGACTCATATACACCCATGAAGGATATTATGGTCAATGTTCTTGAAATAACTACCAAAGGTAGTTAAGTTTATTGGTTGTATATGAAACCAATAAAGAATGAAACGTTAAGAGAAAAGACATCTGCGTGCCTTTGTTTCTTCTTATTTTCTTCCATCAAGTTTTATACACAAAAGAAGAGAAGATCTCTGCAGTAAAACTGGTAACAAAAGTTCTTTAATTAGTGGGACTACAATAAGAATCCAAGTACATGATTCTTTGTTTTAATGCATATGAAATAATCCTGATTAGCATAATCTACGTGATGATGTTTTATATTATATTCTATCTTGAGTAATCTTACATCAATAAATTACTAAGCGAAGTAACATTTTAAATTAAATTATTAAAGTTATAAAAAGTTCATTATTTAACTAAAAAATTTAAATACTGAATTAAAAAAACTCAAAAAATTTTCACTTTAACATTTGTCATCTTTTAAATTAAATATTAACTTATTCAACTGATATATTAAATCAATAGAAGCCTATTTTTTGCACGTAAATTGACTTAAAAATTTATTTTTCTTTTGATAAATATCAAATTGTTGCGAGGTATTTCACTTAATCCATTCCTTATTTCTTTTAATGTTACGTATCTTCATTACTTTTTAAAATTATACATCAAAGACAAGTATTTCAAAATTTAGAATATTCTTATTACATATTTAAGATAGTTTTTGATTGAGGTTGATAATGTAAGTAAGTTTTTGAGTAAGAAACATGATAATTATTTAATATATTAAGCATACATAAAATTTAAAATCATTTATGAAATTTAAAAATTTAAAAATTAATTAAATAATAACATAATATTTATTGATAAATATTATATAAGAATTATAAATAAAATTAATTGATTCATTTAACGTTAACTTTTGTTTAATATTTAATTATTATCAAATAATAAAAGTAAGGCAAGATTAATATTAAAAAATAAATAAAGTTTTATTTCTATTTAGAAAAAACAGAACATAAAAAATAAAAAATAATCAGACGGCTCTTAGAAAGGTACGCCGTGTGCTAGTGAGCATACTTACTGCCGAGAACATAAGCACAGGGGACAAGAGGCCCATTGTTGTGATCCGCAACGAGTATCATACCCAAACCCAAAAATTGAAGCCTACAAATTTGAAAGCGCCCAGACGCGCTTCCACCAATGTCTCTGTTACTTTCATTTCACTTGCTTCTGTTCATCTAAGCGTAAATGGAAACCAACTCAATCCACATCCATCTCCTCTCTTCCCTAATCTCCGACATAAAATCCTATTCCGGAAACGACCCTCTTCTCCCATGGCTACGGTACATCACTGCCATCTTTCTCTCTCTCTCCCTTTATATGCTTACATGTTAATATTTGCTGCAAGTTTGCTCCTTTTGTAATTGGATTTACTTGCAGAGGGATTAAGAAGATGAAGGAGTCTCTACCTTCTAATCTATTGAAGGAAAAGATGCCTCGTTTTCTTCAGAAATGTACTCAGACTTTTTACTCTGATCGCCGATACAGAAACGACTTGCGCTACCTTCGTGTCTGGTTACATCTGGTTATGAACTCAACACCATTTATTTTTTCTTTACTTCTTTTGTGTCTCTGAGATCGTTGGCTTGTTCAATTCTGTGTAATATATGAACCTTGCTAAGGAAATGAGTGATTCTTTTCGATACTGAACCTGCAATGTCCGTTTTTCCTATATTAGTTCTCTTCTTTGTGACCTAACCAGATCAATTAAGCTGAGATATTAATAGGCTGAAGTATAGTGTAGTTGATAAGCATTCTCAGCAACCAATGTTACAACCCGAGGAAATTAGTTCAGTAATTTGTAGAACTGAATAAAAGAGAGAGTTGCAGGTCAGTGATTTAGTTTCAAAGACGAGTATGATTCATGGTGAAAGTAACTACAAAAATTTTATTTGTTTACCTTGGGGAAATTCTTGTCAGCCAAGGTTTGCTTCTATGAAATTTGTTCTGAATTTACTTTTTGGATGAGATTGAGCAGATGGACTATGTGGATGAGCCAAAAGCATTGTTGAGAACCATGGAAATGAATCACATAGGGAAGAAGCGAGCATTGTTCTACCAAGCATATGCTCTTTACTATGAGAAGATGAAGATATTTGACGAGGCTGAGAAGATGTACCATTTAGGGGTGAAAAAGTAAGTTCGTTATGAAATTAACAAGTTTGTTAGATGTTAGCAAATGTTATTGGGATTTATTCTTTATTGTTCTCAGTGGTATGAAATGATTTCTTCATATACTAAATTTAAGCTTCTCTTCCAACCTTGGCATAGCCTTGCCGAACCTGTTGATGAACTGCAGAAGTCGTATGAACAGTTTCTTCACCGCATGGAGAGATACAGAAACAAGAAAATCCAGGTAGATCTTTCATTGACTTTGCCTGTTACGTTTGTTTCCTCTTCTAATGTATGACTATACATGAAAATGACCTCAGCGGCAAGAAAGAACTGGTGGGAGACCCACTTTTTCTGCAAAAAACAAAGAGAACAATGAATATAGCATGGAGACTACGTCCAAAAAGGATTCTAGCTATCATAATGTAAAGAGGACAGAGGAATCAAAACATGTGGGTGTTTTAGAAAATTCATGTTTATACATCTCTAGGCAGCAAGGGGGTCAAGAAAAAGAATCAAAAGAACCCAAGATGTTGTGCGGTGATGACACAGTGGTGGTGAAGTTTGTAGATACTGCTATAGTTGGGAAGTCTGTGGCAGAAGATGCCTGCCACCATGGACTTGTGGATCCTACCATTAATATGAAGGAAGCCATGAATGACATCAATAACATGTTTCGAGAGCCTTTGGAGATTGCTCCTGTTAGTAGAAGGTCGAACAGAAGGGGGTTAGAAATGGAAAAAGATTTGAATAATGGTTTCCATATCTTCTCGGATGAAAACTTGGAGATCAAATCTGAATTATTGCATCAAAAAGAAGAGAAGGTGGCTACTGGAATGCAATATTGCAATACTTTCCAGGAACCATTGCAAATATTTGTTGATGATAAAGAAGTTTGTGACTACGGTGAAAGAACTGACAACGATGTCAAATTAGAGTATGATGCAGCTCAAAATCTGGTGGAGGGGTCTCACTCATCTGCTTTAGATTTAAATGCGTTTGTGTTTCCATGTCCAAAAGATGAGGATTCAGAGAGTTCACCTCGATTGAAGATAAGGGAGGATACGGTAGTTCACAGGTTTGTTGGAACTACTATATCAGATGAACCGGTAGTGGAAAATGTTTGCCACCATGGTTTAGTAGACCCGACAATCAACTTGAAGGAGGCCATGGATGACATAAACAATATGTTTGGAGAGCCAATAGATTATGTACAGACCAAGAGATCCAAAAAACAGGATAAAACACCAGCTAGGAAACAAGATTTTAGTGGGTTTTCAATACTTCCTGATGATGATGCGGAACACAAACAAGAAGTTCAACCACCAGAAAAGTCTGGAAGAAGAGATAAAGATCTGTTTGAGCCAACAGTTTTTACCAAAGAAGCCATGAATGAAATAAATAAAATGTTTGGAATGCCATTGGACTTTTAGGAACAACTGATGGTTGTCTAGATAGAGTTTCAACTAGCAGTTGGATTGCCAATATTGTTAGTTTGAACTTTTGCTTAATCAGGCCTATTTAACAGAGTTTTGAAATATTGAAATGAATGGGATCTTTGTGGTCCTATTCCACTGAGTGGATTGAATATGAAATTAGCATGTAAATGTTTTTTTAAAATCTTTTTATATTCTTTTACATTGAGCTTGTCTCTGTTATCTATTTCTCTCGGAGATACCGAAATATAGAGAAGGGTTAGAGAGGGAGCAGCTAAAACTCTTGACACTTCATTTATTTAAAGATAGCACAACTGCCAACATCGTCTTAGACAACCATGAGTAGGAAAGACGAGGAACAAAACCACAAAGAAGATGTTTCAAAATTCAATGGTACGGCATTTAGACTTGAGTTTCAGGGCGGCAATAAGCTGGTCGGAAAGCCAAAGGGCCAGCAGCATAGATCACTGCTTCATAGTAGCTCCCTCGAAGTATCTTGTTCTCATAACGAAGTGGAGCACCGTCAAGTCCATAGTTAATATTGGTGAGGAGGCTGCAATTGGCAATAGGGGACGAAACAGGCTTCAGATAGCAGGATTGTAGGGGATGGTCCAGAAGGTTATTGCTAAACTTGTAGCCATCAAGTTGTGCGTAGAAGTAACCTTTCGTATCAGTTTCAAATGCCTTGTAGTAAGTCACTTGCTTCTGGTAATTTTTGCAAATGACACTAACTTTAGCCAATGGGATTGGCTCCGCATCAGTCAAAGACCATGATCCATAATGCTCACAGCTTTGGCAATACACCATACCTTCAACGACAACATCCACTTTCATCTCTGATGGTTCGACTGAGTTACTTTCATAGGCTGATGCACAAAGGAAAGTGACACAGACGAGCAGGAGAGAGCATATGGTAATTGTGAGCTGGCTGTGTTCCATATTTTGTTTGAAGCCGGAGAACAAGCGCTTAAAGGTGGGTTTCCGGGCCATTTGGAAAGTTCGCTGTTTATATACACCGCTGTTCGCTGTTATTGACAGACATGAGTGTTTTCTGGTTCTCAATGACGTGGGTACTACTACTATGTTCATAAACTTCAATCATTTGCCTGTTGTCAGCCTTTGTCCAAGGATTTACCTGCTATACCTGAACGTGAAGGCCACCCTCGTTAATTGTATAGCAAATAGAACCTGTAGATGCAGAACGTTAACATAAGCTTGGGTCAACGGGCTTCTAATAGATTATATATACTCGATGACTAAAATAAATAAATAAATTAACTTGACAGAAAATTGTTTTTTTTTTAAATTTATATTTATAAATCCATAAAATTTATTTATAATTTGATTTTAATGTGCTTATTTTTATAAATTTATAGTTTATAAATATTTTAAAGCATTCATTTTAATGATTTGTAACATTCATTATTATAATTTTCTTACAAATAATTTAATTTTTATTAAAATTATTTATAAATTTCTTAACATATTACTCAATGATTTTAATGTATAATATACGTTGGTTTCTTCACTTAAATAATTTTCTTATATTAAGCATTTTAGCATTAATTTTATTTAAAATTATTAAATATTATACCATTTTACATAGTAAATCGATAAGACAATTTAAATAGTTAAAGTGAAATGATCTTGTTCTTTCTTAAAACTATTTATTTTCTCAACTCTCTCGTGTATTAGTCTCTTATTTTTAGTTGGTCTAGTTATTTTCGGTATTTATTGTGTTTATTTTATTATTTCTATTTCTCCCTTTTCTATTGTCCTTTACCATTTCTCTACTTATTCTTCCTCTTTCCCTTTTCTTCCCGTTCTTAGAGATCTTCTTGTACCAGTCTTTTGTTTTTCTCAAGTTTCTTCTATTCTTTCTTTCCTTTTTTTTAAACTTTTTATTTAGTTTTCCACTTCCTTATTTTCTGTTTATAGTAATGATTTTTTTAAAAATCCTATTATCTTAGTTACTTTCTTTTCCTCTTTGATACTATGTAACTCGTAATCAAACTTGTGAACTGAATTTGGTTAACATTCTCTTTTTTTTTTATTTTTTGTCCTGCCTTTCAATCCTCCTTCTATCCCTCATCTTCCCCTATGCACTATCAAGCTCTCTCCTCCCTCTTTTAGACATATTAACCAGAGGACTTTAAGACTTGCAACTAACTCTAATATTCCTCTTCTCAAGAATTATGACTATAATGACCACTTCTTAAATCGTTCTTGGAGGCAAGTTTTAACTGATACTTAACTTTTTATATATCTCCACTTTTGCTCCTAATCCTTGGCAGCAAGGCATATTATTGTAGCTCCTCCTCTAGAGTTTTTAGATAGGGTATTGCCAAATAGTAAAAACAATGATTGGTTTCCTTTAGATAAAAGGCCAACCTTTTCCCATTATATGCTTGGACACAAAAATAATAGAACTCATGACTAGCAGAGGTCCTACTTAATGTGGATAACCTTTGTCTGATTAAGTTCGATTCTCCTCTCAATGTTCATAAGGTTTTGAAAAATTGTGCTTAGCTTTTCAACAATATATTTTTTTTCTCCATAAGTGGAAACTTGGAATTCAACTTCATAAACTAAAACAAAAGCAACTTCCACTTTAGATCAATAACCACAACGTCCCTCTAGAGTATTAGACCATTAGTGACCTCAGTCATGGCAATATTTATAGAAAAATATACTAGTATAGATAAATATATAGTATAAAAGAGTCAATTATGCATGAGTTTGTGTAATCGTGGTTATTAGTCACAAGCTACCAGATTTAATTCCTTTAATGAGACATATAATTTTTGTGAAGATAATGTCTTAATCTCATATCATTAGAGACATAATGATGTAGGACAAATAAAAGAAGTATTAACTAGCATAATCCTCATCCCATCAAGTTAAGGCTTGTGGTAGGCTAATTTTTCCTTGTTTATTTTTTCTTTAAAATTTAAGCTCTTTTGCATCACCTTAGGCTCATCATCAAGGGAAATTATAGATGCCTATTGAAGCTTTCTAGGAGATAAGGAAGTTGCATGTAACAAAGAAGGTGGAAAAGAAATGTATGCTTAGGAAGTGAATGGACCTATAAACACTCTATTGCAAAATACCTTTAATAATAATTTAGAACTTGATATAGAGAACTCTCAAAAGGAAGATATTGAACCCTCGAAGCCATCTACTTTAGATCATCAACTTACAACCAGTCTTGAGCCTAGGCATGACATAATTTTATCTATAGAGCAAGCTTCCAATTACTTAGATTCTAAGGCTCTAAGTTACAGTTCCCCCTTCATTCAAATTTCTAGTGAGTTTGAGAATGATATAAAGAATAATACTAGGAGGAAATATAAAAGGAAGAACAAGGTATCCACCCAATTCTCTCTCTTCAATGACTTCTTTCTTAAAATATAAGAGGGATAAGTAGCCCTAAAAATAACAACTATGTCAAGAATATTTATAGGATATTAAACTATATTTAATTAATCTTTTGGAAACCAAGTTGAAAGAAGAGAGTGGGTAGAAGTTTGGTTTTTCAAATCATAATTGGCATGTTATTACAAAACATTGTTCCTATTACAATTCTTTATCTTTTGATCCTCAGAATAATGATAACTCATACTATAATCACTTATCAACTTCTCCATATGGATTTAGAGCTCATGTAGGAGAAATATATCTTATATGTTACTTATAGGAGATACATTCAAAATCTTTGGATTTTGTTTGGGGAAATGGTGCCCTTTATCTTTTAGAAGAAGAAGACAATGTTTTTATCAAAAACCATTCAAAAGACAATTACAAATGACTAAGCCTTATTAGAATCGTTGATCTCAAGATGGAAAGACAATTTTTCATTTACAGTAAAAAGCAATAGGGAAGATTGTCATTGAAGAATACCTCGACAGAGTTATGGTGAATAGCAGTGGTTAAATAAATTCATTGAAAGCTTAGCAGTATTCTGATGTCTTTTTCTCAAATCATTCCCCTATTGCTTCTTCAAATATGAGGTAAAAGAGATCTTTTCCTTTCAAATTTAATAACTTTATGATGAATGATGAAGGTTTGAACTTCCCATCTTCAGTGATCTAAACTACTAATTGGAGGGGTTCAAATCTTTTATTTACATGAGAAAACTACAAAAGAGTAAGGAGGAGTCCAAAATTATAACATAATTATAGTAATACTTAACAAGATTTTACTTTTTCAAAAGTCAAATTGATGCAAGCACAACAACTCCTTTACTAAGATCCAATAAATGTAGAAAGACAATAAGAGGAAATAACATCTCTAATAATGTTACATAATTTTTTGGTAACGAAAAAATTCTGATAGAAATTAATAAGGATTTCATAATTTTTATTCCAAAGGTTCCTAATCTAAGTCCTTTGAAACAATTTATACATATCTCCTCTTACAACATTATTTATAAAATCCTTATAAAACTCTTTAGTTCAAGGCCTAAAGTGGTACTTAAGCCTTTTGTCAATAAAACACAAGGAGCTTTTATGAAAGGAGGCAAATTAGAGACAACATCCTTCTTGCTTAAGAGCTATTCAATTAAAGTTATGCAATCAAGATACACTTCTACAATGCCTTTGACTCTATTGATTGGAGCTTCATTATCAATTCCTTGATCACATTTAGAATTTCTTCTTAATTCACAAATTGGATTGAATAATGTATAATTATGGTTTCATATAACATCATAGTAAATATGGAACTAACAAAGCTCATTAAAGATGTTAAAAGATTAAGGTAAGTAACCCTTTATTCCTTTACCTTTTCTCCTTAAGCATTAAGGGATTGTCTAAGCTCATTAGCTATGCAATAAGACTGGTGAAGAATTATAAGTTCCATATTAAATGAAGCTTAAAATATAAATAATTTCCTTTTTTTGGAGATCTCCTACTTCAATCAAGAGTTGATCCTCACTCTATTAGTGCTATAATGACATCCATTAGAATATTTAAGGAAATTTCTTCTCTAAAAATGAATAAAGAAAGAGTCATATTTTCATTTCCTTAGTTGCTTCACACCTTGCTCCTTAGGTCTCTAACATGATGGAACTTCAAACTAAGCAACTTCCTTTCATATAATTAGGAGTTACTATTTATCATAAAGGCTAACTTATAGGGACTTTCTTCCTTTTATTGAAAGAATACAAAGGAGGACTAACAAATGGTGTAATAAGAGTCTCTCTTTTGTAATTAGGGTTCAATTGACGAATTATGTCCTTAATTCTATGCATATATATTGATCATTTTATATAGTTTTTCCTAAGAGGTTAATCAAAATTATAAAAGAGATGCTTACGAGCTTTCTCTAGTAATGAGACATTAAAGTGCTTTGTTGCCAAAGTAAAATGGAAAAAAGTTTGCTTGCTTAAAGAAAAGGGGAGATTTGAAATTGTACCAATCAAGTTAAGCAATAAGTTTTAATGGCAAAGAGAGAATGAATGATTTTGGTTGATAAAAAATCCCTATTGGTTTAATGGTTTCACACTTATTATTTGAAAAATCAAAACTTATAGACTATCTTCTCGTAAACAAATACTTCCTGAACTATGTTACGCATCCGAAAGCTAAAGGGTCAAATGAGCCTTGAGTTCAAAAACAAATCGAGAAATGGTGCTAACACTAATTTTTGGTAAGATAATTAGAGTACTTTAGGTCCTTTAGTTAATAACATAGAATATTTAGTTTTAAGGGGCATAATTCCAAACTTGGCTTTAGTAATAAACGTCATAAAGGAGAATAAATATAATATTAGTTATAGAACCATACATGAATTGTTTATAATCACTCCTAACTTTTTCCTTGATTTCACTAATAGGGATAATATCACCTGGTTAAGGCACCCTTTATGTCTTTATTCCAATAATTAATGTAGACAACTTAACATAAATAGAGCTCTCAAGATATTTTGACATAAGCTGGTCTGGTTTAAACATATTATCCCCATGTTCTCATTCATTTTGTTACTAGCAATCAAAGAAAAATTATCTACTAAGGTAGAATCCATGATTATCCACTCTTCTTTATAGGGACGGATCCAAAATTTTTTTTAAGTGGGGGCAAAATATTTAAAGTACTCTTATATTACTGAATTAAATTAATGGGGGCAAATTTTTTTTATGGAATCAAAACTTAAAATAATAATATTTTTATATGAAATTTTTTTCTTGGGGGCCCAATGTGCATCTGTCCTTGCTTCTCCATTATTTTTTTTTTTCTATCATAGAGAACGAAAAACCATGAAACACTTATTTTTTAATATGACTTCTATATATTTTTTTTCTGACACAAGATACATATTAATTGTAATCTCTCTTGGCTAGCTCTAAATTAGTCAAACAAAGAGGATTATATTAATTTAAAGATTTCATTTGGAGTATCTTCCGAGAAAAGATAAAAGAAGCATAAAACTTTAATAGAATTCATAAGTTTGATAATAAAAAAAACGTGTAGCATTATATTTGCTAAGGTAAAACACAATTAGCTATCCTCAACCTCCTGGGAAATTTGGTGAAAAAAAAAGGCTCTCCAATGCATTTTCCGGATTGAATCTCCATATTTCTAAATTGAGATTGTCAAACCGGGAGTCGTATGCCGACAGTCAAATATATTCTACTCCTTTACATGGTTTGACATGTTTTTATGTACTTTTTACGGTCCGATAATTGTGTAGGTTGCTTCCATGCTCAGTTTATGCTCTAAATGTCTTATTGTCTTATTTTATTCAATTCAATATTTAGTTTCCAAAAAAAATATCAACAATCAAAAGATTGAACCAAATAAAAAAAAAAGTATATATAGGTGTTGTATCGGACAGATATTATAGGTTTTCTAACTATATCAGGTTCTTTCCTGTTGGTTTATATTTGTTGACTTTGCAATGTTCATTATTCTTTATTCCAACAGCATATGTATATTATGTAATTTCTTACTTAGAGAAGTTCCTGCATATAGTGGAGTAGTGCACATACACGACTCCTACCATCATAGAGAAGTTCCTGCATATAGTGGAGTAGTGCACGTACACGACTCATACCATCATATAGTGATCGTTATTTATAAGGTTGCGGCAGAAACCACACACTATTCTTATCTTAATCTCTGTGTTTGGGACGACATGTCTAAAGAGTTCAATATGCTTCAATCGTTTTGGACGACTTCTTTCCATTCCCATTTTTATTTATTAACATGAATGATCGTAGTTGTCTTTATATATATTTTTCTGCAAATTAGCTGTCTTTATTTATTAGGTCAACGGAATTTAATTATATGATACCAAGTTTAAATTATGAATGACTAAGTTTAATTCATAACAATTATTTTCAAATTAAAGTGCCTATATGTTACTGAATTTATATTTTGAAGATTTCAAGTATTATCCAATCCTAGTTTTTCGTTTCTAAGATCAAGTATTATTTAAAAGTTCCTGTATTGTACAATCCTAATGTCTAGGTATAAGATGAAGTAACTGAACTAATTTTAAATTTGGTATAGGGAAGATTTAAAATATCCAGAGATATGAGCAAAACAAATGTCTAAGGACTATACCTTTTTCCAAAACTTTGTACTAGGGTATTATTTAGAACTTTTATGGTATTTTTGTAATGGGTACAAGACTAAAGAAATAAAAGTGGATTGCAAGCACCAAATGGCAGATTTATGGCTTCCTGTCAACAATGAGATTTTCTGGGAAGCAACATTCCCATCCAAGCCAAGTCACAATGAAGATCCTCCAATCCTGCACAAAGAACTCCAGGGCAGTCTGGTTTGTTTGTTTATTATCCTGGCCTTTACCAGGTACTTGAGTTCCATTGGGTCAGGGGATTTACTATGGCCGAGGCTACAAGTGAAGAAGCTAAAGCCAGTACAGATCTTGGTGAGTGCATATGTTATAATCCTTGTGATCCATGATTCATCCTACAAAAAGAATGAAAACTGAATTTTTGTGCTTTTTATGTTGCAGAAAACATCTCCTGTTCGATGATAAGCCAGCCCGACGACAATGACACAGACAAATTGCTTGGTGGATTACTCTTCTCGGGGTTTGATGCAGAATCCTGTTTCAGCAGGTATCGGACTTTTCTGTATCATAAATATTCAATCCATAAACCATCTTCCTATCTTGTTTCCAGGCTACTTAATTATGAAAGTCCTCACAAAAGATTTGCACCATACACCACGTCTTACAACACAACACTACTTAACATTGGGAGTGGCCAAAATGTTCACCCCACAGAATGCAGCTATGTAATCTGGGTAGATTATAGTGGTTTGGGGAATAAGATTGTGACAATCGCTTCAGCTTTTCTATATGCACTTTCAACAAACAGAGTTTTGCTTATTCAGCAAAAAAAATGCCACAGCCAACCTCCTGTGAGCCATTTACAAATGCATCCTGGTCACTACCACCTGAGTTCCCCATTCATTGAATTCAACAGCTTGAATCAAAGGCATCCTCAGTGTTATGGAAATCTCAAAATCAAAGGCATCCTCAGTGTTATGGAAATGTCATGAAACATTACTCCATAAACACTTTGATCGATTCATCACCGGCTTTTTTATACCTGCACCTGTCATATGATTACGATGATAATGACAAAGCCATTCTAGTGCGATGAATACCAGTTTCCTCTAAGAAATGTCTCTTGGTTGATCATACCTTATTTGTTTATGATCCCAAGTTTTGAACAAGAACTGGAAAAATTGTTCCCCAATAAAGTGTTCCACCACATGGTTCGCTATCTTTTCCATCCATCATAATCAAGCTTGGGAACAAATCACCAGATTCTACAATACTTACTTGGTTAATGAAAATGAGGATATTGGCATCCAACTAAGGATATTGGAAAAAGGAACTCATCCTCTTAGGCATGTCGTTGAACAGATCGTGGATTGCATTGTTGAACAAACTCTATTGACAGAAATAGTCATGCAGAGTTCTGAAGCTTTCCTTGCCAAAAACCAAAGCTCTAAAGCTATTCTGATAACATCATTACATTCCGAGTACTACGAAATTATAAGAACTAGGTATTTAACAAATCCAACAAGAACAGGGTGGTCGGTAGCTGTATACCAACCAAGCTATGAAAATTAACAAAAATTTGAAGACAATCTGCAGAACATAAAGGCCTGGGTTAAAATGAATCTTCTTAGCCTAAGCGATGTGCTGGTCACTAGTGCGTGGTCAACTTTTGGTTACGTTGCTCATGGCCTTGCAGGTTTAAAGCCTTGGATTTTATACAAGCCTGTGAATCAGAAAAAATCTGATCCACCTTGTGGAAAAGTCTTGTCCCTGGAGCCTTGTTTTCGCTCCCTGCCAACCTTCAATTGTAGGACAAAGACTCGAGATGATGTTGGAACTTTTGTTCCTTTTGTGAGACATTGCGAGGACAGGCAAGGAGGAATAAAGCTCTACACTTAGTTTAGATTCTATTTTGGGTTGAAATACTTAGAGAATAGCTTATTCATTCATGAGGAATCTTGTAATCCATTTTGTTGTTATATATCTATCATTCCAAGAACTAAAGATTATATTACTGGACTTCGGCTAATGAAGAACAGAAAGAAAACGTAGTAAGAAAACAGAGACGAACAGAGTAATTGAAGGACTCAACAATACGTTGAGTTTTTTTAATTCAGTATCGAATGTATCTGATTTCTGTGAATACAAGCTTTTATAACATCTCAATCTCCTAACTGAAATTGACATAACTAACTTTTCTTGAATTCTTTAAAACTGATTCTTTACGATGCCTGGCATTGCGTGCATGCTAAGAAACCAGTTAAACTCCACTACTGGATTTCTGATACATTTCTTCCACATACTCCTCCTTGGATCAAAAATTCAGCTTCTGAATTCCCACCAATTTTCTCAATTGTTCAAATCGAGAAACATGAAAACCTTTAGTAAATAGATCAGCAACTTGGTTTTCAGTATGAATATATTCAAGCTTCAGATCTCCTTCTTGTTGTACATCTCTCAGATAATAATATCTGAGCTTGAAATGCTTTGTCTTGCCATGGAAAACTGAATTCATCGAGATAGAGATCGCAGTCTGATTATCAACATACACCATAGTAGCAGACGTCAAATGAACTTGCAAATCTTCAAGCAACTTCCTGACCCATATAACTTGTTTTGCCGCTGCTGTAGCTACTACCAATTCAGCTTTTGTAGTTGAGAGCGCCACCAACTCTTGCTTCTTCGAGCTCCACGAAAAACAAGCTGAACCCAATGTTTAACAATATCCAGACGTACTCTTCATATCCTCGGTTGCTCCACCCCAATCACTGTTTGCATAACACTTAAGTTCACACAAACCTGTCTTCTCATATAGAAGACCATATTCAGTGGTCCCTTTAAGGTACCTTAATACCCTCTTGACACCAACTAAATGTTGCTTTCTAGGATTACACAAATACCTGGAGAGCACATTAACTAAGTATAGGATATCAGGTCTCGTGGCTGTAATATACATCAAATAGCCCACCATGCTTCTGTATTTCTTGCTGTCTACCTCGTCTCCATCTTCTTTCTTTGTCCATCTCTCTTTCGGACAAATTGGAGTGGAAACTTGTTTACACTAATCCATCTTAAATCTCTTCAACACATCACAAACATACTTCTTCTGGCTTACTGCTTTGCGTCCCTTGCACTGATGTATTTCCATTCCCAGAAAATATTTCATCAACCCTAAATCAGTCATTTCAAAAGTGCTACTGAATTGTTGTTTCAGTAACTTAATCTGATCTTCAGAACTTCCAGTTAACAACAGATCATCTACGTAAATTGAAACTACTGTAACATCATCTTGTTGTACCCTTACATAAAGTTTTGGTTCACTGCAACTTCTTTTGAAGTTGATTTCCAGCAGAAAAAGTGTCTATCCTTGAATACCCGCATTAGGAGCTTGCTTCAAGCAGTAGAGAGCTTTGTTGAGCCTGTATACACTCTCCTCCTTTCCTTTTGGTTGTTGCAAAGATGCTTAAGGAATGCGGATTTTACATTCATTTGATGTACTTTCCAACTTTTCTCAGCTGCAAGTGCCAACAGTAGTCTAATAGTCTCGATCCTGGCCACTAGAGCAAATGTCTCTCCAAAATCTACTCCTTCCACTTAGGCATACCCTTTCACCACTAATCTAGCTTTAAACTTGTTGACAAAACCGTTTGGATTCAGTTTGGTTTTAAATACCCACTTAAGTCCAATGGGCCTTTTGTCAGGTGGTTTATCTACCAAAGTCCGAGTTTCGTTCTTGTTGATCATGGAGATTTCTTCCTTCATGGCTTCAAACCATTTCGGGTTTCGAAGTGCTTCCTAAATCTTTGAAGGCTCCAGAATTGCTTCATTTCTTCTTTAATAAATCTCTGTCAAACTTCTAGTTCCTCTTATTGGCAAATGATCAATATCATTATCTAACACATCTAGAGTTTGCTCTTCTTCAGAGTTCCATTGATTCTGCTCATGTTGGTTCTTTGGATCTTCTTCTTCCACAGATTCTAGCTCATCCTGCTCAAGATGGTTTTCTGGATCGTCTGCCACCTCTGGAATGACTAGAGGCTGTGTGTCTGGTTGCCTTTCTTCCCCATTTATCTGCTTTCCTTTAGTCTAATTCCAATTTTCATTTTAAAAAAAATGCACGTCTCTACTTACCTTCACCTTTCTCTGTTTTGGATAAAGCAACCTATATCCTTTGCTCACTTCAGAATATCCCATGAAAATTGCAGGTTCTAATTTGCTATCCAGTTTGTTCCTCTTGGCTCGGGGTATAAGTGCACAGTAGAGAGATCCGAGCACCTTCAAATTCTTCAGCCTTGGTTTCACTCCATACCACATTTCATGCAGTGTCTTGTCCACAAGAGCTCGGGTATGTAGCCTGTTTAGCAGGAAACATGCAGTGGAAGTTGCTTCTGCCCAAAAATCCTTAGGGAGCTCCTTTTCTTTTAACATGCACCTCACCATCTCCACCACAGTTCTATTTCTTCTCTCCACCACTCTATTTTGTTGTGGAGTATAGGGCGTGGTAAGCTGGTGTTTGATACCTGCAGCTTTACAGATCATTTGAAACTCATTAGAAATAAACTTTGAGCCATTGTCTGTTTTTACAGACTTAATGCTCAGTCTTGTCTAGTTTTCAACCAGTGTTTTAAACTCCTTAAGCATCTTTGCAACTTCTCCTTTGTTCTTGAGACAGTAGATCCATGAATACTGTGAGTAATCATCAATTATCAGTAAGAAATACCTGCTCCCATTCAACGATTTTATTGGCATTAGATCACATATGTCCATATGCAGTAATTGAAGTTTCTCATCAGCCCTCTAATTTGACTTAAAAAATGGAGCACGTGTTTGCTTACCCAACATACAAACCTTGCATTCTGAGTGACAATATGAGAAAGATGGTAGATCTTTAACCATATTCTTCTTCTTCATCGCTTCGAGGCCCTTCATGTGGTAGTGTCCAAGTCTTCGATGCCAAAGATCAGACTCGACTATGTCACTCACAAGTGCCTCCTGTTGCATATCTTCTGGTCTCATGGAAAAGCTCTTATTCTTCATTCTGGTGCTAAGTATTTCCTGGCCAGATTTATCAAACACTTTGCAAACATCAGATTCAAAGTGTACTGACATACCTTTTTCAATCAATTGGGCTACACTTAAGAGATTGTGCTGAATCTTGGGCACTAAAAGCACATCTGAGATGATCTTGACTCTATTCCTGTTAGAGATCTCAACAACTCCTCTTCCTTCTACTCAGATGCAGTCTCCATTTCCCAGCTTCGCATTTGCCTTCACATTCTGATCCAGAAACTTGAATAATCATGGATCTAGAGTCATATGGCTGGTACATCCACTATCTATCAGTCACTCAGATGGAAATGCTTCAGCAAGATTACATGTGACAATAAAGAGCTGCTCTTCTTCTTCTTCTTCTTCTTCTTCAGTAACTTGCACATTTGCAGCAGCTTGAGTATCTTGTTTCTTACATATTGCCTCCATGTGTCCCCTCTGATGGCATTTCATGCACTCCACATCTGGTCTCTTCCAACACCTAAAAACCAGATGGTTTGTCTTTCTACAGTGAGGACAAGGATTATATTTGTTCTTCTTGTCTCCTCCTGCAGTCTTGCTAACGTATTTCTGGTGAGTCTGAGCATTTTGAGAACTTGATCTAGATTTGATTCTTTTCTTCTTTTTAGACTTTTCTTGACCTTCAGCCTTGGTAAAGGCCCTATATGCTCCTTCAGTAGCTTCTGTTTTTCTATTCAGATGCCTTTGCTCTTGAGCCTACAAGGCACTCACAACTTCAGCGAGTTTAATTTGTCCAACATCTTTGGAATTTTCAAGTGAAACTATTGTCGCCTCATATTTCTTTGGTACCGACACCAATAACTTCTAAACCAGCCTCTGATCTTTAAACTCAGCTCCCAAGAGCCTAATCTGATCTAAAAGTTGAATCAGCCTCTCATTATAGTTCTTGACAGATTCGTCTTCCTTCATCTGCGTTCTGTCAAACTCTCTTAAAAGGTTTAACACCTTTATATTTTTCACCTTCTCATCACCTTCGTATTCATTCTTCAAGAAATCCCAGATCTCTTTTACAGAGCTGAGACCCATGATCCAAGTAAAAATTGAAGGTGCAACCGACTAGTACAAGCAAAACTTAGCTTAAGCCTTCTTGGTCACCCTCTCCCTTAGCCATCTTAGCTGAGCAATCGGTGCATCTTTAGCTGGAACCTCGACAATGTAGTCTTCTTTAATAGGCTCCCAAAGATCCTGACCTTGCAGGTATGCCTCTATCTTGATTGCCCAGATCTGATATCCTTCTCCATTGAAGATTGCAGGCTGCAAACTCTGAGTTGAACTCTCAGCCATCTCTGAGTACTCCTTTCTCGTAGTCACAGCTTAATCAGGAAAGAGTTAATCTTTTCAAGCCAAGAACCTTGCTTACACCCTCATAGATCCTTTAAGAATCTAGCTCTGATACCACTTTGTTGTTGTTATCTATCTAACATTTGAAGAACTAAAGATTATAATACTGAACTTTGGCTAATGAAGAACAGAAAGAAAACGTAGTAAGAAAACAGAGACGAACAGAGTAATTGAAGGACTCAGCAATACATTGAGTTTTTTTTATTCAGTATCGAATGTATCTGACTTCTGTGAATACAAGCTTTTATAACATCTCAATCTCTTAACTGAAAAACTGACACAACTAACTTTTCTTGAATTTTTTAAAACTGATTCTTTAAGTTGCATGGCATTGCGTGCATGCTAAGAAACCAGTTAAACTCTGCTACTGGATTTCTGAGGCATTTCTTCCACAATCCAACGCATATGGTAGTGTCGCAATTTTATTCAACGAGGTTTCACCCTTCCTTTTCATTTTCTGCATTTCAACCCTCAATCCAATTTGCAACTTTCTTGCCTCTTCTATCAAGTTTAGTGAAGAAGATTTAGGGAACAATTTGAATTTTAGATAAAAGGAAACAAATTGTTTGTGTGGTTTTATCTACTATATTGCAATTTTTGTTATATAAATAGATGTGTACCTACTTGTAAGAAACTTAAATAACTAATGTCAAACTTAAAAAAAACTCAACTTGAGCAAACCTTTTTTTTTCTCTCATGTATAAACTTTACATGATTTTTAAGTATAAATATTTATGGGAGTTTACAGAACAAATGTAAAGTTCAAATATTAAGCTTGAGAAGGTAAAATCACTTCTTCAAATTCTAAAATTCAAGCAAAATCAATCAAAATTTCCTTTAGAAACTACAAATAGTGAAGGTATCCTCAACGTCTCTTAATTATGATTTAAGAAAGCTAAGATGTCATTTATATAATTAGACAGATTACTCTAAGTAACTCTATAAAAGAGCATGAATCTACAAATGAAAAACTGCCATATGCTAGTTTGCTCGAGAAAAATTTTGAATCACGAGTTATCTATCTTAGAACATCTTTTTTTTTGATAAATGAAAATATTTCATTACTGGCCCCTCAGGGCATAAAAAATAATGCAAGGTCCATGTTTTATAACAGAAGCACGGAAGCTTGACACATTTCTACTAAAGGTTAAGGAAATAAAACCACGTGTAAATCAGAGAATGCTTGTCTCTCTCTCATTTGTATAGAAAGAAGAAGCTTTTTTTTTTTGTAAGAAATCATATGTTCCCTAATGTCATCGAGGAGATTGTTTATGAAGATTCTATGTTGATTCGCTTTGTCTCTAAAAGCTCAGTTGTTTTTCTCCTTCAATTCTTCAATACCAGGTACAATCTCAAATATACTCTCATTTTTCTCTTTTTCCATAGTTACCTTTGATGCACTATGCGACTGTCTTTCCCCATATTCTTTGTGGAATTCTTATTATGTATTTTTGTATGATTGAATTCCATGCTCTATTTGCATATGGATAGTTGAAAAATAGAAAATCCATTGTTTTAATGTTTGATTCACAAAGGTAGCATCTATTAAGGATTGAAAATGAGTCTATCTATTATAGGTAATCTCTCCTTTGCTACTATCCACAGTGTGTATGCTGCACGTGGAAGTAGATGGTTTCCCTAGACCAATTTATGCCATCTAACATTTGGTTCTTCATTCAAGCTGATTTTCCTTATACATTTATTAGAGAACTCCTTGGATATAGTACCACTCCACAACACTGTATCTTCTTTAGCAAGATTTAGAACACAATTCTTTAAGAACTGCAAAATTCTAGATTCTAGTAATACTGTCTCTAGTGTGTCTTTGTTGAAAAACACCTGGAAGACTATTGCCTCTAGCTGGTATATGGTTTTAAGGAACTATAAGTCAATTAGGTTGTTTAATTCCTCAAATGCACTCCACTTATGCCTCCAAAATGAAGTCTTCACATCATCTCCTATTTTGTAAATGGTACCCTCCTTAATCTTCTACCTAAGCTTAAGGGTGTTAAGTATTACTATTAAGACATTTTTTAGAGAGGGGAAATTCCATAAGTATTTCCCTTTTATGTAATGACTATGAACCTACCTACCCTATAGAAATTTCCCATCTTTTAGTAGCCTCCATGCGCCTTTTTGCCAACATTATCCTATTGATCACCTTCAAAGGTGTAAAACCTAATCGTCCTTGGCTTTATAACAAAAACCACTTTCCATATGATTCTTTATTTTCCCCCTCTAAATCACCATTTCAGGGAAATCTTCTAAAATCTTTCTCAATTTGCTTGATAATTGTGCTTGGGAGTACCAAATGGGAAGTCTAATAAATTCTTACGGAATTCAATACTGAGGAGATTAGTTGAGCTCTACCTGTTAGTGACAAACATTTAGAAGTCTAACTAAGAATTATGTCTTTGATTTTGTGGTTTATACTCTAAGAGCAACGATTTAATAGAAGAGATGGGGATTCCTAAGTGGGTTAGAGGTAAATATTGGACTTTAAAGCCTGTTAAATTGGAGACCCATGAAGCTTGAGAGGAATCATTAATAGAAAGATAAAGTACACTATTCTCAAAGTTGATCTGCATGCCTGACATGCTATTAAAGATCTTTAGGGCGCTGTTATTAGAGTTGAGATAGAATTAGCTTCAGCCCTTAAGAATAAGAATAAGTCACCTACAAATTTTAAGCTTGAGATCTTCTCTTTCTTGAATTTGGCATAGTATTTGAAGGATTTGGTTTTTTCTACCACTCTTATCAGTAACTTGATGAGGATTTTCATGCCTACTGCAAATAGATAAGGAGCTACTGAGTCTCCTTGCCTAAGTCCCTTGTATCTTTTACCGTGATAGAGGGTTCACCGTTGCTCAGAATATTAAGACTTTATTGATCCATTGTTCAATCCACTCTACATACATCTCAAGGAATTCGAAAGCTCTCAAGCCACTAAGGATAAACACCTAATACGTTGTGCTATAAGCTTTATGAAATCCACCTTTAAATAGCAACTTTTTCTCTTTTTTTTTAGTATAATGTATAAAGATTTCCCAAACCAAATGATAATATCACTAACTTGTCTCCTTAGAATAAAAGCTTCGTATTGATATCTATATGACTAGGTAGGACTTGTTTCACTATTTTAGCCAATATCTTAGAAATGATCTTATATATAGAATTATAGCAGGTTATTAGTTTGTAATGTTGCATTCAACTTTGTTCCTTACATTTAGGAATTAAAGTGAGGAACATTCTGTTTAATTCCTTTAACAGTTTCCTTTCCTTAAAGAATTCTTTAATAGCCTCCATAGCATTATCCCCAATTTAAGGCCAAGTATTTTTAAAAAAGAAGTCATTTATCCCATTAGGCCCTGGTGCTTTTTAAGGATTTAGGACCTTTAGATAGTGTAGAATCTCTGGTCTAGAAATTAGTTTTGATAGGAGATTTTCCTCAGTAAATAACTAATATTGGATAATTTCCCTCAGTAATACAACTGAGGAGGTGATATTTGATAATGTACCTAGGGTGTTGGAAAAGAAATCAACAACCTCTAGTGATAGTTGAATTCCTTTTTTTGGGAGTCATAATTATATTGGAAGCTTTCCTTATGGCAGCTTTCTCGAAAAAATAAGTAGAATTTCTATCTCCCACTAATAACCATAAGTTCGTAGGTTCTACTTTATGATATAGTTTTCAAACTCTAATGTTTGACTATAGCTATTGAGGACCTATTTTTCCATATCTTACAATCTCTCATTAGTAGAATTTTAATACAAATTTGGTTGCACCTGTATTAGTCTTTGCTTAGAGCAAACTAGATTTTGGTGGACATATCCAACTTTTCACCTTTTTTGAGGATCTTCAGTTCCTCTTTGATATTTGGAAGCTTTCTAATGTATTGAAATTGTTTTATGCTTAGATACCTAAGCCTTAGTCTTCTAGAAATTGCATCATCAAATCCCACTACTTTAGAGAGGTAATTATTGAATTTGAGTGGAATTTTCTTGGTTTTATTTGTAGTTGGGATATACACAATGTTAAGAGAATGATTTGAGGTTAGAGAATTAGGGAAAGAGGAATCATAATCTGGTAATTTTTAAAGCCATTCCAAGTTGACCAATTTATGTCAAGTTTCTTCCTTAAACAATCACCTTTTAGCTTGTTACTCCATATGTAGAAATTGCCTTTATAGGGTATATTAATCATTTGTATGTCTTTTATATAAAATTTTAGATCCTCAGTAAAATTTATGACCCAACTATTTCCATCAACTTCACTTGGGTCTAACATAGACTTGAAATCCCTAATAGCCATCCAGAGGTTCTTGCATTTATACAGCTAGTTCCCTAAGTTTATTCCATAGTGCGATTCTATAGAAATTATGGTTGAATTAATAAATCATAGAGATGTGAACTACACACTACTCTAGCTTAAACCTTGACTTAATATGGATCATTTGGTCATAAATTTGAGCATTCAATACCTCTACTTCCTCTTCATTGTATAGAAATAAGATTCTACGATTTTAATGACAAGTATAATTATCTATTATTCTCCACTTATTGGGCAAAATATTGAGGAAGTTATAATTTTTCTTCTTAATCCTTGACTCCAAAATGCTAAAAATTCTTGGTTTATTATCGTAGATGAAACTCCTAATTGCTAATTGCTTTATAGGATGAATTTATACCCATCACATTTTAAGCAGTTATCTTTATGCTTTAATGGTTGAAGAGGATGTCCTCTTCTTCCTATTGGATCTTCTTCTATTAGGAGTTCTAAAGTCCTCATGTACATATTTTCTTGATTTTGAGTACCTTCATTAAAAATTTGATTAACATCAAATTCACCTAATTCTTCCTCCATTTTTTTCCATATGAGTTTACTATAATGTTTCCCAATTGTCTACTTGAATAACATCAGCTTCAATATTGACTTGGTCTTTTGGTGTATCAATCTATTAAGGTGTCGAAGTAATGAGTTCAGCTATATCGAGCTTAACATAGGGCTTTAGACACATTAATGTCTATGGCATAAAATATATTTTCTTAATATCACGTTTCTTATGCTTTTTATTTTCCCCCAATTTTTAATATCACAGATCACATTTATTGATTTTGGAGCAGGCAACCAAAAAAGCACAGTATGATGAAAGTTCTATTATTATAGATATATTATATAATGGCTTTTACATAAAATCACGAGAGAAACTTATGTATAACTAGTATTCATATAATGTGTCATGCCTTATTTATTTACTAAAAGTTCTTATATTTCATAATTATTATTAGGATAAAGATTTATTGGAGAAAAATAATTACGTTAACAAATAAATATAATCAAAATAAAATAAGATAAATGAGATATATGAAGCTTGTATTATCACTAATTAAACAAGTATGTATAAAAAATACTTACGGTAAATAATTTTTTAAAATTTAACTTGTTGATAAGTCTTCTTTTCCTTTAAAAAGATTTTTAAAATCTTTCTCTAGTCTTTTTTCTTCCTAATATTTAAGAGTAACTTCTCAAAAGTCTCATACCTATTTATAATGAAACACATTCCTTAAAAATTTAAATATCTTGTTTCTGACCACTATTTTGTCCATTTTGAATACTTTTAAAAGAATAATTAGAGAAGTTAACTTATAACGATATATACTTAAATTCAAAAAATTTTAAGTAGGATTCATTATAAGTAACTTAAATTATTTGAACATATTCCACTTATTCATAGTGGATCAACAAATTTTACATTTTACATTTTTATGATTAACTAATAATTTATGTAATCAATATACTTTGAGAGCTCTAATGTCATGTATATGTTTAGAGTATATAACTTATGAACCAAAAAATAAATATGGAACAAACAAACCCATTATTAATACATATCCCATGCTTACCTTAGATTATTTATCATAACAATTATCATTTCAAGCTTAGATATAAATGCTTTGTGCTAGATTAAGAGAAAGTTAAATTATTATATGAAAATCAAGTTTCAGTTGTAAAGTAAAATGAGTAAAAGAACTAATTTATTCAATAGAGATATTAAGATAAAAATGAACAAAATGGAATACATATATAAAATTGAAGACGTAAAATTTATTGATTGAAGTTCCTATTGAGCTCCAACTTCTCTCTTCACCCTCATTAGTTGATTCTCTCCCTAACTTCATTTCCCTTCTTTCCTTAAAGGCAATTTCCCATATATTCCTTAGATTTCCTAGTCTTCTCCTTTCTTGAGTTAAGCCTTCCTACTTCTTCCAAATTTAGCTCATTCTTTTCCTTCTACTATTCTTGTTCTTCTACTATTCTTGAAGATTTATAAACCTTCTTTTTTCTACCTCCTAAACTTACTATTTCTGGAACAATATTTTGAAACTTTTTTTTTTATGGTGATAGCTCCTTTTCCCCTTCTGATTCATAGCTATTGACAATTGTAGTTTTAAACATGCTTTTGGCTTTCTCTATCTCTCTTACTCCACTTGATTTTCCTTCCTTGCCCTCTCATCCTTTCACTTTCTCAGCCTCTCCCCCTTTCCAACCTTGGCTTGAATACCTGGTTCCTTTTTAGTTCCCTCTCCTCTTTCTCCACTTGTTCAGAATGCCAATTAGCCTCCTCCTCTAAAAGTTAACCTACCTAACCCTCTAGGCTTCAATTCTAATTCAATAGATCAATTGAGTCTAAAGTCTAAAAATTTGTGCTTAATGAATCTTCATCCTCTTCTCATCACTATATTCCTCCTATTGTTAAAGAGGGTCTTACTTTTGTTTCCTCTTCTTTGAAGGTTATAAAAGAAAGGGTTAAATCTTAGGCCTCTATAATGATCAGATTATTTTTGGAGAAGAGATAAGCTTGTTTCATCATCCAATCATGGGTTACAAAACTTTAGAAGAGCAGGGGTCTTTTAGAAGTGCTTCTAAAATAACTAGATGTCTTTATTTAAATTTATGTCCAAGGAAAAGGCTTAGAAGCAGGTTCTTGGCCTTTTAATAGCTGTCAATTTGTTTAGTAAATGTGGGAGTTAATGATCAAGTTAGAGGATCTTAAGCATAAGTAAGTTTCATTATGTGTTAACTTTCACCAAATTTCTCTTGAATATTGGTTCACCAAGGGTTTAAGCATTTTGGCAAGCTTCATAGGTAAAGTAATTTGAATGGATTAGGTAACCTCTGCACATAAAAAATTAGATATGTCAGATTATGAATTAATGTTGATGTTAACCAAACCTTCATGAATGAAATTTCACTTCTTAGGTAAAGGGAAGATGATTCCTTGATTGGAGATATTATAAAGGTCTCAAATTGGTGAAGACTTTCTTCGCACCATTAAAGGAAAGCTTGGCTCTCTACAAATAACAGATTTGGAACTAATACTTATGAGGAACTAATGGACCTAGAGAATTCCATGATATTTGATCCCTTGTAAGAAGATTTGGGAGTCCATTAGGGTAATGTTTTAGAGCCTTGTAGGAAGATTTAGGGGTCCATTAAGGTATTGTTTTAGAGACTCCTAATTTAACAGGTACTGTTGACACTTCTTTTACATACTCTAGGATGATATTATTAATAACTAATATTATCCTAATTGAAGGAAAATGGTTTATTTTGGCTTCTATATCTCATTAAAGAAACTCCTCTGAGAAGGAGGTAGCTTGTCAAACATTTCCATATATTGGTCCTAGTTTTAATAATTCCTATGATGATCTTGAGGGCATTAGTTTTAAGTTAAATGATAGAGGAAGCATAATGAATCCTTTTGAATCTCTTAACTTCAAAATTTTTGGAGGAGGAAAATTAGGTCGTAAGGCTAAAATTAGGCTCTCTAAACTCTTCAATTGATGTTTATATATGTTTGGAATGTTAGGTGTTTGAATGACCTAAAAAATAGAATATGATTTTTGAATATATAAATTCAATGAAGCCATTAATTTTTAGCCTTTGGAGACTCCTTCTAGGAGTGATAAGTGCTATAACTTGTGGTTACTCAAGAAGAAATGGTCCATCATATCCAATCATGGTAAACATTACCTTAAGAGAGTTGTGGTATTTTTTTTTACGATCTTGATAACATTAAGGTCATTCAATCTTCAACCTCTTAATAATCCATATGTTGGTGGACATTTTTGGTAAAAGGTTAAGTTGGTTTGACTTCATCTATGCTTTAAAATTTTGATCCCAAAGAACCTTTTTGTGGAATGAGTTGTTGAGCATGAAAGTTTCAAGGATATTTAGATCATATTAGGGGAGTTTAACATCACTATTCTTGCTTCAAAATAAGAGAGAACAAGGTGTGTAAGTAAGCTCGTAGAGAATTAAGTTCTTATCTTACTTATTTAGTGATAGTGGATCTTAAATCAGATGACAACTTCTTCACATAGAGTAATAAACAAGAAGGTCCTTAGTTATAAGGAAAACATTGGATAGAGTAATGGTTATTTTAGAGTGACTTCAAAAATTTCAATGTAATAGAGGTTACTCCAATATGCTTCTATGCTTGGACCATTCTCAATAAAGGTCCTTAATCTCTATGGGGACCTTAAAAGGGTTTTCTTTTTATTTTTTTTTTAACTTTTTGTGTAATATGGATGGGTTTTAAGAGGTAGTTTAAGAGTGATTAAATGTGGATGTTTAAGGCTGTACTTCTTACAAATTCTATAGGAAGTTAATGAGAATTAAGCTAGAGTTTTTTAAAAAATCTATTAATAGATAGGTTGATAAGAGGAAAGCTCTTGAAGATGATAGGGAGAACTGGCTCTAGGTCAGAGGGAGCTATATGATTGTCCCTTTGATCCCTTTTTGAAACTTAAACAAAAGCAAACTTTTTCATTATATAGTAAAGCTCTAGATGCTCAATCTTCCATGCTTTCTTGAAAATCAAAAGTACTTTGGATTGGGGGAGATTGCAATAGTAGTTTCTTTCATCAATCTAAAGTTTCTAGAAGAAATCAAAATAGAATTTCAAAATTGAGGATTGAAGAGGAGTGATAATCAAAAGTTAGAACTTTTATCTCATACTAACGCCTATTTCCAAGATATCCTGGGGACTTCTTTAGGTAATATCCCTTCAACTAATTCAATTAAGGGCATAATTCCTAATATTTTATTTATACTACATATTGAATTTCTTACTAGGACCTTATCTATGGAAGATATTGAGAGGGTAATGTTTAACATTATCTCCAATAAAACCTAGGAGCATAATGATTTTAGTGCTTTGTTATTTCGCAATTCTTGAAATTACATCAAGACCTATGTTTGTGAAGCTATTTTGAAAATTTTATCTAGCTCCAAGTTGTCTTCTGCCTTAGTTCCTAAGACTTCAAATATGAAATCCTTGAAAGAGTATCAACCTTCATTTTCTAATCATTCTTAAGCAACATTCATATAAGGGAGGAATATATGTGATAACAATATGCTTGCTCATGGGCTACTCGAGAACTATCACTTAAAAGGATCAAGCAACAATTGTGTTGTCAAAATTGATATTCATAAAGCCTTTGATATGGTAAATTGGGACTTTATCCTTATGTCTTTTAAACTAATTGGTTTCCCAGCTTCTTACAACTTTTGGTTAAAAAAGTGTATATCTACTTCCTCTTATAATGTCCTCATAAATGGAGAAGTTTCTCATAATTTCAGGGGTGCTAAGAGTGTTAGGCAAAAGGATTCTCTTTTATATTATCTATTTACCATCTGCATTGAGGTCTTATCTTATATTATCTATAGGAATTTAATCATGGTAAGTAGATTTAAATTTCACAAAAAATGCAAAAACTTGAGAGTAACTCAATTGGCATTTGCATATGACTTGAATTTATTTTGTACTTCTAATATTGATTCCACTGATTGCCTCTTGAGATCCTTTGACAATTCAATTCCCTTGTTAGCCTTAATATCAATAAGAAAAAGAGTTTTTTTAACGATTTCAGTTAATGCTTCTTCTTTATCTCATATTCTTGCTAGAATCTCTATATTGGCAATTAAGACTCCTTGTTCTTATCTAAGAGTGCCCATCTATTCGAGGAAAATATCTTACTTGGATTGAGCTAGCCACTAAATGCTTATCCTTTACAAGTATATTATAATTTATTATTTATTTCCTTAGTAATTTATATATATGCTGGTTTGTTCGCCTAATTTTGGCAAAGTTGTGTAATGGACTTAAAAATGGGGAATATCAGTGCCAAACCATTTTCTAAAGTTAGAGGAGGCTTAGGAATCATATTAGTCTAGTAGGTAAACAAACTATTAATCGCTAAAAAAGGCTTTGGAGAATCATCACTGATAAAGAATCTTTATGGGTAAATTGCGTGAATGAACATTACCTGAGAAATACAAGTATATGGATAATTAAACCTAAGAAAGACACTTCCTATAATATGTTAAAGATCCTGGAACTTAGAGAAAGTTTATAGCTTCTAATACAATATAAGATAGGAAATAAGGGTAATACATGACTATAAACTGATAATTAGAGCCCTTTTAACCCTCTTAATCAGTTTCCAAACTACTCAAGTATCAGGTTATTATTCTTGTTAATACTAGAGTTATGGCGTTGATTTATAGAGGCAGTTGGAGCTGCAATTATAAATACTTTGAATTCCTTCAAAGTTACTTTCCTCCTTACCTCCCTAAGCTAAATCAAAATGATAAATTCCTTTGGTTAGGGAATCCTTTAAGTAGTTTCTTTAATAACTCTTGTATGAATACCCTCAGGGAATCAATTCCTAAAGTCTCCTGGCATTCAATGGCTTAGAATAAGCTATTACCTATTAGTTCCAAAAGTTTTGTTTATACTATGACTTAAGGTTAATGAGAGATGATTTGCTCTATATAGGATTAAATGTGGCTCCAATCTTCCCCTTTTATAGGTTTTGCTTGGTTTTAACTGAATCTATTAGTCATTTATTAATTGAAAACTCCTATTCTAAATAGATATAGAATGACACATTAGTTAGATGTAATTCAAATTGTCAAGATTTTAATTGGAAAATGATTTTTCAATGGATCTCTTGCTTATCTCACTTAAATAAAGACAATCTTAAGCTAGTTCATCTAGCTCTAGGTTACACTATCTATAGTTTGTGGAGGGAAAAGGAACCAAAAGATGTATAGAGGTTAATTCTGCCTTCCTAAAATAGTGAATCTAAGGAATATTAATTGAATAAGGCAAATGGTCTTATATAAAGGAGCAAGGTTTACTTTCTCTCAAGGGATGATGTAGCATTGAAACATTTAATCTCTAATAGAAGTTGATTGTTTGATTTATATAAATAGTAAGAAGCTAGATTTAGTTAACCTTGTAAATTTATCTAGATCATTATAACCTATTAGTTTAGTTTGATTTTCTAGTTCCTCTTTGGTATTTTTATTTTAATGCATTATTTATAAGGACAAAAGAGCATTTTAACTCCCAACGTTTACAAAGAAGTTTGATTTGGCTCCTAACGATGTCGTTTGATGTCTTGATGCAATTTTTCAACAACATGTAGTGTATTAAACTGATCTGCGGTTTGTCTTTGGGTTATTCCCTTGGAAACCGAATCAAAAATTTAATTCCAAGGATTGCAATATAGAGTGCAACCTCGGGTCGTATCACTTAATTGGAACCAAATGCAAATGATCTAAGCTAGCCTAATTGTCAAGAAATGCAAACTAAATTGTTTGGGAGGGGGTTTTGGATTTTTTTGAATAAACTAACTAAATTGAACTAATTGAAAGAAAAGTATATAAAAGGGTATTTTTGGATTTTTGGGAAAGGAAATTGAAAACTCAAACGATGATCAAATATAATAAAATCTTCTCGAAAAATGAGCTTTGGCTATCATAGTGTAACACAAATCTTTTTGGGAGCAAAATCAATGAACTCCATTTCTTAAAACCTTATTGAATGCATCTTTGTGTGTGTAATGGATAAGTTAATGCAAGTGGTCAATTGGGATCAAGCATTATCTCAATATCAAACACAACTAGGCAGATAAAATAGAATTAACACAATCACCAAAAAGAGATATATAAGACTTCATACATTAAAGCTCCAAGTTCTACATCAATAGATCCATAACACAATACATTGTTCAATACTTGATTAAAATATAATCAAGAAAATCCAACTACAATGCATAAATCCTAACTCGGGAGTTCATAACAATGTAGTTAAACATAAATGAATTACTCCTATTTGAAGCCATTGAACTCAAGTCATCACTACATCTTCAAGAGGAAATGGTGCTTAGCCAAGCATCACTTCGGGAACAGTCATAACTGTAAACACACCAATGGTCTCCATGCCAGCAGTAGTAGATGATGAAGGCGATGATGAAAAATGGAATGGAATGGATTGATGGATGAAGGTCGAGAGTGAGAGAGATGAGAGGCGTGTATGTGATGCGTGTGGTCAACTCTCTGTGGAGTGTTGTCTACCGTCTCCTTTATAACCTAATTTAGTAGGTTTTTAAGTGTAGGATCGGTGGATCGGGTCAAACAGTGAGTGAATTTTTTAAATATGGTTCGGGTTTCAACTGTTTGCTGTGGCAAACTTAAAGGTTTTGCTCTTTGCTGGATCCTACGCCGCGGTGAAAGAATTAATCTTTGTCGTGGCTAACTTTTCCCAAACGTTCAGCCTAGATTCTTCGTGTTTCAACGTCCTGTAGCGCCTTTGCTCTTGTTGACTTCACTTTAGCCCATATTTTGACTCCTTTCTCCTTGAGGTTCCTACAATGAAAATAGCAATTTGCAGTATCAATTGTTCTCAGAAAAATTAATAGTGCAATTAACACCAATTTGTAACAATTTTTACTATCAAATTGCATAAAATAAAAGAACACATTCAAGGATTAATTTAAGCACAAAATCAAGAACTAGAAGTCAAAAAGTATCACCAATTTATATAATAAACTTGGGCTCAATCAAATTCCCCTACACTTAGACCTTTGTACTCTTGGACAAAGTTTATAAAAGTCAAAGAGACACAAGTGTAAAAGAAAAATTCCGACCATGCTTAAAACAATAGTAGGAAATTGGCAAAAATCACTTTCTCAGAAATCAATCAAAGCAAACTAAAAGAATGCCAAGAAAATAAACACTAAAAGAATTTAATCCAAGAGATTGAATAAAAGAGATTTCACTTAAGATAAGGTGTTTGCTCTCAACTCACTTATGTTTAGAGATATTTTCACTTTAAAGTCCGCTTAGTCCATTCTCTACCACAATTATGAAATAAATTCCGCTTAGTCCATGCACTACAATTATCAAATAAATGTCAACAATAAGACAATATTGACACAAATGACAACATTTTTTTTGAACATAAATATAACACATACATATATATACATATATATATATATATATTTGTTGCTTTTTGTATTTTTCTCTTTTTCTTTCTTTTCTCTTTTTTTTGAACATATTTGTAGAACACCTTTTTTCACATTGCTTGACATAACTAGAAGAAAATGTAAAATAACTTATTGACACCATATAAAGATGCGTGCATGTGCTCATAAATAATGGCTCAAGGGGCTAGCAATGGAGAAGTGTTTATGGGATTGTGTTTGGGTCAAAGGGTTTTGAAAGAATGCCTCTATCATGTTAACAAAATTCTAGTTCATAAAGCTTTGATTAAGAATTAAAACAAGTTCTAAAGAGATATGAAATAAGTAGATACACACAAAAATTGGAAAATTCAGGCTCAAATATCCTTCCAACAAGGATAATATCTCAATGAACAATCTCAGGTTTTTAAAACATAAAGTGCTACTTTGTCAGAATACCTTCATTTACTTTGTGTTGAAATCATCAAAAATAAAATTAGCCAAAACCCACTATCATTTAAAGAATGGAAGGTATTTTCAAAAACTCAAGAATCACTTTGAAATTTATAAAATCTTTGAGAAACAAGAGTGACAAGAATCGAATGAGGGAGAATTGAATTGAGGAAATTTTTTTAAACAAAATAATTTCTGCACCGCGGTGAACTGTTCAGCACAGAAGCATTGCTGCGGCGAAGAATTATCTCGGCGCGGCGAAAATCATGCATATAGCCGCGGCTAAAAACAACAGAAACTTAATTTCCACAATCACCAATTTTAAAATTGTGAACATTATGCATAATTGACTAACACAAATATGTAAATGGACAAAATGAAGCACAAACAAGAGTTGCAAGATGGGAAAATCTCCCCCACACTTTAACACAACATTGTCCTCAATATGAAAAATCAAAACACAAGAACAATGGCAACATCAGGGGCAAAAAGAGACAGAGGGAACTTTTATTGGAATGTAAAGCTACTGAAGAGAGTAAAAACACAGCTATCTTCCTACTGGGATAGTTTCTCCACAACACTTGTTTAGGAAAGTAATAAGTCAAACATTGCATAACTAGTCACATACCCAAAGTAAATAAACAAGTGAAGTAGAGGAGGAACCTGACATTCATGGTGGTTTTTGATTCTCATGGTAGAGCTTTAATAGGTGGCCATTCACTTTGAGTTTGGTTCTGGTTTCTTCATGTAAAAGCTCGACCATACCAAAGTTGTGCACTTTAGTGACCAAATACGGTCCATCCTAACGAGTATTGAATTTTCCATGTTTAAAGGTGAAACGAGCCTTGAATAACAGGACTTGTCCCCTTCCTTGAAGCTCTTTCTTTGAAGAATCTTATCATGTATCAACTTTGTCTTCTCTTTGTAGAGGCGAGAATGTTCATATGCCTTTAGTCTTAACTCCTCTAGTTCTTGCAGTTGGAGCTTCCTTTCCATACCGGAAGATTCCAAGTCCATGTTGTATTGCTTGACCACCCAATAAGCTTTATGCTCCAACTCCACAGGCAAATGGAAAGCATTTCCGTAGATTAAGCAGTAAGGGGACATTCCTGTTGGGGACTTATAAGCTGTGCGATAGGCCCATAGTGCTTCTTTGAGGCATAGGCTCCAATCTTTTTTCGATGGCTTTACTATTTTTTCTAATATGTGCTTAACCTCTCTATTCGAAACTTCAGCTTGACCATTGGTTTGTGGATGGTAAGCAGTGGAGACTTTGTGAGTAACTCCAAACTTGGAAAATAAGTTACCAATGACTCTATTACAAAAATGTGCCCCTCTATCACTAACCACAGCTTTAGGAATCTCAAATCGACAAAAAATGTTTGACTTAAGGAATTTGAATACTGCTTGCTCATCATCTTTTCTAGTGGGGACAACCTCTATCCATTTGGACACATAGTCAATAGCTAAGAGGATATACACAAGGCCAAAAGATGGGGGAAAGGGACCCATGAAATCAATTCTCCAAACATCAAAGATTTCGCAAAACAAAAGAGGTTGTTGTGGCATTTCATGCCGTTTTCCTAACCCTCCAAAACATTGACATTTATCGCATGATCGAAAAAAGTTAAATGAATTCTTAAAAATGGTAGGCTAATAAAAACCAGAATCTAGAATTTTCTGAGATGTTCTCCTTGCACTAAAATGCCCACCACAAACCATTGAATGACAAGCTTAAATTATAGCATCAAATTCCTCATTAGACACGCATTTTCGGATTACTTGATCACTATACAGTCTCCATAGATGAGGGGCATCCTAGATGTAATGTCAAGCTTCGCTTTTCAGCTTTTGAGCTTGTGCTTGAGACATAAAAGGAGGAGTTAGTCCAGTCATAAGATAATTGACGATATGTGCATACCAAGGTTCTTTGAAAACTGAAGCACATAGAACTGAATCAGGAAAAGAATCGTTACTCAGTTCAGAAGAGTCCACTCCTTGTGTATCATCTAGTATCCTGATTAAATGGTCAGCTACGTGATTTGTTGTGCCAGCTCGATCCTTTATCTCAATATCAAATTCTTGGAGAAGTAATGTCCATCGTATCAATCTAGGCTTCAACTGTGGTTTCTTGAGGAGATATCAAATGGCTGAATGATCAGTAAAAATGATTACATGTGAGTTTAACAGATATTGTCTGAATTTTCCTAAATTGAAACTACTACAAACAACTCTTTCTCAATCATTGTATAGTTTATTTGAGCTGGATCCAGTGTTTTCAAGGCATAAGCGACAAATCTTACTAGTTTCTCCTCTCGTTGGCCCAACATAGCCCCTACAGCACAATTAGAAGTGTCACATGAAAGCTCAAAAGGTAGGTTTGAATCAGCAGCAACTAAAATGTGCAGTGAAATGAGTTTTAATTTCAATGTGTCAAAAGCATTTCTGCAAGAATCATCAAACTCAAATTTTTCATCTTTTTGTAAAAGCTTGGAAAGAGGTAATGCAATTTTGCTGAAATCTTTTATGAACCGCCTATAAAATCCTGCATGACCTAAGAATGATCTAATATCTCAAATACAGGCAAGATAAGGAAAAGAAGATATGACCTCAATTTTAGCATTATTAACTTCAATCCCTTTGCTAGAAATTAAATGACCTAGTACTATACCTTCATTGACAATGTAATGGCATTTTTCAAAGTTCAAAATCAAGTTCTTCTCAATACATCTTTTTAAAACTTTTGCAACACTAAAGAGACAAGCATCAAAAGAATCACCATAAACTATGAAATCATCTATAAAAAATTCCATGCATTCTTCTAAGAATTCACAGAAAACAGCCATCACACAACGCTGAAAAGTCCCTGGAGCATTACATAAACCAAAAGGCATCCTTCGATATGCAAAGGTGCTAAAAGGACATGTAAAGGTGTTTTATCTTGGTCCTCTGGTGCAATAGGTAGTTGAAAGTACCCAAAGAAACCATCTAAAAAACTGTAATGCGATTTGCCAGTGAGCATTTCAAGCATCTGGTCAATAAAAGGCAAGGGGAAATGGTCTTTTCGTGTGGCATCATTTAACCATTTATAATCTATATATACACACGCCACGAATTCTGCACTCTGGTAGGAATAAGCTTATCCCTATCATTTTTGACCACCGTGATGCCACTCTTTTTTTAACACTACATGCATTGGACTAACCCTCTCACTATCAGAAATGGGATATATTATCCCGACACTCAAAAATTTTGTTATTTCTTTATTAACTATGTCTAAAACCAGTAGGTTTAGTCTTGTTTGAGGCTGCCTTACAGACCTGGAACATTCATTCAACAAGATCCTATGTGTGCAAATAGCAGGGAAAATTCCAAGTATATTTGCTAAAGTCCAACCTATAGCCCTCTTATGTTCCCTTAAAACATTTGGGAGTTTCTCTTCCTCAGTGTTAGACAAGGTATTGGCAATTGTGACGGGTATTCGCTCATCTGATTCAAGAAAGGCATACTTTAATATAGTGGGTAAAGGTTTCGACTTAAGCACAAGAGGATGCATAATGGAAGGAATCAATTTATGAAGTTCAAGAGAGAAAAGATCACTCCCTCTTTCCTCCGACATGGGGCTCGTTTCCTAGTGATCCAGTGCTGCAGCGGCTTGAGCCAAACCTTCCTGCTTTTCTTTGAGAAAACATTTGTGGTGTGGTACAATGCCTTCATTTATTTCAACATCAACACCAGTCTTCATGATGTCTGAATCACTTGAAATATTAACAGAAAACCTTTCCCCAAGTTAAAGAGAGTACAAGTCAGAATCAAAGAAATTCTCTTGCAATTCAATTTCATGGCATGCTTCGTCAACAGCAATATCAAGCATGTTCACTTCTAGGAGTGAATAATCCTCATGGGGGTGTTTCATAGCTTCATAAATATTAAAGCTCACTTGTTAATCGCCTACCTCCATGGTGATCTTACCTTCCTTTATGCTAATCATGGTACTGGTAGTCCATAAGAAGGGTCGCCCGAGAATTAAGGAAGTATCCTGCACTACTTTAGAAGACATATTAAGCATATAAAAATCAGCTAGAAAAACTAAACCTTTGAGCTGGACCAAGATGTCTTCTATGATCCCCACTGGATGCCTAAATGATCTATCAGCCAGTTGTAACACAACAGATGTGGGCTTCAGACTCTTAACTCCTAATGGTTGATAAACATACTTAGGCATCACATTAATTGCTTCCCCCAGATCTAACAAGGCTCTTCCTACGGTAACTTTCCCGATTGTGCAAGGAAAGGTGAAAGATCCAGGGTCTTGACACTTGACAAGCATTTGTGGTTTGAAAAGGGCTAACACATTCGAGCTCACTTGGACTCTCTTATTGGGCCTAAACTTTCTGTTTTTTGTGCACAAATTCCTAAGATATTTAGCATAGGTCGGAACTTTTTTCACTAAATCAAACAAAGGGATGTTGACTTCGACTTTTTCAAACAAATCAATTATATCCTTTTCATGCTTAATTTTAATCTTACATTTGCTCATTAAATATGAGTTAGGAAAAGGAAGGTCTTAAAGATTTACCTCCTTACCTTTGCCCTCATTCTTGCTTGATTCTCCATGCTCATGTGTTGGTGGTTTTTCCTTGGAACTCTCTGAAGTAGCTCCTTTGTTCTTTGATGTAGACTTCCTTTCGTTCAATAATGATTCTTCCTTGAAACTTTCAAATTTCTTGATATTATCCTTTGGCAGAGGCACTTCTTCACTCTCGATCTCATCATCACATGCTTCTTCTTCTTGATGATTAAACCTCACTTGTTTCCCACCTTCGAGAGCAATTGCATTTAAGCTTTTTGGATTCATCACAGTATTAGAAGGAATTGTTCCCCTGCTTCTTGCTTGGTTCTCACTCATGTTGTTGGAAAATTGAGTGACATAAGAGTTGATTTTTCTGCTTTCTTATCCCATTGCTCCATTCTCTTTCCAAAGCATTGAACCGAGCAGCGATTTTAGAGGAATCCTGCTAAATGAGATTGGCTATTGCATTGAATTGATTATTGTTCGAAATCCTCTCTTCCTTCATCAAGGTCATCATGTTGTGCAGTAGTTGGTTGGTGTCCTCTTTGGCTGAGACAGTCAGGGCTTGCTGTTGGTTGGGGAACTGGTTAGTGGAAGTACCAGCTCCTCCCCTTTTTGAAATCTATTTAGAGCTTTGCCCTTTTCATTCCTCCAACTAAATCTAGGGTTAGCCTTCCATCCCTCAAAGTAAGTGTTGGAGTAGGGGTCCTATTTCTGATTTGTTCTTCCTGGGTACACTGGGGACACCTCCTTATACCTACCTGGGCAAACATGAGATATGTGCATTACTGACCCACAAGTATCACAACTGGGCGCAGTAATGCACATTCATGTTTTTCAATTCTGCAGTGATCAAAGATAATTGTGAAGTGATTCTATTCTCCAATGAGTCAACCTTAGACTCCAAACTCTCCATTCTTTTAGCTTGGACTATTGAAGCTCACAACTCATGTAGTCCTCTGGAATCTCTCACACTATACTGTTGATGATTTAGAGCCATCTTCTTGATCAAATCCCATGCTACGTCCTGATGCTACGTCCAACATACCCTTATCTTGACTTTTCAACCCATCTTAAAAGTATTACACTAACTGCTCATTAGGTATCTGGTGATGGGGGCATCTAGACAGTAGATCTTGGAAGAAATTCCAATAATCATAAAGGGATTCATCATAATCTTGTCGAGCTGAATAAATCTACTTCCTCATCGATGAAGTCTAGGAAGTTGGAAAATACTTCTCCAAGAAAGCTTTCCTTAAATTGGCCCAACTATGGTAGGCATTCGCCACATGCTTTAGGAGACTCATGTACCACTCCTGTGCTTTTCCTTCCAGGGATAAATGAAAAACCTTCCATAGAACTTGATCTAGTGAAGCTCCCATTGGTTTCATACTCTGGCATAACATAGATAAGGATTGCAAATGCATGTAAGGATCCTCTCCTACCAAGCTATTAAATTTAGGAATCAAAATAATGAGTAATCCTTTCACTTCAAAATTAACATCAAAATTAGGGCAAGAAATAGTGAATGGATCATAATTCACATCAGAAGTTGTTGCTTCCCTAATGGTTCTCCGTCTCTGATTTCCATTATTTTCTCCAACTCTCGCATGCTCCCCATTTCTTTCGTTATCGCCATTTCTAAGTTGGTTAGCATAAAAGTTAGGATTTTGTATAAAAGTTGGGTTCTCAGCCATGGTCACTCTTTCTCTCGACTCATTTCCGCTAGTTGCCTGACTTGACTCTTCTTCCATAACTACCTTACTTCTCTTTTGTTCTTTCCTCTCTTTTCTAAGCTTCCTTAAGCATCTCTCAATTTCAGGTTGGAAAGGAACAAGTTGAGCTCTCCAAGGTATACATAGAAACAATTCAAATAAAAGAAATTGTAACAAAATTGACTTTATAGGCACAAAAATTCAAATAAAAGGGGAGATGTGAAGGATGCGAGTGTATGGTGTGTAAAAGTATGCATGAAGATGAGTATGTATGAAAAATGCTAAGTGTAAAAAACCCAAATGTGGAAGTATGATTTTATTTGTGTTTTCAAAATTTGTACTATACAAAGAAAAATTTAAAACTTATACTATTGACAAGTATGAAATAAAACTATCCAAAATGAAATGTAAAAGAAAAGGTTCCTATCATCAACGATAGACAAAGATAACAACGGCTAGCCTAAAGAAAACCAATTGCTTGGTTCCCCGACAACGATGCCATTTTGATCCATGGTTTGTTTTGGGGTTATCCCTTAGAGACCGAATAAAAATTTAATTCCAAGGATTGCAATATAGGGTGCAACCTCGGGTCGTCTCACTTAATCGGAACCTAGTGCAATGGATCTAAGCTAGCCTAATTATCTGAAATGCTACTAAATTAGTTAGGAAGGGGGTTTTGGATCTTTGATAAATCTAACTAAATTGGTATAATTGAAAGAAAAATATATAACAAGGTATTTTTGGATTTTTTTGGGAAAGGAAATTGAAAACTCAACGATGATCAAATAAGATAAAATCCTCTTGAAAACAAACTTTGGCTATCATAGTTCAAAACAAATCTTTTTTAGAGCAAAAATCACTAAGTTTTCAAATGATAAACCTTAAAGAACTCTTTAAGTCCAAGATTTTAATCAATGAACTCCATTTCTTAAAACCTTGTTGAATGCATCTTAGTGTGT
>JANZLC010000200.1:18155105-18170666 GCA_026413385.1 Erythroxylum gracilipes
AGAGAGAGGAGCTTTCGGAAATTGCAAGTTAGTCCTTGCAATTTCCGAAACTTACGGTCCGGTAAACGCCGGTACCGACCGAAATTTGCGGCCGATACCGACGTTACTGATTTCGTACCGTTTTTCGACCGGTACGGTACGAAATCCTATACATTGATTCTTAATATGATTAAATACATTAGATATTAGAACAAATGCATAGGGCGTGATAAAAAAAATAGACAGAATTTTAAGTATAAAAAAATGAATGTATCAGAGTATTCGAAGAAAATAAAAAGTTACAATACCAAAATTAATAACTAATACATTAATTTATTTAGGATATGTTTAATTTTGATATGAATAGGGAAATTTATTGTATTCTTTAGATTAAGTTTTAAGATTTTAATAACATATTACCTCCTAATCTTACGTTGGCACTTATATAAAAAACCTTCTCTTTTGTTTCAACTATATATATATATATATATATATGTGGATACGTAGGAGCAATAATTAGTTACAGAGCACGTTCTTGAATTTGCTTCTAACCGTACCGCACGGTCCTTGGAGAATCTTTGTATATGGCCTTTACTGGGTTGGAATTGTAAGAAAATGTTGATTTGGTCTACCACTGCTTGTATAAAAGGTCAAAAGAAGACTCCGAAGGGTGGGAGATACAGTAAGTGCTGGAAAGAACAATCAATATCTACTGTATTCACTGTAGAATTGAAGAGAACAGAAACATTTTCCACCCCATATGACAAGATACACGAGTTATGTACAAACAACTCTACCTCATGATTATGCTCCTAAATTGTTAGTCCCTCATCACCAACTGGGGAGAATTGTAGCTGTAACTAGTAATCTGTTCTTCCTCCTTTAACTACCGTCAGGGGCCATAATCTCAAGTTCTGCCCACCAAAGAGGGGAGAGTTTTGGCATAGCTGCATCAAGTGTTATTTTTGTTATCTCCCTCAACCTTGCACTGACTTCACTCATTGAAGGTCTTCGTTCTGGAATGGGGTGCACACAAGATTTAATAACTTCCCCAATACTCTCTAGTTTCTCCTCTTCTAAAGAGGCTAGAGTTGGGTCTACTATTTCTCCAAGGGTTTGGTCACCTCTCAAATAGTCTGATGCCCAGTTTTCTAGTGAGGTATTATCCACAGAGTATGGAACCCTCCCTGTAACCATTTCAAACAACACTACACCAAAACAGTAAATATTGCTTTCTGTACTTGTCAATGACGTGTGTGACAGTTTCTTCCTGGATGCTTCCATCCGAGTTGCAGTCATCCAACTACAAAAGCTTAAGTCAGATATTTTGGCAGCATAGTCTTCTGTAAGACGGACGGCCGAAGAGTTTAGGTTGTTATGGGTAATCGGAGGGTTTAACTGATGCATATGCTCAAGACAGTAAGCCATGCCCATTGCAATTCTGAGCCGCATTCCCCAGTCCAAGTGCTCAGATTCTTTAACTGCAAATATACCAGAAATCAGCAAATAAAAGGTGACTGCCAGTACAAGTACAAATAACAAGCAAACAAAAACTTCATTGTTTATGGGAAAAAAAGAACAAATAGTTAACGTCAAAATGACCTGACAGCAGATTTTTATGGTAACCTCAAGGTCGTGTCAAAGTAAAACACATATTCAAGTGTATATTTTCACCTCAAAAGAAAATCCACATAAATCTTAATAGGTTGAGACACAAATGCATAACAATCTATGAAGGTATTCTATTCTGGAGTCAAACATAGTCATGTCTCAATTCAGAATTTAATTGTACTTCTCCAGAAATTGTCTCCATTCGTCCATCAAAGTTCAGTTCAGTATATATGTGCTGAAGGATGCCACAAGTGTACAATATACTCACAGTGTAAATGCTCAAATAGTGTCCCACTTGGAGCATATTCAAAAACCATCATTCTGGTGAAGGGCTCCTCTTCCTCGCAATAGCCAAGAAGGTTGACAAAATTCTTATGGTTCACTTTAGACAATGTCTCGATCTGAAGAACCATAGAGGGAGAGAGCATTAGAAAAGTCAAATACATCACCAAGCTTTAAATTCACCAGGATGTTCACCAAAACTACCTTCTTCCTAAACTGAAGTTCCAAATTGTTTGACCAATCTTTGGCAGATTTAACTTCAACGGATGCCACAGCTATTTCAACTCCGCTGGACAAGGTCCCTTTGTACAGTGTACCAATTGGAGAAGAACCAATAACGTTACTAAAATCTTCACAAGCTGCATCAAGCTCAGATCTTTTAAGCTTTGGTACTCCTGAAACAGAAAAACTCAGTATAAAATCACAAGGTAGAGCAACATCAAAACATGTAATCTTAAAGGGGATAACAGAAGGGAACAAAGAAGGAAACTCTAATCATCAAATCTTATTTAATCGAGTATAAAAAGTGCCGTACACATATTGAAATCAGGATTTCGTGCTACATTTCATTTTCATAATAGCAATCACGAGTCCAATATTACAAATTGAAATGAATATTCATCTCTGAACATATTCACAACTTAAATGGTTCGAGAAAATGTAATGAAAAGCAGCATTGCTGCACCAGGTTTCTGGTCCATGCATACAGGTACGTAAACAATATACATAATTCTCTACGAAGAATTACCTGTTACAAATGCTCTCTGAAGCTGCCCACTCAACCCTGTGGCCCAAGGTTTCACTGTGGCTTTACTTGATTTACATACATATATCGTGATGACCGAGATAAGAAGAAATAAAGCCCCCACTACGGCTCCAACAACTATCAAAACTCGATGAACTTTTGGAGAACTTTCAGGTGGTTTTGTGGGAATACTCGAGGAGGGCGGCCCTAAGGGTGCTGTGGAGGGTGGTGTAGAATCATTTACAGATGGGGAGGATGCATTTGGATTGTGTGGAGTTGGTGCACTAGAAACACCTACAGCTGGAGCATCCACCGGGGCCGGAACACTAGTCACAATTGGTCTTGACAGAAAGTCCCGTGGGGGTGGAATCCTGAAAATTTCATCAATTGATACTGGTGGTTCATTTGCAGAAGAGATGACAGTCAGTTGTCGCTTTTGAATTGCTTTTCCAGATTTTGCTACATTCCTATCAAACAATAAAGGAAATGAGATCACTCAGTAGAGTTTAAAAAAAAAAAAAAGGGAACAAAGAACAAATTAATCAAAATCTCAAAAAGGGCAAATAAAGAAGTAATAACACGATAACTTTCAATATCTTAAGAAATCCCATCTTAAAATACATTTTAGGCTTAATATCTTCAAGTTGACAGTGGAAACATACTGCATAATGAATCTTTTATCATTAGATGAGCCTTTGTCTGCATCATAAAGCCCGTTTTCATCTACTTGATGTTCAAAAAGCGTCTGAAGTTCAGGTGATAAGCTACCTAGAAGCCCGTTGTTGTCCAAGAGACTGCAATACAAGCAGGAAGTTACACTGATAGAAGGAAAACATGATGAATAAAGTTTGGTAGCAACGTCCACTTACAGGAATGCCATGGGGAGATTACTCATAAGGTCGGGTGGGAGTGGCCCACTGAAGTTATTGTATCCAAAATCTAGCACCTTCAACTTCTTCAGCTTTCCAAACCCTTGAGGTATTGTGCCAGTAAAAGAATTGTTCCGGAGAATGCTACATTCAAAATTGAAGGGACAATTGCTAAGAAGAGCATAAAGCATTTGAAAGTACTGGAGAACTCAAACAACTAGAACCCATTTGCACCTACATAGACTTTACATGAACAAGGTTACAGAGCTCAGGTCCAAGTGTTCCTCCAAGACAGAGATCTTTTAAGTTCCTGCACGTGAGATCCATTTTTCTATGAATTAGCAAGAGGAAGCGTCAGTAAAAAGAATGTCAGCAGCACCGGAGGAAAAAAAAAAGAAAAAGAAAAAAGAAGGATTTCCAGAAATTTAGTTTAAAATTATAGATGATTCCAAAACCCACCGGCGAGGTGTTATTTAACAAATTTCACGAGGTAAAAGAAATTGGATTATGGGAGCAAAATTGCATCCAATTTACTAATTTACACATGTCAAACTTCATCGCCTGAAATGGGTCTCCAAAAGTACTTGTGGATTTTAAGTAAGCAAAAAGGAAAGAAAGAGAATTAACTTCTAACAACAACTACTATGGTTCTGCGAAGTGCGAACCTTTTTAGTTTCAACCAAAGAAAAGATTTTGTTCTCTCTAGTTGTCAATATTTGAGCGGAACATACAAAATAGAAACTTACAGAACTACGACGTTTCCATCGCAGCACTCAACGCCAAGCCACGAACACGGATCAATCACTCCAACATCTTCCTTCCAGTCCTTCAACGCACCGTATGGGTCAGTTACAACTCGTTCTCTCAACTTCAGCAACGCCAAACCTGCGGTCCAGAAAACCCGTCGTTCTTTATACCCCTAAACTTTTGTGAGAAACAAACAAAAAGAACCCCAGAAACCACCAAGGACTTACCTTCATCATTCAGCGACGTACACAAGATCAAGTTCTGGTAAAGCAAAAAAGGCAGTAAAACCCCCAATCTACTGAATTCCCACTTCTTCTCCATGACTTCCCCGGTCAAAATAGAATAAAACAACAGAACAGAAGCTTTGAAGCTTGAAGCGGACCTCCCAGAATTTGAGCTGCAGAGAATTGCCAATCTAAGATTTTCTTCAGACCAATCAGAATGGAACTCCCAGGTAAAAAAGAAAGAATTAGTAGTAAGATGAAGAAGAGGAGGAGGAGAAAAAGAAAAGAAAACGTTCAAAAACTGTGTTCACGCTCGTGGAAAAAATGAAAATTCTCCATGAAAAAAGACGCGTCATTGTACAATTGCAATTCTATCCTTCTGGAGATTTTCTTTTACACACCGTGAAAAACATGGAATAATATGTGTGTGTGGGTCTCCGGTCTTTTGCCCCCTATTTTTGAATCACGCTCGTTCGTTTTCTTTATATTTTAAAATAAAACATACTCTAATTATCTGAAATTTAATTAGAGAAAGAAAAAAGTTAAGGCGGTAGAAAGATGAGACTTAAACTTTGACAGGTTTGGAGAAGAGTAGGAGCCGGCTAGAGACGACTACCATAGCAGCTGAGTCTACGAGGGAAGCTGTAAATTGTGGACAGTGAGGAGTGGACATCTTTCGACGAGGAATACTAGTCATTTGAATCCACTTGGCATGTAGCTTATTGGCGTAAGGTCAATATCATCATTGTACTATACAATATTATTTGGACTTGAGAAACCAATGACATGGACGTTATATTTTACGTTATTCCATCTATGATCTAACTATTAATTTGGGTTGTTGGCTTTTAGGTTGTTTCAACCTGAGCTTATCTCCAACCCATGAAAGTTGAAACAGAAATGGTTTATTCAAGCCAGTTATCATTCGTTTTTGGAAGATTACAATATTCTTCTCTATCAATCCCTCATTCCGGCAATTTATTATATTATTATGGTTCTTCTGAACACATTTTCTATAAAGTGAAAAGCTTATTATTAAAATGAAATGTTTTGTTTATACAAAATTCATCGATTCATATGAAGATGTTATAAAATGCAGAAAACGACTGTTGTCAGATATAACAAATGGGCTTTGATTGATTTCTTATTGAGCCTTTGACATTACATGATCTTAACAACACGATATAATCGATGGATATATTGAAGGTAGGTTTCCCACAGAAAGATTAGTGTCGGGTAAACTACCAACGGCAAACGGTTGGCCTTCTGTAGACATCAATTTCTTAACTGCGTTTCAAGCTTCTTGTCCCTGTAGAAAGTAATTAAGCTAACACTGGAACAACAAATTCTTCTTCACGTATAGGCAACTTCTGTATACCTAGAACGTTGAACTACAAGTACCTTAATGTTACAAGGCATGCATCAAAAGTAGGGTTTCCAATTTCATATTAGTTATCACTTTCCAGTAAATACATTGATCTTTGAAAGTTGGATTTTCATGGGGTAGGTGGGTCTAGGTAAGTAGTAAATATATTATATAATGAAGAATATTCTCTTTGATGCAAGGTTTTTAAACACAGAACACGACTTCCTCTCAACAAAGTCGACAATGCACTTTATAATGCTTCTTTTTACTCTTGGTTTTCATTAAGCTAATGTGGAAGCAAACATTCCACAATTTATTTTTTTTAAACAAGGAACCGTTGTTGCTATTTTTTATATACGTTTTTAGTAAATTTTTATATTAACTCGATAGCCTACAAATTATATCAATTAGGTATTTTATACTAAGTAAATCATGTATGATAGACTTGATTGAAAAAGTATAAGTACAAGAAATCGAACATAAATTTTTTTAACCTCATACCTCTTCATTGTATCAATTCGACTATCCATGACCCACTTCTGAATGGTGTCATCTTAATTCGATGTAGATATTTGTGGAAAAAAAGTATGCCATATTTCCGAATAGTGGCTTTTCTATTGTCCAGGGACAAACCTGAATTGTGGACATAATCGGAGGACAATTTGAATAAGCAATTGATGCACTGACCCAGTCGCAAGGATATATTTAATATTCCGTTTGTGTCCACGTCATGGCTGGATTGTGTCAAATAATCTTATCAACAATGTCTACTTGCGTGTCAACCAGGTAATCCTAAATTGTTACTCGTATAAATAATTCCAGTGGAGTAAAATTTTGTCGTTGGACACGGGTAGCTGTTTTTAGCTGTACCAAATGGAAGTAAGTTCCCTCTGGTCAAAACACCGGTACATCTAGTTTGGAGAATTCATATCTATAATTAATGACACGACCGTTTTACATTACCAGTCGTAAGTGTGGGTGTATCAGTTAGCCAAATTTATGGTCGCCATGTGATTGTAATCAATTTTCTTTCTTTTGTGGGAATTTGATTCATCTTTAAGTCGTACGTGCCATTGCTGATCCATATATTTCCTGGTTCCTCTTGCGCTGCGATTTCACCTTCTGAACAATTTGAAACGATGGCTTTCCTTCATATACAAATCAGTAATAAAATATTTCACTAAAATAATTAACACCAACTGAGTTCAACGCTGTGGAAATTAACTATTGGTTAGACATGACATTTTACATTTGTACACAAAATATAGTCCTACTTTATCTAATAGTTTGTCTAAAAGTCATCACAATACCAAGTCCCCCTTCCTACGAGTCGAACACACTTTAGCATAAAAGTAGCTCCTTAGAAATAAAGACGGTTGCATAAATCGCTCGACCAGCCCATCACCTTCGCCTAACGTTTGAAAATTAGGATTTGTTATCCATAGTACTTTGTTTTCCTAAAACTAACAAAACTTTAACTCTTGAGAATTGTCACCCAAAGGTCTATAGTTTGCTCTTAACCTATATTCCAACTTTAGGATATATTTCAATCAAGAGTCTATATTTGTTGGACAACATTTGATCGGGAGTTTTTCTTAAGTAATTTGATCATAAATTTATTGGAAGAGAAAAGAAGTGATTGTATTTATTTTTCAAAAAAGAAGAATAAGTGATTGTATTCTCTAGCAAAAACTTGATGCACTTAGACTAATGGTTAAAAACAAAGAAATATGTACAATACATTGAATGAGACAATATTTTAGGTTCCGAATGTAGTTATGTGAGAAATGCGAATTATTGTAGCATGATGTAAAAAAAACTACAAAACTAAGATATGATATTGAATTGAAGATGGAATTACTTAAAGGAGGAGTATGTGATGATAAGGAAATTTAGTAAACAATAGGGGAGGAGTGAAGAAAGAATTAAGGCATTTTTTGCTCTTGGTTTAATCCTATTATATGTGCTTTCATATTTGAGCAAGATGTCGTTTTCATATTTTATTTTCCCATCATTATTGGTTTGTTGAAAGAAGGTGCTACCTAAATGTAACTTATAGAATTGTAATGTGTTTAATGTGCTAATTAGGAGTGGATATTATGAAATGAGCTTATATAGTTTTCCATTTTGAGTTTGTAAAAGAAGTATTGATTATGCTCATTCCCATCCTTTGCTTCGAGGCTTGTCCCTTAGTGTGGTCAATACTTCGTATTGTCAGGCAAGGAAACTTACACATTAATTTGTAATTCTTAGTGACATAATGATGAGTAATAACACTTAAACATATATATGAAAGCAACATTCATCTGCAATAACTGCTGCAAATATCACTTAAACAATATGAGTGCATTAAATTGTTATTAAACAAAAGGTTAGACAATTATAATCTAAAGTATCAAAAAATTGGAAAATAAGTTTAAGCACTCAACTTATCCTAAACACAAAATGCAAACTAAAAAAAAAACAAAAGGCTAATAAATATTTAAATTTTTAGTTTAACAATGGTCAAAAAATGATTCTTGTTATCCAATGTCAGTGAAAAATGTTAGATAGTATGTGTGGATATAGCAAGTTTGCTCTTCTTTTGAGTACACAATCATCTAAATGGTCTGGAATGTTTTTTTAATTCCCTTTGTTAACACCTCTTCAAAAGAATTCAAATTAACTTTGCATTGGCATTTGGGATACATAAAGGTGGAGGTTTAATTATAATTAATTTTTAATGAAATCTTTAAAATTAAGTTACTAAAACACCTGAACATATAAATTTTTACTATGCTCACCAAATGTTACTCCATAATCCTTAAAAGACTATGTTGCAATTAAAAAAATCCATTAATAAAGTATAAGATAATAATATTAAAAAATATAAGTAGTTGAAATTGATCTATGTAAGAACTAAAACAAACTTACAACTCTTTTCTCTTTTCTTCGAGCACGACTATAGTGTTTGAGACAATAATCTCTTTTCTCAGAGGTCTCTCTATTCTTTTAAAATAGTTGGTTTATGTATTAGGGTGTGGTTATGCACCATTGAAGCTAGTAATTCCACTACAGTTGGAACTTTAAATAATGATGAGTTTGAGGTGTGTTTGAAGCTATAACTGTTTGCTTACTCTTACATGGCTACTTCGATCATTAGTGTGCCTTATTACCCTAAGTGAGATATCTTTAGCGTTATTAAAATATTTACTTATTTCAAGAAAGTAAAAGGTATCAAATCACCTTAAAAGTTATATTTGGCATAGCTTTTAGTTGGTTCTTCTTAATGTAGCCTCACTTATTATGTCCAAGCTCTAAATAATGTTAGCATCTTATTGAATTTTAAAATTTTTTAGTTTATTTCCTATATTTTTTGTTCATATTTATATGTCTTTTTATTTTTCTTGATTATACCAAACATTTTCTTAATCATTAGTTTAAGAATATATTCAAAATTAGTTATAGAGAAAACCATTAATCCATTAATAAACTCCATAGTCATTCCACAACTCTTTAAATATGCATTGACCTTAAAATTTTTGCTTATATAATCATTCATATTATGCCTTTGATGATATATGCAAAAGATAACACACTCACAAGATATCTAAGTGATATCCTAAACTCAACACTGATATATGTTTGCCTTTAAACCACCACAAACTTGTCGTCAAAGAAAATAACTTTAAATTTCATATCACCATTGCTCTTTTATGTATATAACCTATAATCAAATTTAGCAGCTTCAATATTTTTCTGTATTTATTGGAAAATATCATCTGAAGCATCCCATCTTTAATTATCTTCTCCTTAGTATTTTTCATTTAGCAACTTTTATGTCTTTTAGCATTTTGTTTTTGTTTTTGGTCCCTACTTCATAAGTTCACCCATTAAATTTCTTAGATATATAAAAAATATCATACTTAACTATAGGGGTCCTAAAAGCCTTTATAAATGTATTTGGATCAGTTAGCCTTTGAAATCATTGTATGTATTTTGAGATAACTACCATTTGTGTCTAGTTTCTATTGCTTTTAATTGCCTTCATATCTTGATTTTGTTATAAATCCATGTATTTTGATCCAAATGTGAGATAAATTGAGTGAAAATGGTGTGAATATTGCATGAATATTAATTGGTTTATTTTGTGAATTTTGCGTGAAGGTTGGAGGAAAGTTGACATAAATTTGAAAAGAAGAAAAGACATGCTTAGTCACTACCATGACTAAGCTTATCACCACCGTGACATTTTATGTCAGGATGGTGACTTAACTTGTCACCACCATGACAAGTTAGTAACAGTGGTGACTAAACAAGTCACCACTATGCCCATGGTTACACGGAGGTGACAAAGGTGGTCATACCTATAACCACCTCATGCACTCCCATGACCTATTTTTCTTTAATTGATCAACTTGTTACGTGTCATATGTAGGAGGGAGAGCTCGAAAACCTAGATCTAAAGTAGACTATAAATAGAAAGAGTAAGGGAGGTGGTGACACACTACACTATCTTTCATTCACTCTTCATTCTCTACACAGACAGAGACATTCAGAAATAGAGAGGGACAGAGAGAAAGAAGGGAAGACGAGGAGAGAAACAGAGAGAGTCGGCGAAGAAGAAGAGCAACAGAGGTAAAGGCAGTGGGAGCATTCAGTTGCATTGGTGAACATCAACCAGAAGTAGAAGGTGAAAGCTAATGCAGAAGGATTGAGAGTTGCAAGGGACCACCGCGACTCATTCATACGACAACCTTTGTTTTCTTTCTCTATACTTATTTGTTGCATTGTTATCTGTTGTTTACTGGATTTCTTATTTCGTTAGCTTAACCAAACTCATACTCTGTAGCTTTTGACAGTTTATCTTGGTTATTTACTTGGTTCACTGCTTAAATACTTCACTTATATTGATAAAGATGGGATTGAAGTGTTTAATGATGATGAATCTTATGACATCTGTGATGGGCTGATCTCTTTTTATTAAGGATTAATGTAGCTATTTTAGTCAAATATGCATGATTGAGGGATTGTGTTGTTGATTTATGTTTGCTATAGTTTATGAACTGAATGGATGTAATAGTATGACCAAACTTTGCATCATTTTAGCATTAAACAAAGGACCAAGCAGAGAAGTTTAATATGGAACTAGAAACTATAGACGCTTAGGTTATGAATTAGAAATATATTAACTTACGTGGTAATTAGTAGTTGGGTTTCTATAATTAATTCAGATAATAACTTGTCGAATGCAAAAGCTAGATTTAGTCTATTATTTAAGTTTATCTTAAAATTCGACTGTTAATTTTAGTAAGATAGTTAACCAATCATTTCTCTTAATCATTCATAGGAGATTAAATTAATAAAATTAATTCTCAAGAGTCTTCCATTTCGATTAATCTTTTCGTCTTTGCTTCCGGTTGAATCATTTGCTTTTCAATCTATTTTAAGACTTTCTTTAAAAGCATTCACTCAACAATCTGGATGGAATGTTTAGGATTGCATTTTTTATTTTTATTTTTATTCAAAATTAATTCACGTGAACCAATTTCACCTCCATGGGAGGCGACCATGGGTAATCACTATAACTACCTCGTATACCTATGAGAAGGATGACCTAGGTAATTTTTAGAACTTTTTGGGCACAATGCTACCTCAACTCTTTAATAATTACTTTGAATTGATATTATATTATTTATACCACATCTTACTAAATCAAAGTTTTATAAGTATTATTGATCTAATGAACTTGCAAGCATACAGAGTCAACTATAACAAGTAATTAAAATTGGAGTAATTCAGGATTATCAATCCCACATAAAATATATCACTATATCTATTAATCTACCTTAAACAATAAAAATAAATAAGGAAAATAAACAATAAATTCACTAAAATAACAAAAGCAATATAATTAAACTGGAGAAGGAAATTAAATCAAGCAAACATTAAGGATTCAGAGTTAACTTATATAGAATTTCAATTATTAAAAAAGTTGATTATCTAAGTTGAAATAACAATTAACCTATTCTTTTCTAAAGTTAAATATGATTGTATTGATATCATAAGAAATATATTTAAAAAATGCTCTCCAGTTATGAACAACCATTACTATACATTTCATCTAATCTAGTACATATTGGTTAATGCCTTCTTTAGAGGCACAAGGGTATATCTAATTAGGTAGTTACCATCTCTTTATGCACAATTTAACCCAATTAAATTTATTAAACATAGTTAATATATTTGGTTATCCCAATAGTCCATGATAATTTTGTTATCTAACATTAAAATGCTTTTTCTCCTATTACATATATTCTACTTCATCTCTTAGTCTTTTATACAATCCATAAGATTGAAACTATAATGATCATACATAAAATCAACAGTTAAGAATAAAGAGAATACTTCCAACAACAAAAAATCATGCATTAATAACTGAAATCTCCGTTACAAGTTTCATACCTAACTATAACTAAGGTTTCTACACTAAACATAAGGAAACAGAAACATAAATAAATCATTCTAAATATAAAGGAAAGAATAGAAGAAAAGATTAAGAAAACTTGTTATTGGCTCCTCCAATCTTGCTTTAAATCCTCCTCCAATGCCCAAAAAGACTTAAATTATGAGGACAAAAGCAAGGTTTCTATCAAAAACCTTCCAAAAGTCCCTAAGGTTAACCTTAATATAAATATTTATAATTAAGGTTACAAAAATAGAGTTCTAGATTACTTGAACTTGAGAAATAACATGTCATCATAAATTGTGAATAAGGATTGACATGGGATCAAAATTTACACTAGTACCCCAATTTTGTTTTATAACTTCTATGTATGAAAAATTAGTATGTTACCAATGTTTGACACCGAGTTATAACTAGTGTTGATTTTATTATATAACTTTCTTTTTAAGAGTATGAAAAATATAATGTAGTCACCTACACCACTTTGATGCTAGTTTTTCTATATTCCTTAACCATTATATATTTTGTAAAAGGTAAGAGTCATCTCTTTAGCAAGTCTAGTTCTTTCTATGTCTTTTATCATTAACTTCTCCATTTCTTAACATCTTCGAGCTAGAATTAACTTCTAATGTTTTGTAGAAAGTTGTTGTCCATTTTCTTATCTCTCAAATGACTTCAAGATCTCTTCAATCATGCTTTAAATCCTCCTTTAATGCAAAGAAAGACTAAGACTATAAAATTACCCTAATTTAAACCTAATATATGTATTTATGGTTAGGGTTACAAAAATAGAGTACTAGACTACTTGAAATTGAGAAACAACATATCCTCACAAATTATATATAAGAACTATGTCAGACTAACATCCACACTGACATCAATTTTGTTATAGAACTTTTATATATTGCAAATTATAGTGTAACTAAATCCTAATTGTAATTGGCACTAATTTTGTTCTATAACTTTCTTCATAAAAGCATGAAATTGGTCACCTACACCATTCTAATGATAGTTTTGTTATCTTTCTCAATCACTTTGAAGCAGAAGACAAACTCTTATCTCTATGGCAAGTTTTGTGTTTGTTATGCCTTTTTCACTAGCTTCTCTATTTTTTGACATATTCAAGATAGAATTAACTTTCAATTTCTTCTATAAAGTTGCTATCCCATTCATATATATTAAATGAATCTATAATGTCTTTGACTGGACTAATATGGAGAATTTTATACTCAATTCCATGTTTTCTCCTCAAGATCATCACTTATAAAACAGTAAAAATAAATATAGGAAAACATCATATAATCTATACAAAAAATTCTATAAAAGTGTCAAATACCAAGTATTTTAATCCTAAATAACATGTAAAATATGCACTATCAAATTTCCCTGTACTTAACTCATTGCTTGTCCTTAAGCAATCAATAATGAATATACGGCTACCACTAACTTAAACTAAACTCATTAAAATGAAATAATTTCACTTTCATAAATGTATGGTGACATTTAATATGCCACAAGCCATTAAACCCCCCTAAGTTTACTTAGTAGAGGAGTTATAGTATCTTAAGGGAATTTTTAAATACTATATACAAACATTGACCTAACTCATTTGTTAGCTTCACAATTACTTTTTAAAATTAAATAAATTTCATTAAAATGAATAAAAAAGTGTTTGTACAAATAACACCTTGGATAGCCAAAACTACATACCCCTTCCTGTTTAGTAATTGCATTAACATCTGGACAAGGCTCAAGAAGGCTCCTCTTCTTGTTTGACTTACCAGAGGAGATGATGGATTGTGACTCACACTCAAATATTCCTCTAACTCCTGATCATGTTCTATAATCAACCTAGCTTTATCTAAGTACTACTTTTCTATAAGCTCTGTAGCTGCTTAGGTAAATCAGTTCTTAACCAAATCACTTTTATCTTTTTCAATTATAAGCCCTATCTATACATGTCTTGCAATCTATTGTTAATTACTAAAGATTTAGAATCTAGGGCTATCTGATCTTCTCATCCAAATCAGGTTAAAAATTCCATCAAAACATTTTGACGAGAGGATATCTTCAAGTCCATACCTTGGGCTTAAATGATCCACCTCACCCAATTCATCAATCTATTAGCTAATTGATGATTTGAATTGGCATCACCTGCTATATGTAAGTCATTATGAATTATGTGGTTGCACTCTCTCCATGTTGTTTAGGAGGTGCAGATGAATACTATTTTCTATAGGACTTTGTATTGTTTTCTTTACTCAATAAAGGTCACAATGCACTCAACAAGGTCCTCAATATTATTAGGATTTCTAGGAACTCTAATCAACTGTTTGAATCTACGTAAGTCCACTTTAGAGTATTGGTAATTACAGAAAAGATGTCCACAAACTTTGAAGGTAATTGAAATAGGGAATATAAGGGGTCTGAACTCTTATAGCATAAGTCCTTTTTTTCATTCTTCTTGTAGCTAGAAGCTAACAAGTGAAAGAAGCTTTTGACGGTGTAGATTTCTCCTATACCAATTTATTCTATTTAACTAAAGGAGCATAAATTCTTAGACATTGAAGGGCTGAGGAATTAGAAAATTTTCTAGTATTATTCCCAATCCATCTAATTTCATCCTCAACATGGCTTTTTGGGTTATAAGTAGGAAGGATGAAGCTAAGAGGGAAGACCTATGAAATTGCAGTTCTAATAATTTTTAAAAATGATGGAACTATAGCCTGAATAGGGAGTCTAATTTAGAGGTTTAGAAATTCAACTATAGCATAAAGGGGCCTAGAGTTTTCTAATTTTCAAACCCTATCCAAGTTCCCCTACCATTACCAATTTTTTTTCTAAAGTAAAGAGTAGATTAGGTCCCTTAGCCTCAGGATTTATATTATATCTTAGGAGTAGTCTCTACTAATTTTAGCTGCTAGAGTTAGCATTTTGAGATAATACTCATTGTTTAATTTACACCATAGCGACCACTTATTTGTTAAAATTTTCCATATTTTTTAGCTAATAGAACGTTTTTCACCACCTATATAGAGATTAGTCTAAGACATCCTTCTTCCTTGGGTAGGCATAAAGTATCCCATTTTACTTTGGCTTTTCTTAAGGTGTTGGCTATATCAAACTAGAGGACGTTCTTAATACATCTCTTTATTTCTTTAGTTAGTTTCCTTGGCATGTATAAGGGGGATGACCAGTGCACATTTAGATTACTAATGTTGGGCCCCGATTCACATTAAGCATGTTTAAATTATTTTGAGACACGTTTATATTCTTTTGAGGATTTTAGTTTG
>JANZLC010000200.1:18210412-18222297 GCA_026413385.1 Erythroxylum gracilipes
CAAACTAAATCCCTCCAAATAATATAAACATGCCTCAAAATAATTTAACCATGCTTATTACGAATCGGGGCCCAACAACATAAATATTACCAACATTATAGTAAAACAATAGAAAGAGTACTTTCATGATGCCTTCGATCATTATAATCAAGATCTTCAAAATCATCATCATTAATTGCATCATGATTCGACTCTTCATCGCTATTATGTTCAGCCAAAGTATCATCATTGTTATATAATTCATCCTCAATATAGTCTTTATTCCTTTCTATGACAAGATTGTCTTGTGCTTTAGTTGCTTCTAGTATATTGGGACAAACACCTCTCTTACAAAATAATAATATATCCTTATCTTCAATTTTAAGGGCTACATTATTTAGTTGAGATTCAATCTCTTGATATACTTCATCACCATCTTTACCCATTGGACCATTTTCCTTTTACAGATATTGAAAAGATTTTGGTTTTGAAACTTTTGCACAACTTTCTAATTGTTGCCTAATATAGTGGCATTAAGATCGAATGCTTATTTCGTTTGACTTGTAAGCACAAATGGTTTATTTTTATACCATCTGTTACGAACATTAATGCTAGTAATTTTTCATTTAATCCCTTTATCACTAAGATTAAACCATTTTGACTTAAATAGAAGTACCTTTTTTAAAATCCTTGATGTAATGTAACTTAATTATTTCAAAGATAGCATTGTAGAAGTCTATAAAATCATCCTTATGTTATCCCTCAGTAATAAACTAACAATTTTGGCTTCTAGGGTGACTGTCACACTATTGAAATCTAACTCCAATAACAATGTAACTTGTATATTGTTTCCCACACATATGAGGCCTGCATGCTAAAGCTTTTAATGCTATCTTTGCTTCTGACAATTTAAGGTTGTAAAAGAAAAAAGACTAAAAGTTAATATTGTAATCTCACCTACAATATTCATTTTTTCATAATATTACATGAATAACTTCCTATGTTTTAGACTATGATGAGAAGCTTATTTTATGCCTTTCTTCAACATTAACCTCACATTTGCTTTTAATCTCACCTTTGTGCTCTCTATTTAAAAAGTAAATTGATGTAAGAAAAAAAGGTTAGATGGTGAATTTTAATATGAAATAATGAATGAGAAGTAATATACATACTCCACATTTAAATCGACTTCTTCATAGTTGTTCAAAATGTACCAATGGCTAATTTCAAGCTCCTTTTTAGTTAACTCTACATATTTTCCTATTTCAAGTAGCCTTACTTTTTGGAAGAAAACTAACAAGCCACCATTTTGATCAAAATTGAAATTACGCTTTTCTCTATCAAATAATGTTTCCATGATGTTTAAGTACATAAAATAAAATATTAAATAGTCATTCGATATATAAGCCTCTACAATAGGGCCTTCAAGTACGTGCATAACAGAGCCTAAAAACCTAAAAAATATAAAACGTTAGCATTTGTAAATAAATAATACTAGAAGACAAAAAATGTAGAAGCAAATAAAAATTACTTTACAATCGAAAACATCTATCAAAATTGCACTAATTCATAACTTGCCTCATATAGCAAGTGAATTGCCAAATGTACTATAACATAAAAAAATGATGGCAGGAAGACTAGTTCAAGCTTATTTAGAATAGCTATGTCTTTTTACATTTTAAAGCTCTTTTAATTTCTGTGTCTTACAAAATAATTTCTTAAAAAAACCACCCAATTGTGTGAAAGTTACAGACATATCCTTTAAAAAACACCTATGTATTCCAACAGGAAGTAATCATTGTAAAATTACATGAAAATCATGGCTTTTCACCCTAGAAACTTTTTCCTCATTAGCATTAGCATAATGGGCTATGTTAGAGGCACACCCATAAGGAAACTTAATTGATTTATGAAATTGACAAAAAGTTTGTTTCTTCATTTTTGAGATAGTGAAACATGCACGTGGAATCATATATGACCCAACATGTCTCCTTTTCAAATGCAAATCTTTTGTTATGTTCATGTCTTTCAGTTTTAATCTTGCCTTAATTGTGTCTTTTGATTTGCCGTCAATCCCCATCAAAGTACCTAAATATTCTCACAAATGTTTTTTTCAATATGCATGACAACAAGATTATAACTCAATAGCAATTCCTTCCAATATGAACAATTGAAAAATATACTTTTTTTTATTTCCAATTAAGATAATTAGAAGTTCATTTTTTCTTTCTATTACTTGGGTGTTTTCTAAGTATAAACTCTTGTAAATGTGATAGTTGATCAAGTACATCATCACCTAAAAAGTGCAATGGAGCTTCATTATGTTATACTTTGCATTAAGCAATTTACTTCTCCTCCATCTATGCCCATGTTCTAAATAATGACAATGTCCCATATAACATATTTTACTTTGTAGCCCTGTTGAATGAGTTTGATGGTTACATTAGGACATACCATATACCCTTTAATACTCCATCCAGACAAATTATCATAGGCTGAGAAATCATTTATAGTCCATAAAATGACCATAGAAATTCTTATTTTTCAACTTTAATAACATTATAGGTTTCTAATTTGACATCTCAGAGATTTTTTAAATCATCAATTAGTGGTTGCATATATACATAAATACACTTACTAGGAGAAATGGTTATTGGAATAAATAAAGACAACAAGAAAAAAGGCTCCTTCAAACACTTCCATGGGAGTAAATTGTATGGCACAAGAATTACAAGCCATATCTTATAAGAAGTACTTATATTACCAAATGGATTTAATCCGTCAGAGCCTAACCTAAGTCAAACATTATGACAATCCACTTTAAACCATGAAAACTTCCCATCAAAGTCTTTACATACCTTTGAGTCTATTGGATAACGCATAACATTATCATCAATGAATTTATTTTTATGCCACCACATATCTATGGCTATTTTTATTGACATAAAATCCTCTGTAATTATGTTTTAATAAGGAAGTATTTCAAAATTTTTTGGGGGTATATTTTTCCCTTTTCCATCATCCATTTTACACCTTAATGTACAAAAAATAGGACATTATTGAAGATCTTTAAACTCTTCTCAAAAGACAAACATGTATTGATATATATCCTAATATAAGGTTCCTTAACAAATTTTTTCTTCATAATAAGACTCGGGCAATTTTTGTCCAATCGATAGTGCATCACTAAGCAACTCGATCAATATGTCAAAGGATTTGTTACTCTACTTTAAATGGAACAACTTTATAACAAAAGATAGCTGGGAGAAATTAGAGTACCCTGGTTATAATTCTTCTTGTGCTACTTTCAATAACTTCTCAAATTTATCTTGTGTACGTCATCATTATTATCACTATCATCTACATCATGATTTTGATCACCATCATCACCTATATCAAGACTTTTAGCATTACTTGCTTTTGAACATTTGCCATGATAAATCCATCTATTATAGAATTGATCTATACCTTGGATTAACAAGTGATTATATACAACATCTTGACTTTTATTGTTGAAATTTAAACAATCTATGCATGGAAAATGAATTTCAAATTGTATACCCATTTGATCTTTTACAAAATTCATAAATGTCTTAAATCCTTCAAAGTATTGACTGGACCATTTCTAATTAGTCATCCAAGTTTTGTTCATATAACTATACACTTATTGGAATATGAATGATTAGAGGTTGATTGGACTATGAATGACGTTTAGATTAAAAGTAGGAACATCAAAGAAAAAGTAAGGTATAGAAAAGGGTAAGGCAATATAGTCAACATCATCATAGGACAAGCCATATCCATTATAGTTTTTGGTGCTTTAGAATGCATAAACTGAAAAAAAAGGTGTGGAAGCATTATGTAAGTGTGTAAGACTAGTGTTTACAATCAATGGAGACAATATACTCATGTCTATATGATGGGTAGGTCATATATTGAATGCTATATTTGAAAATCTTAAAATTACTTAAAACTATGCTCCATCATTCATATAATTACTCTTGATTTTATTAAAGATGAAGTTTATTACTAGTGTATTTATTTGTTAGTTTTGGACTAAAGACTTCTTAATATGCATCAATTAGTTGATCACTAATATCTCATATATTTTTATTAAAAACCTTTTCAAAATATTTAATCCAAATGAAACTAAATTATATAAAGTAATGTGTGAAGGCTATGTTATTTCCTATTATATGGTCTAAAGTTGTATTAAATAATGTAAAAATAAATATTTATGAATATTTTATAATTATTATAGCTGCTAAAAATATCTAAAAAAAGAATGTTAATAACATAAATGTCTTTTCAATTTCTTTAAATAAAGATGGAGGATAATATTGAATAAGGTTATTCAATGGAGTTGCCAATCTATGTTATTCAGGAAAGATAGAGAAAAGCCTATACGAAAAGAATTAAAAAGGTCCTAACTAGAAACATGAGTTTAGAATCTAATTGTAAAATAGAAAGGTTGTTAAACACCCTATAGTACTTGCCTAAATGGTTATCCATGTTTAAAAAAGTTTTATAAATTTGGGATTTATAAAAAAATTGGGAGAGTTTTTTAAAAGGATGTTGAAGTAATAGAAATGAAATATGTGGTTGAATGCCTAAGAATTTATTGTTTAATATAAGTCGTAAAATAAATACTTAGAGTGATGACGAGGAGGTGAATAAAAATTAAAGCATGTTGATGAATGCTTAATAGTTTGTGGCTTTTACTTAGTGCTTTATATTAAATGCATGAAATTGCTTAAACTAATATTCCTCTCTTTCTAAATCTTAGATACTAACCTACTAAAAAAGATTCTAAACTTGATAAATTCCTACTTACATATTCATCTTCTTTAAAAAATTTCACTTTAAACTGAATGAATTCAAAATCATCAAAATACTTTCCTCAATTAGAGAAAAAGACCAATAACAAACATAAAACATAAACTACATTTAAATCTATCAATTAGGCACTTGAGTAATCAATTGAGTTACTTTGCAAACTTCCTAGGACAAGATATCTTCCCAGAATAATAATCAATCTTCCTAAAACAAGGTTACATATAAAAGAGTAAGGTAAGAAAAATAAAGCAACCTTTTCTCCAAAGTCTTCATAGTTTATCATTAATTAGCTTCAACATTATAGCAACAAATTTGCACCGAAGAAAACCTACAAAGATTTCTTTTTTTGATAACTAAATCAATTAAAAAAAGGATCAATTAAGTGGATATAATGCTCATTTTTTCTACAAGTTCAGTACATCATGTAAAAAGAAAATCTCTAAGATAAGGCCTCAGCCTCAAATGAAACTATTTTCAGAACCAAACATAACATGTCTTAAGGTTGTATGTGTTTTTATTTTCTTGTGTCCTTTATCTACTCTTGTTTTAGTCCATTTCAGGAAAATATGCAAATCTAAGAGGCCTTGCCTAAAATCTGTTTAGAATGTTACAACATGTTTTGTACATATTCAGGAAGCGACGTGTCAAGCCATGGAAAATAGGTATTATTGCTATTTGATCATCCATATTTTCTAAATAAACATTTTATAAGCTAAATTTAATCAAATCCAAAGTATTTTGACTAAATTCCAATATCCTCAAATCTTCAATTAAAATTGTCAAATTTTTGATGGATAAATTGCAATTTTATTTACAAAATCATTCATGCAAATATTACAAAAGGAATTGATGTTGCTAAATTCATATAAAGAAAAATATCACCCATAAATCCCTTTTAATACTTATATAAGATCATATATAAATATCAAGTAAACCATTATAAGATCTAGAAATCAAATTGTTATACATTAATGTCTTATTAGAACTTAGGAAACAAGCTTTAAGCTGAATAGAGCCTAATAAAGAACGACTCTTAATTTGTCAAGAAATATAATATATAAAAACTAAAGTTTCAAGTGTATATGGAGATCGGGAGTAGGAGACGTTGTGATACTAGAAATGATAGACAATAAAAAGGTAGGTATTATTAATAGGACCTACTGAACCAATTTTTTAATGTAAAGACTTTGTAAGCTAGCCAAGATACAAAACTATAATGTAGCCTGGATAATAATGGAAAGTGATATATATAGACCTTTCTTTTTTTTGTGTGTGCATACGATGCAACTTTTTTGATTGATTAACCAATAGAAAATTTTGATTTAGGAAGGTGAAATAAAGGGGATAATATAAAGCACATAATAAGGAAAGTACAACAGTAATGGAGTCTTGTTATATACATTAACATTGCAGTCCTCTCAGATTCTTTTCTTTTCATTTCTTTTATCAAGTCTTGCTCATGTTTTGATTTCATATTATGATTTGGGGTAGACCTAATTGCTATTTGAATCATCATTCATCTTCCATAAAGATAAAATACATAAATCTACTTTTTTTTTATAGGAGATTGAAAGCTACAAAATGATCAAGGATATGAGAAGCAAAACTAAAATGACCTCTTAACGACCTTATCATCCAACTTGATAGATTTCAAAACATAGTTGGGTTCTCTTTATTTGTTCATAAGAAAAGGCTGTTCCTTTATTCATGAAAAGAAATAGAAGACGAATGAAAAGTTAATAAATCATAGTGAAATAAAAATAAAATTCAAGATAGATATCTAAAAACATAGAAGAAGAAAAAACCTATTTGAAAAACCCAATTTAACGAAGAAGAGGAAAATCTCACTTACACATGAAAAAGACAAAAGAGGAGGAACACATATATAGAAGCAAGTAGCTAGAAAACAACCAACAAAAAAAAAGGAAAATGCACTTGAACAACAAAGAGGAAAACGACGATGACAGAAGAGGAAATAGTTAGAGTATAAGACAAAAGAAGAACATGAAGGTAAAAGAAGGAAAGCAAGAGGAGAGGTTTTTGTTTAGGTTATAACTCTCAGAAAAAGGATGTTGTTTAAGTGGATAAAACAATGTCATTTACATTATTTTTATTGTTCTTTTAGCCAAAAAATTATATTTGTAGCCAAATTTTTTTCCACAAAAATTAGAAAATTTAATCAATAACTGGAACAAATTTGAGTTTTAGTGAAAAAATATTTTTGTAGCCAAAAATTTTTCACTACAAATTTAAGAAAACTTAGCTAATATCTAGAATAGATTTGAGCTTTAGTTATGAAAAATATTTTGTTGCTTAAATTTTTTTTACTACGAATATTTGTTCATAGTGAAAAATGTAGCTAAAAATTGTTAGCGACGAGAACAAATTATAGTTAAAAAACTTAACTAATAGTCCTAGAAAAATTGTGAAAATAAATTTTTTTGAGGTATTATTTAAATAGGCTATGATTTTTAATTTTTGTATTCAAAAAGTTACATTTAGCTATGATTTTCAAATTTCTTTAAGTATCCTATATCTGGTGCACATAATCATTGTCCCCTCATCACTGAACCATCTTCCTTGATTGTAATATCTATTCTATGCCTAGTCTCAACTTCAGTCTTCAAGTTCATCAATTGTGGATCTTGTTTCTATCCCTCTCTAACCTAATCCACCAAAATGGGGCGAACATGAAAGATAGAAATTAATGCCCCTAAGTATGTCATATCCAATCTCACTCTTAGGGACCTCATTTCCACTAAAAGTAGAAGATATATCATCTTTAATTGTGCTATCGAACTAGTAGATCTCTTACTAAAGGCATCAACCACTACATTGACTTTTTGGAGTGGTACTCTATCGTATAATCATAATCTTTTATTAATGCCAACCAACCATCTCCTCTGCCTCATGTTAGTTCCTTCTAAGTGAAAAAATATTGCAGACTCTTGTCATCTGTGAAAATCCTACAAGGGACACTATACAAGTAATGCCTCCAAATTGTCAATGCAAAAACTACTGCTGCTAACTTTAGATCGTGGGTGGGGTAGTTCTGTTCATGCATCTTCAATTTCCTAGAAGCATAGGCCACAACCTTATCATTCGGCATGAGAACAACCCTAATCCCTATCTCGAGACATCACTATACTCTATAATTCCATCAGTCCCTTTCGGTAATGTGAGTACAGGAGCTATCGTTAACCTTTCTTTCAATTCATCAAAACTTCATTGACAAGCATCTGACCACTCAAACTTATCCTTTTTTCGCATCAACTTGGTCAATGGGGTTGCTACTACCAATTCAAGGAAACTCCTGACTTCCGTCACAATGTTGGGAGGTCTCCAATTAGTAACAACTTCAATCTTTTGGGGATCCACACTAAGTCCCTCAATTGAGATGACATGACCTAAGAAAGCAAGCTTGTCTAGCCAAAATTAGTACTTACTAAACTTAGTATATAACTGGTGCTCTCGTAGGCTTTGTAATACTTTCTAGGTACTCTCGAAACACCATATTCAGTAAATCCATAAAAGCAGATGGAGTATTCTTTAATCCAAAGGGAATAATTAAGAATTCATAATGCTGTACCTAGTTCTAAAGCCAGTTTTCAGAATATCCTCCCTGCAAACTTTCAATTGATAATAATTTGATCTTAGATTAATCTTTGAATATAACTTGGATCCTTATAGCTTATCAAATAAATCATCAAACCTTGGGAGCAAATATTGGTTGCAAACTATCACTCTGTTCAGTTGTCTATAGTCTATATACAACCTTAAACTCCTATCCTTCTTTTCAACAAATAGGATTAAAGCTCCATGGAGAAGTGCTGGATCTCACGAAACCCTTATCTAACAACTCCTCCATTTGCACTTTCCATTCCTTAACTCTTTTAGAACCATTCTGCATGGAGTAATTGAAATCGGTTGGGTTTTTGGAGTCAAATCTATCTCAAACTCTATTACCCTATCTGGGGGTAGCCTTGAAAGATCTTTCGAAAACTTGTTAGGGAACTATCTGACCACTAGAATATCTCCTAATTGAACCTTATCATTACCTTGTTCAATCATGTAAGCTAGATATCTCTGGCATCCTTTATGGAGCATTTTACTATCTACCATGGCAATCACTATACTAGTGGGAAGAACTTTCTGTATCCCATGAAATGTCATCTCTGGTTTCTCTAATCGACTCAGCATATTCTCCTTTTTAAAACAATCCACTACTGCACGATGTGTGGATAACCAATCCATTTCAAGAATAACATCAAAATCTCGAATATTGAATATGATTAGTTTTGTCGAAAACTCTTTACCCTCGACCAGTACTTCACTATCTATAAGCACTCTTTCAACGAAGAGTGAGTTTCTAGTTAGGATGGAAACTACTATCATAACATCTAATAATTGAGACTCAACATTCAATTTTGCAAAACAATCATAGACATAAAATAATGTGTAGCACTGAGATCTATTAAAGCATATATATCTTGATTAAAGACAGAAATCATACCAATGACTACATCTGGTGTGGTATCGACCTCCTACTCGATGACCGTGAAAACTTGGGCCTGTCAGCGGGATCTACCTGCCTATCTTATAAGGATTACTCCCCACCCCTAAACCTCTACTGGATGTAGTAAAACTTGACCCTCTAGTCTGAGAACCCTAGACACCTTGTCTATAACCCCCTCTAGCTTGTTGAGGTACTAAAGATTTGGCCACCACCCTCTTTATGATGACTAACTGTTGATAATCTCTGAAAAAGTCGCCCTCCTGACCACAGTGGAAACTACCTGTCATATTCATTCGACACTCACCTAAATGTCTTTTTCCTTAAGTAGTACACTCTAACAATGGGGTCCTTGTGTCGTGAGAGTTTTTGAGCCTAGTTAGTGACCTAAAGGATCCCTGGTTGGATGATCCTTCTTTGCTAAACCTCCTATCAGCTGACCATCTTGATTTATTTTTCTTCGCTAGACTTTGGATGAACTAGCTGGAGCATTGCGTTTCTATTCTGATCTTAAACTTTGAGTGATTGTTGTAGTGTTTCTCTCCGCTTTTATTATAGCTTCAACTTATTCCCTGTAGTGTGTCTGTGAAGTCAAAGATAGATGGATCGGTAATCTGGGACTCATAACGGTAGCGAACCTCTTGCATTTCTGCTCTTCATTGTTAGTAATAAACGAAACATTTATGACAAGTTTCAAAAATTTCTTTTCATAATCTGTCACTGACATCGAAACCTGCTCTAGACAGAAAAATTCCTCTACATTAGCATCCTTATAACTATGTGGATATAATGTATCAGTGAACTTTCTCTGAAACTCTACCCATGATACCCCATCTAGATGTCTTCTGTCAATGGCCTCCCACCATTCCTTCGCCTTGTCCTTGAGAAGGAAGGTGGAAAATACAACTCTCTGCTCGTATACAACTCTCTACTTGTTCGTGCATCCCATAACTCTATATATCTTCGTAACCTGGTCTAACCATGTAAGTACAATTTAAAGACGTGCCCAATTTAAAGACATCCCATAACTCTATATACCTCCACTCCCATCAAAAATCTTCGTGCCCAATTTAAAGACAAACTCAATTAAGAATCCTTAAGTTTCCATAATTTTGTGTGGCTGCTACATTGCCTCGATGAGTATTTGAGCCACCTATTCTACATTGAAGTTTATCCCGGCCAGTTTCGTTGGCTTTGATGATTATGTGACTAGTTCATTGAGGCATTCACTGAGCTTAACATGTGGTCATCCTCCTGTGTTGGAGGTGCCTCAAGTGTAGAAGCAGTTGGAATGGCTTTTCTAAGACGTCCATGGCCTCGTTTGTGCATCGTGCTGTGTATTCTACAAAAATGAAAATATATAAAACTTTTAATTTTTTAAACCATATGCATGTAAATCACAACATTTCATTGGTCACCTCACTTTTAAAACAACGTAGAAACATTTTATAAATTCATTAAATAGAAAGGAGGTGACCTATTTTTTTTAAACCGTGGGCTCTAAAACCAACACTGAGAGGCCCCTCTCCTTAAATGACTAGGCTGCCTGGCCGACACCCTACGGTGGCCCTCTAGTCAATATTTAATCCAACTAGAGAGTTCTCGTGGAGCTAAGCCTATTTCCCTTTTTATCAGAAAGCTTTAACTCAACATTAATAAATGTAAGCAGTGAAACCTTTTTTTATAAATCATTTTATTAAAAATTTCGGTAACCTAACAACTACATTTTGACATTCCCAAAATTTTCAAAGTCAATGTAAAAGTTCAAAACACTTTTATATTCACACCAAATTCTCCATTACAAATTTTGGAATTTAAGTCCACTCATAGGCAATCTCAAACAATTAAATCAATTGATTTTAAAAAGTCTAAAACATGTTCATGCATTTAATTTAAAAACATTTATATACATTCCTTATTTGCATAAAAATACAATTTAAACATATTCATGGATATGCAATTGTTCTCAAAAGTATTTAGAAGGAAATAATGTATACATAGTAGCACGTGACGAAGCTAACTACTCTAGATGTTGGATCCTATTTCCGGAATCCAACTCTTAACAAAATACCATCATACTTGAGCGTGGTTCCTCGAAAACTCTTCTTTCTCTGATACCACGAATGATGGACCCTGTTTTCTGAGCCCAACTCTTGAATCATAAAACGTATGCGTACTATTGCTCGTCATACAAACGTAAGCGTAAACCAAAGAAATCATGAAGTTTAAAGTCTTATACCATTTCTATGTTCCTTTTTCCATAACACATCTCACTTGTATCTAACCATAATTCGTATTCAAGATTTATCATCTCAAATCGATAACTTCCTTAAATATACTTAATTCATACTTCCACTCAACATCATCCATACATAATTCATAATTCATTAACATCAAAAGGTAAGTGTTCTTTACACAGCTGAAATGACATTTCAAACCACAATACATCAATGCCTCAAAATCTCGAAATATATAAGAAGCTTGAACTAATAATACTTGAAACGCAACTAAAACCCCATGGTTACAAAATCTAGCTTAAAATACAAAAATATGCAAC
>JANZLC010000200.1:18252942-18263687 GCA_026413385.1 Erythroxylum gracilipes
TCATTTGGTAAGTAGCTAGAAAGCAACTTTGGACCTTCTAAAGAACCGAGCTAAGGTTTTAAGTATGAAAATGGATTGAAGATGTTAAGATAAATAAGATGAAAAAAAAAATTTATCGGGATTTTTGGAGTAGTCTAAGTTTTCCAACGCGGTTTCAGGTTAGGTAGTTGGGTTCAGGATACGGGATCCAACATTTTTTCTTCAGACAAAAACAAGAACTTCATGTATGTTGAGCACTACAAGTTTAAAAGGGATGCTACTGTGTTAGGTGATCCTCCTGACCTAGGAAATAATGCGAGGGATAATGACATCGTAGTGTTTGTGTCCTTTTCTAATAAACAAGAGGGCAACCTGGGAATGGAGGTGGATTCCACTCAGGATTCTAAATATGTTCCTGAGACCACCATGGTTCCGGAGGTGGAGGATTCCTATATGGTTTGTGGTTCAGGATATTAGGTCATGCTTAATTGGGGCTATATCACAAATCTTTTTCTATCTTTTTATTTAATAATTAATTCTAATATAATTTGTTGGAATTGTCGTGGGACTAGTAAGAAAGATTTTGTCCCTGCTATTAAAGAGATCAAGTGAACTCATAATCCCACTATCTTGTTCTTCTTGGAAACTCATATTTTAGGCTCTTGCACTGAGGATGTTTCTCAAGTGCTTGGGTTTGATATGATTGAGGGAGTTTAGACTGTTGGTTATGCAGGTGGTATTTGGTCTCTGTGGAATTTTGCTTTTATTGGCATATTAGTCCTCCAATCCCACAAACAATGTCTATCTCTGGTTGTCTATGGTTCACATGGTAGAGACTGGGTGTGTTCTATTGTCTATGCTAGCCCGATTAACTCCATCAAGGAATCCTTGTGGAAGCATTTGACAGATGTGAGTACTGATATTAACCTCCCTTGGCTAGTTATTGGAGACTTCAATGATTATCTTCATGCTAGTGAGAAAAGAGGTGGCAACTTTGATTGAAGACAAGCGAGCATCTTCCAATCACGGATAGGTATTTGTAGCCTGCATGACAGGGGTTATAAGGGATTTCCTTATACCTATGCACGTAAGAGCCATGGAATTTTTACTGCTCATGTCAGACTAGATCGAGCTTTATGCAATACGAACTGGCAGTCTCTATTTTCTGAAGCCTCAGTTTATCATCTGTTGTGCACGATTTCTGATCATAATCTTCTCTTACTAAAGCTAACTAATTTTATTCCTAATCCTTCCATAAAGTCGTTTCATTTTTAGCCTGCGTGGCTTCTTCATGATGATTTTTCTCGAGTTGTTAGAGAGGCGTGGGCTCATCATAACCACTGTGTCCAGGAGGCTATTAAGGTGGTGACTCATGCAGCGAAGACTTTTAATACAAATGTCTTTGGCAATATCTTTAAGCGTAAGAGGCCTCTTCTGGAGAGATTAAAGGGTATCCAAACCTATCTGAGCAATAGACACTCATCTTTCTTAGTGGATTTAGAGGAAAAATTGAATGAGGAGTATCGTACTATTTTAAGGCAAGAGGACTTACTATGGTTCAAAAAATCTAGAGTCCAATGACTAGAGGCTGGTGATAAAGCAACCAAATTTTTCTATGCTACTACTCTCTCTCGCAAGAAGAAAAATCATATAAAAAATTAAGATTAAGATCAGGCTTATGGACCTCTTAACTTGTAGCTATAAAGAGAGAGGTCCTTTCTTTCTACAAGGACCTTTTCTGTACAACAGAGAGTGTGACCATAGAAAGGCAACTGGGTGAAAATGGTAGTCTTTCTATGGAGGCTTGTGAATCGCTGGTTAAACCAATTGATCCTGATGAGGTGTTTATGACAGTCAAATTTATGAAACCTTATAAAAGCCCAAGTCCGGATGGTCTTTAGCCTATCTTTTACCAAACCTTTTGGAAGGATGTGGGTGATTATGTTGTCGGTATGGTTAAGCAAGCTTTTGAGAGTGGAGTTGTGCCTCATGATATTTCTAATACGCTTCTTGTCCTTATCCCAAAGGAAGAGAATCTAGTGAATATTAGCTAATATCGTTGATTAGCCTTTGTAATGTGATTATAAAATCTTGACGAAAGTTATAGTGAATCGGATTAGACCTTTTTTTAGAAGACTTGGTCAATCCAGTCTAGGCTGCCTTTATTCCTAGAAGAAAGGCTTCTGACAACATAATCATTGTTCAGGAGGTCCTCTACGTGATTAAAGGTTTGAGAAAGGGGGGTATGGCTGTGAAGATTGACTTGGAAAAAGCTTATGATAAAGTTGATTGGGGTTTTCTAAGGCATGTGTTACTGGAATTTGGCTTTCCCATGTTCTATGTCAATCTGATTGTGAGCTGTGTCTCGAGCTCTATGTTGTCCATTGTATGGAATGGACAGAGACTTGAACCTTTTAAACCAAAAAGAGGCCTTCGACAAGGTGATCCTTTATCTCCCTAGCTATTTGTGCTATGCATGGAAAAGCTATCGGGGTTGATCACGAAGAAGGTTAGTGAAGGACAATGGAAGCCAATTGCTACCTCAACTAATGGTCCTCGAATTTCTCATCTCCTCCTTGTAGATGATGTCCTCCTCTTTGCATATGCCTCTATTAATCAAGCTAGACTATTGTGCCTTAATTTTGCTGAATTTTGCCAAGTATGAGGGATATAAGTGAATAATGACAAATCTAAAGCTTTTATTCCTAACAAAGTTTGTAGAAAGAAGCAGGAAAGGATTAAAACTGCCTTGGATATCCCTATCTTCCGAAATTAAGGGGTATACCTTGGTGTGCTACTATATACTCAGAGAATGAATAAAAATGATTATGTTGGGATTCTAGACAAGATTAATTCTAGACTAGCTAGTTAGAGGAGTAAGCTATTGAATAAAGCGGGAAGAGCTACCCTAGTCCAGGATACAATCATGTCTATTCCAATTATGCTATGTAGTCCACTTAGCTTCCTCGATCAGTGTGTGATGAGATTGATAAATCAGTGCGTGGATTTCTTTAGGGTAATAAAGGCAATCAGAAAGGGGTTTATCTTATTGCTTGGAATACTGTCACAACTCCGAAATCTTGTGGTGGGTTAGGTGTAAGGCAGGGATTCTAATACGGCTTTGCTAGGTAACCTATGTTGAGACGTCTGTATAGATAGAAATAGTTTATGGGTGAAGGCCCTCAGGTCTCGATATCTGGTTGGCCAAGATTTCATAACCTATACTCCTCCTTCGACAGCTTCAAAGGTCTGGAAAGGTATTATGAAAGCTATGGATATCTTCAAAGATGGTTTCGGCTGGAGGTTAGGAGATGGGACAGAAATAAATTTTTGGTATGATAAATGACTCTTTGAAGGAAATCTAACTTTAGTAGTTGGGCAAGTCCCTGCCCATTTACTGATCTTTATGTTGGTGATATCCTCTCTCCATCCACAGGATGGAATTTGACTCTTATTGCGGGTATTGTCCCCTCGGAGTATTGTGATCGTATCCTAGCGATGTCTCGTCCTATTAATCATCAAGGTAAAGACTGCATTATCTGGTATAGTAGTACCACAAGAGTCTATAATTCTAGAGCATGTTATGATTTTATCACGAGTGTTCTATCTTTGGATGGTCCAAATGGTTGGAGGTGGATTTGGAAAATTCGGGCAGCTTAAAAGCATAAGGTGTTCATGTGGCTAGCGGCATGAAACAAACTCCTCACTAATGAAGTTAGATATGAGAGAAGACTATGCTTATCTCCTCTATGTGGGCGGTGTGGTACCAGTATAAAAAGTGTTCTCCATTTACTGCATGACTGCACTTATACAAAGCAAATTTGGGAAGCAACTTTGATGCATAGAGATGACCACTTTTACCAAGAGCAAGATGTTTTTCTTTAGCTTAAAAGGAATTGTGTGAATAATGGTACTGACGTTCATCGTACTTGGCAATTTATTGGCACTTGTTGGGTCATTTGGAGAGCAAGGAACAAGTGTGTGATAGATAGAGAACACATAAATTGTCACGGGCAAATATGCCAGGTGAATGGTTTGCTCAAGTATTATATTGATGCTTTGGTGTCCAATATAGTAGGATGCCTTAACAAAACATCTCTGTCTCTATAGCTTGGGATCCCCCTCCTGATAACTGGCTGAAGCTTAACGTTGATGGGAGCGTCCTTGGAAGTTTAGACAAACGGGTATTAGTGGAGTGATGACTATCGTGGGTTTTTCTTGCCGTGTTGGGATCACCAACATCATGGTTGCAGAGCTCTTGGGTCTCAGATACGGTCTCTCTTTTGCGACAGGTTTTCATTGCGATGGCTTTATGGTTGAGTCTGATTCCATTGAGGCATTGCGTTGCTTAGATATTTCTAATGATGCCTTAATATTCCATCCCCTTGCTAGTTTGATCTATAATATTCGCTCCTACCTTGGCGGTGTTATCCGGTATAAAACCTCTCATGTTTTTCGAGAAGGGAACTAGTACGTTGATTTCTTAGCTCGTTTGAGCTCGGAAAGTGTGCTTGGGGAGTGTGTTTGGAACAAGCCTCCTCCTGGTCTGCGTGACCTTTTGCGAGTAGATGCTCAAGGGATTTCTTTTAGTCGTTCTTAATGCTTCTTTTTAGCGCATCTAATGTACCCAAAAAAAAACTTATGTTGTTCTTATCTTATGTCACTCAGGCTGTTTCAGCAGTATTCTCAACTCGTGGACCTCCAATCCATTACTTTAAGCCTGATAGACAACCTGTATACGTTATTTATCATCGCGGATGTTGGTTTATGCTTTGTAAATAATCAGTTGATTGTAGTTTAGTAATAAAATAATTTATAGACAATCTTTATTTTATACATATTTAGAAGTATATGATAAAATCTATGAGATAATTATATATTGTTAATAAAATTATGATGAAATTATAATTATGATATTTATAGTACATTTATGTATTATCTTTAAATTATTTCTAGTCATTATTTTATTAAGATTGGACATTAATAGAGCATAAAAAATAACACACATTTTATTTTTCCTTATAAAGGAAGTAGTAGATCTCATAGATTAAAACATAAAGAGACTTTAATAAACATGTGGGTGTTTGCTAGAGAATAAGTTCACTTAACTGACCTAATATGAAAATATCATTTGAAACATTACTTGTGTGTTCATGAAAAATTCTTATTAAGGAATGTATAAGTGTCCTTTGATTTGAGATCTCCAAAATTATCTTGTATAAGGATTGCTATGTTTTGATACGAATTGTAACTAGTCAAGGATAACTTAGTCGGTAGTCATTGGAATATTGCATGAATTATATGGAAATAATTGAGTGATCAAGATATGATGATTCATTACCCTAAAGTAATTAGGAACATTTAATTATTCTCGATTAGTACTGATTTAAGAAATCTTTGGCCAAGGTGGAATGATGTTTTGTAAATAGTTTACAAATGTCATTAATTGAATCAATAACTAATAGTGGAGAACTAATACGATTGGACTCAAAATAAAGTAGACATTAATTTCATGCTTATGTCTAATTGGAACATAGGATTGAATTATAAAAAAATTATACATAGAAAAGTTAGTTAAAATCACTTTGACATTCCTAATATTTAAATGATCATGATATATTACTAGACGTCAATCTTGATCTATGGATATAAATTATTTAATTAGAGAATTAAAGACAAATTAAAAGAGTATAATTTATCTAATCCTATATATGATTTTAGAATTATAATTTGTATCTATTGCCAACATATTTAAGAACTAATGGGTCACACATAAAGAACAAGTTAAAGAGAGCAGAGGTATTTTAATCAAGTTAGACTTGATTGTAAAGTTTGAGAAACTTTATGATTAAATATAAAATTATAATGTAAATTCAATTAAATTACTAAAATATCCCTAACAAATTATAAATAGGCATAAGCTCTAATAGAGCTATCACTCTTTGATTAACCCTCTTTATAACAATTTATGGAGCTCTCTCAACTCGTTCTATGAATACTATTAAAGGTTGAACATTTGTGCGGCTGTGGTGATTGAGATGAGCTGGTTTTGAAAACAATTAGAGGGATATGAAATGAATATAATCAAGCTATGGAATAAGGTACAAATTAAGATTCATGCTTGTTATGATTTAATTGTTAATCATTTTTAGTATTATTTTGCTGCATTCAGGATCAAATCTATGCAACCCGATTTCCAACAATAGTATCAGATCTAACTTTAATTCTATAATTTGATTAATTGTTGTTGATCTTGAATTTTGGAATCAAAATATAAACTCTAATAAAAATCATATTTAGATCTGATTAATTTTATTCTGCAAATTTCAAATTAAAATTTTTGAAAACCTTCATTCAATTTAGATTGAATCACTAATATGATTGTTGTAAAATTAGTTTCATGAACTATTAAAATATACTAAAAGGCCCAAGACCCAGAATATGAATATGGAAGAACCATGAAGACTAGAATTGTTTTAGAATTCTTGAATAAGTTCTGGAGTTACATGATTTCTGATTGTTGCTATCGGAGAAGCTGTAGACATGGTGACAAAACTGTGGATAGGTGTTAGCCCCTTAGCACATGAAGGCACTTAACAGTTAGCTGGAGACGGGCCTTGGGTGGAAGGTTAGCTGGATCACACACTTGACGGTGGCATTCAAATGCTCCAAGGTGACTTAGCACATTAGATCAAGTATGGTGCGAGTTTTGGTAGAGTTTTGGATCGTGTACGAGCCGACATAGCTAAGGCTAAGTTCTTGTTGGACTAAGGACTTAGTGGGTGCTCAAATGGACGGACTATGACTAATGGACTTGACATGGGTTAGCATTGGATCGGACTAGTGTGTTATGATTGGCTTTGGCTTAGATGACTCATCATCAACAGATAGAGATCTGGAGATCGTGGATGATATGGCAGATAAGATCACGGAGGATAAACATCAGTGTTAAAGGATAAAGATCACGTAGGAAGATCATTTGAAGATAGTTGACATCTTCGTAGGTAGGGATAGATCACGTGTAATCTTTTATCTTGTTAGTTGGGATGTAGGTAGACCTTATCAGATAGAGTCCTATTTAGATGGGGACGTAATCTTATAGGAAAACGATGTAATCTTATAGGATAAGATGAGATCATGGTAGTATAGTTCTGTTAGGATTCTAACTTATTCCCTAAGCCTTAATGCCTATATATAGCTTATTTAAGCGTTGCTCCTCACACAGAGTTAAGAGAGCATTCCTTTTTATACTTTGAGGAAAGTAATAAAGCTTTAGCATTATTGCTATATCTCTTCTTTTCTTCTATTGTTGCCATTATTATTGCTTTTGTTGTTTTCTTGCGAGTGTGAGTGTTAAACACTACAACGGTCGTGAGATGTTCGAGAACTAGATTATTAGTCGACGATCGTGTGGGAAAGATCGAGTTTTGCTTAAACAGATCTAAGTAAGATTTCTGTGCAAAGGAGTAGGCACGACTTGTGGATAAGTTCGATGCTTAAGAAAACCTTTGTAATAACTGGTATTAGAGCCGTAATTTCAAGATAGTAGGAGGGAGCAATTTGACAGAGCATGTCAACAGGGTGAAGGCACTCATTGGCCCAATTCCTCATGGGGAGGAGGAGGTCACTTCTTACAACACTCGGATGGAGATGTTGGCCGAACAAATCCAAATGTTGCAGTATCAAATAGCAGAGTTAATAAAGGCACAGGAGGATACTGGGTATAAGATGATGGTCCTAAGGTGTATTGTTGCAAAACAGGAGGCTGGATATGTCGAGAGCACCATAGTGAAGTGCGTGAAACCAAAGTTTTCAAAGGTTTTCAGAATACGAAGGAACTCGAAAACTTTCTGTGGGACATGGAGCAGTACTTTATGGCTGCTAAGACACTCGATGCTGAGAAGGTCAACGTGACGACCATGTACTTGGATGGGGATGCCAAGCTTTTGTGGAGAACGAGGACCTCTACAAAGATCAGTGTGGGTAGAGATCCCATCGACACGTGGTACAAGATAAAAGAAGTTGAAAGATCAATTTCTTCTGATGAACACTTCTTGGCTCGCGAAGGATGCCTTAAAGAATCTGAAACGGGACGGATCGGTAAGGGAATATGTTAAAAAGTTTAGTTTTCTAATGTTTGACATTGATAATATGTCAGACGCGGATAAGATCTTCAACTTTTTTTCTGGGTTACAATCATAGGTGCAAATGGAGTTGTGAAGGCAAAATGTGAAGGACATGGTTAGTGTAATCATGGCTACTGATGCTTTGTTGGACTTTCGAGTGATGAAGGAAACTAAGGCGGCTCTTCAAATTCTTCCAAAGGTAAAGGCCTAGCCTAACAGAAGAAGAGAGAGGGGAAAAAGAAGAAATACTCCTAGAAAGGAGACTTCAAGGGGAAAGGCAAGCAAAATAGTGGCTTCAATAGCAGGGAGACGTCCTCCAAGAAGGCCAAACTTGCTTTTTACCTATGCAGCGATCTACATTTTGCAAGAGAATGTCCAAGGAAGGAGAAGCTAAACACATTGATCACTGAAGAAGAAAAAGGAGGATTTAGAGGTGGCTTTAAATCCAATTGCCTTGTTGAACCCGGTTTAGAGTTGTTAAGTCAAAATGACTTTACGGTTAATGATTTTGATGAAGAACAAATAATAAAGAAAAATGAAGAAAGCGGACGGAAGGAAGCCATTACAAAAAGCAGATAGAAGCTAAGTGAAAAGCAGACGAAAGCTAAGTGAAAAGCAGACGAAAGCAGATATACAAAAAAAGCAGACGGAAGCAGATATACAAAAAAAGCAGACGGAAGCAGATATACAAAAAAAGCAGACGAAACAAAAGCAGAAGATAGCAAAAGTAGACGGAAGCAAAAGCAGACGAAACAAAAACAGACGATTAGCAAAAGCAGACGGAAGCACAACACGTCAAATCACTAATCAGTCTGAGTTAGTTACAAAACTCAACTGAATAACCGTTTCTTGAAAGACACAAGAAATAAGAATCAAGAAGTAGTTTTCAAGAAGCAGTTGAAGAAGAAGGCTATAAATAAGAGTCGGAGTCGAAGATTGCAAATTTACTGAAATTATCAACACTTGAGAGAAACTATTGTGCGAAAAATCTAGAGCTATTTTTTACTGTAACGAAGCTCAAATTATCTTTCAGTCGAAATAAGATCAGATAGCCTGTAGAGGCTAAGTGCGAAAGAATACTGACTGTACAAGACCTAAAGAGGCTTAAAAACAAAGATTACTTGTAACGTTTGCGAGATAGTGAAATCTCAGAAAGATATCTGAGGACTGGACGTAGCCCACGGTTTGGGGTGAACTAATATAAAAATTACTGTGTCAAAATCTCTCAACTCTTAATCTCTCTTACCTCTTAACTATCAATTTTCGATCTTACTATTTTTACATAAGTTTTTGAAAATACTTTACAACATTATTTTTCAGTAGTTCTTGTAAAAAGAACAAGTTTCTTTTAACAAATTTGTTTTAAAAGGGGATTAACAAAAAGAATACACAATTCAACCCCCCTTTTGTGCATTTGCATATCGTATAATAAGTCTTGTATTAACGTATGATTCACTTCAATTGGTATCAGAGCTTGGTGTCCAAGAATCACCTTAACAAAGTGTGGATTAAAGATTATGGCATAATCACATACATACATAGCGGAAGGTGCCTCAGTCACTAGACCTTTGGCGTTTAATAGAGAAGACTATCACTACTGGAAAGATAGGATGCAGTTGTTTATCGAATCTACTCATATCGACCTATGGGACATAATAGAGAATGGACCATATATACCCGTAGATAAAGAAGGGAATCTCATTCCACGAATCAGATGGACGGCTAATCAAAAGGTGAGATATCAACTAAATTCAAAGGCAAAGTTCTTTCTGAGTTGTGCCTTGAGTAGAAGTGAGTACGACAAAGTCGACGGATGCGATACTGCGAAGGAGATGTGGGACACGTTATCCATCGCACACGAAGGCACGAATCAAGTAAAAGAATCCAAGATAAGTATTCTTATGCATCAGTATGAGCTCTTCAAGAAGAAAGATGAAGAATCTATTGATCAAATGTTTGGAAGATTTCAAACAGTTATCAATGGACTTAAAGCTCTTAGAAGAACTTACGACAACCACGATCACGTTCATAAGATCCTAAGGAGTCTATCAAAGAGGTGGAGACTGAAGGTTACTGTTGTATAGGAAGCCAAGGATTTGAGTGTATTAAAACTTGACGAATTGTTTGGATCGTTGAAGATACACGAGGTTGAGCTCGATACTGAAGAAAAGGCCAGACGGGACAAGTCAATAGCACTAAAGGCCGAACAAAAGAACCATAGGACTCAAAGGAAGAGGAACTCATCAAAAGCGTTGAAGATCAAGAGAAAAGAAGAACGATGAATCCAGTGAGTCAAATCAAGAGTCTAGTGAAGATGATGACGAGCTATCTTTCATTTCAAGGAAGATTAGATGGATGTGGAAGAAGAAGACCAAATGGAATTCAACCTTTAAGAAGAGCAACAAAGATGATGGAAAGAATGATAAAACATCCATAATATGCTACGAGTGCAACAAACCAGGGCATTACAAGTTCGAGTGTCCAGCACTGAAGAGAAAACCTAAGAAGAGTAGAGAAGGCAAGAAAAGCATGATGGCAACCTGGGAGGATCTAGATTCATCCGAATCAGATACTGGCTCGGAGACATCAGAACATGCAAACATATGCCTAGTAGCCGAAGAGGAAAGTGATGAGGAGGTA
>JANZLC010000200.1:18268068-18282687 GCA_026413385.1 Erythroxylum gracilipes
AAATGATTAATGTAATCACCAAAGATATATATGAGACCTCATATATTTCAGCACAAAAATTCTACATAAACAGTATCTAAGTCACAAGATATTGTTCAACACATGATTAAACCCTAATCATGCTAATTTAATCATACTACTGTTATCTGTAACCACAGTTTTACAATAATAAAATTAAATTCCTGACAATATTTGACTACTCCCCTTTGAAGCCTTTGAACTCAAGCCATCGCTACATCTCCAAGAGGATCGGGGGGCCTAGTCACGCATGACGATCGTCATCCTAACAAGGTTGGTACTCCGACGACATCCATGGTAGAGAAGATCCTGCGGTGAAGAGAGTGATGATACTGGTGCAATTGTAACCGGTGAAGGATGGTTGATGGTGAACTTGTGGCGGCGAAGAATGGATCATCTCTGTGTAGGTCTCCAGAATGAATGTGTCTAATGGTATTGGTGGTCGACTGTGTGTGAGTGTTACCTCTGTATATTGTTGTCCAGCCTTCTGTATATGGTCCGTCGCCTTATGACCTAATTTGGCAATTATTTAAAAAACTGAGGCGGGTCGGGTAGGAAATAGTGAGACAATTTCTATTTACGATCCGGGTTTCTGTTTGCACATCGCGACGTGTGAATTAGCTCTCGTCACAACGTGTACTCTGGCCTGCTCTCCGCGATGTGTTGATTTGTTGACGTCACGACGTATGGTAGTCTGTTGAGGCGTCGCGACGTGGAATGTGGCATACATCGCGACGTGCGGCTCTATTCTGCTGGACCTCATCACGACGTGCGGGAAAGCTTACGACCTGTTGACTTATTGGCATGGTTGACTCCTTTGTGTTCCTACAATTAAATCACAATTTGCAGCATCAATTGTCCTTGGAAAGATTATAATGCAATTAATATCAATTTGTAACAATTTTACTAACAAATTGCAAATAATGTGAGCTCAACATAAGGAACTAATTTAAGCACAAAAGTCGCAATTAGGAGTCAAAAAGTACATCAATAGTTATGAAAATGTAGCCAATTAATAATGTAAACTTGGGCTCAATCAATCATCTTATAAATATTATAAATATTTTAAAAATGAAAAAATAACGAATAAAAGAATAACTTGCTAATATCAACGGCCTCTTCTTTATTTGCTAAAATAAGAAATCTTACTTTTGTTCTTTTTTTTTTATAGAAGAGGAAATCTGATCTATTTAGGTTCAAGAAGAAGAAAAGTGAAAGGAGAAAGTAGCTCAGAGAAGTTAAGTTTGCATGAAAAAGTTGTTTGATTTGTTAGGTCCGATATGATCTGAGTGTTAGGTTAGAGAAGTAAAATTAAAAAGTAAAAAGATACAGGCGCTAACGACTTGTTTTTGAAAATAAATAATTACGATATAACTTCTTTTAATTACAAAACGGCTATATGACGCGAATGATTAAGTAAGACTGAAATATTAATATCGAAAAAAAAACTTTTTTTCAGCATCTGAAATAATGGTATAAGAAAGAATTCGAAATTGTTCAGGGTCAAAATAATATAAGGTGATAACAATTAATATTAACTGTAAATAAAAATTAATTAATTAATTAGCTAAAAATATTCAAGCAATTATGATTAATTATTATATACTAATAATCACTGAAATGATCACAGTTGCGTCTAAAAATAATTTATATAAAATTAAATACATAAGCTAAATATGATTAATATGTTGATTAATTTAAATATAAGTAATTCATTAATAAATCTTAATAAAATAAAACATTTTTATTAAATTAAGCTCATAGTTACAGGGTCAGTTAATTTAGTTTTTTAAACCAACTGTAATTTATATAATTAATTAATGAATTAAATCAAAATTAAGTGATTGATTATTTAAAGGAGAGTATATTGTAAATATATTTTTTCTTATTATATATATATATATATATATATATATATATAACTCACTAAAACAATTAGAATTAAGATTTCTATTTGCAACAAATGAAAAAAAATTCATTTCACATGCTTGATTAATTTGGATAAGTGTAGAGTGGCAATTTTTTGATTTTATTATTTAAATATACTTAAACCATTGTTAACTAATTAATTTTAACATAATAAAACATAATTAATATAATTAATTATTATTAACAATAATTAATTGACTGAAATAATAATTAATGAGTTATAATTAACAGTTATGGTAATATAATCAATAAATTATAAATAATATATATAATAATGATATTATACATATGTAGTCTAAAAAAGCGAACAATAATAAACAGTTAATATAAATTGGAACTATTTAAATATATTTTAATTAGCAGAATTTAAATATACTTAAACAAAAATAATTGTTGGTATTGATATTTCATAAATACCAATTTTTCCATGACCTTGAACTTAATAATTGTTATTTTAGTTATTTAAAATCAGGTAAATATAAATTCATATCGTTATAAAAGGGAAAAAGACTTAATCAAATATGCATTTCATTATATCGAAAAAAAGGCGCAATGATATATAATAAAAAGAAGGCACACACTATCTTCACCTTAAATCGATTTGATACAGAAAAGTTACTTCCCTTTAGACAAAGAGGTACAATAGATAGGAGACCACCGATTAGAGGTCGCATAATTGACCTATAAATAGTCTCATTATAGGGGATCCTATAAAATTTCAAGAATGGTAAAAATGTCTAGTTACATTCCCGAGATGCATTAGTATTTTTGGAAAACAAATACATAACTGGCGAGCGAAAAAAAGAAGGTCGTGGAATTGGAGTAGATGGAAATAAAGCTTTATTGGTAGCTGTTGCATGAGGTGATCCAAAGGAAATAGATCTATCATTTAACGAATTAATATATGACGTAGAAGCTGGTCCAATTAAAGTAAGATACCATGGTTTGTTCGGGTTAGAATATTGCGACACTGACAATGAAAACCTCGAAGAGTGTGACCCATCTTTAACAGTTGATCTTGTGGAAAGATGTTTAGGGAATTCCAATGTTTCTTTAAAGTCCAATAAATATATGATATCTGTGATGGTTGAAAACTAGAAACATGGTTTCATACCCTATAATAAAAATAAAATTTTGAATTATATATTAAGAGAATACCACAACTTTGAAAAACAATCAGAATATAAACAAGAGGAATAGGTATGAATATCACCTTCCATAAATAACAGAACAAAGAGGGGGGATCGACGAGGAACATCTTGTAAAGTTTGGACGGATAATAGTTGGCAAAATTTTAAACACAGATAAAAATGTATTCATAAAAGGCATAGCGGACTTGTAAAAACTTGTAAATATAAAAAATATCATGAAGTTATTAAAAGGGAATTTTTTGTATAATAATTATTATCATTTTATTGTTAACGAGTAAACATACTTGCATCAAGAATAATAATAAATTCTTTGGAGTTTTTACGGAATGTTGATATGGCAACTTCCAAAGTAAAGCCAATGAAACGTGTAAACCTATAAAAATCAAACCAAAATATGACGTTGTCAAATTTTCAAATAAGGGCAATAAAAATTGGGAAATAAAAAAACAAATTATACATGTTGACTTACATTTTTCATGAATGAAACTTCTTGTAATTTTGTTTAAGGCGAAATATCTATGATCAAGAAAAACAAAGAAAAAAATGATGATTAGTAACAAATTTAGAAACGATTAATGCGAAAATGAAATTTAGAAATTCAATAAATAAATAGTATTGAAAAAACACATAATTGATAGAATTCCGAAAGAAGTCTACAACTTTCATCATGACCTACTAAATAAGCAAGGCCTTCTGTGATTTCATCCTTAAATTCATCAGCTGTTAATTTGTCTGTATTTAAAAAACAAAAGAATGAAAACATGCATAAAAATAAAAGTGAAAAATATAAAAATACCGATAAAAATGCTCTCTCTCCAAGAAAGGCAAACTTTTAATTTTTTTGCAGCTAAATAAGCATTGTTGTCGTTAGCTCTTAAGAAATGCAACACAATTCTTGGCACAAAATTTTTTTAGTTATCAAGCAAAAAATAATGTCATGCGAAGCTAATATTTAACACAATATTTATATCAATTTGATTTTTCCTGCTTAAAAATACAGAATAGTAAAGAAAAAGAAGCACTTACCTGGTTTTGTGATAAGGAACTTTTCTCTATTAGACACCGAATAACAGATTTAATTTTCTGAACTTTAGATATATTTTCTGCAAAACTCACCTTGAAGAAGTAGAACAAGAGGATGGAAGTAGCAACGAAATTGGAAATGAAATGAGAATGAAATGTAACTCTTCTGAACTAGACTTTAAATAAAAGGAAGACTTCTTTGTAAAAATGTTAAAAATATTTAATGTTTATTAAAGTAACATCAATAATCTACATATTTCATCAGCAACAACCAAATAAGTTGTCATTTTAAATAGCAAACCTATAAAATCAAAATATTGCCTAATAAAGGGTGGTGTATCCCGAAAATACTGAAACATTAAAAAGTTACGTGAAAGAGTTACAGATATGCATAAGATTTTGTCATTGGGTGGGAAAGGAGCTGAATTAATTTAAGCAAAATTCCTAACATACATCAGCGAAAGTAAACTGATGTCTGAAAGTGTTTTAAATATTTTAAATTAAATGATATCTTTATCGAAAATGGTCAAACAGGGTTTAGTTCATGGGTGTGACAAGTTAAGTCACACCTACAAATAAAATAAAATTACAAAGAATAATTAAGTATTTTATATAATCAACAATTAAATATCTACAATTAATTAAATAACACCAATGTAATTTTTTTAAATTAAAATAATTCACAAGCAACTCCAAAATCCAGAATAAATTTCAAACATCAAAATTAGAAACACAGAAAATGAAGAGATGCGTGATTGATTTTCTGGTTTTGATGTTTGGGTACAATTATGGTTTTTTAATTTGTTTAAGAGTATGTTGAGCTGAAATAGGAGTCGAAAATGAAGGGAAAATAAGGGAAATTAATTTATTATAATGCAATCAGAAAATTGATTATATAAAAATTACAATGAATACAAAATGGAGGGAAATTGTAAATATGAATTAATATCTGAATGTGTTTTTCTAAAATTTAAATTAAATCATATTTTTATTAAAAGGGTAGTGGAGTTTGGTAAAGTTAATTATAAATATCTGTATATAATTAAATTCATTCAACCTAGGATTATATAATCTGATTAGTAATAATGATATTCTTCGTCATTAAATATAAAAAAATTTGATGGTCGTCATTTATAAAAATTAATTATAATATGTTTTTAGCAATTCAGATTATTAATCAATTGTAAATAACACAATTATTATGAATTATGAATTATTATTAGTTATATGTCAGTCACAACGACGCATATGAAGTCTATAGGAAAACAGGTCTTCTATTTTCTTGACGCGCCACTTTTCCTAGTCTCCTCTAGCTCAACTATCCTTCAAAAATTTCACCGATTTTGTTAAAAGGTTCCAAGAAATCTTGTGAGTTAGCTAACATTTTTGGTTAAAAGCTCGACATTTGCGAATATTCGAGTTGTCGTTGTTATTGTTTTTCCCTTTTCCTTCCATTTTCGTAGGTTCCTATTTTTTAGGGTTCTAAAATTGGTCATATTTTTTTGGGCAATTTTTGTAGGTTTTTACGCCATTATGCCTCTGAGATTGAAGAAAACTATCGAAGAAATTGATGCTGAGTTGAGAGCTGAAATGGGTGTAGACATTGCAGCTGATTATGATGCTCCTTTTCCTATTTATTCAGCGGAAGAAGGGTTGAGGTATTGGGCTCTAAAAAGAAAATAAATTCTCACCCCGCGATATTTCAATTTCGAAGTCTTATAACAAATAGGCTTAAAAGATAAAGTGATGGCATTGTCTAATAGAGGTGGTTGAGGACGATTTGTCAAGATAGATTATGCCATTTTTCCTGAACTTACATTATAGTTCTTCACTTCATTGAAGTTTGAATTGAATAAACCAAAGAGATTTTGGTTCAGACTACGAGGTCAGCTCTATAGTTTGGATGCTAAGTTGTTACTGGAGCTTTTCCAGTTTTCTTTGTCACAGGTAGAAAGTTGCCATCAGAGCTTCTTAACTGCAATTTATTTGAAGTTTTTGACTAACTTGCCTGAGTTTGATGCTCACAATGCATCGAATGATTACATTATTTTTGCTGATTGGTTACTACTGCACAAATTTATATGTCATGCTGTCTTCTGAAAAAGTCAAAGCAACAAATTTTTCGGCTAAGGAATTGTCGCTATTATATTGCATAGATGAAAGGAAAAAACCTAACGTATTCTCTCTTTTTTCGCAATCTCTGATTCAATGTGTCACAAAGATAGGAGGATCCCTAGGAATGGGTTATTTAACTACTGCTTTGGCTGAGCATTTTCAAATTGATGTTAGTGAGCTATCGTCTATTGGGCGCGAGTATTTTGATGCACCATATTTAAGACGTGTGGAAATATTGTTACATGATAAGATGAGCTTAAAGATCCTCGGACACGTACTACAGTCAAGTTCAGGTTCTTAGCCGGGCCTTCTAGTTCTGCACCTTCCATGACCTCGTACAAATTAAGTGAGGAAAAAGCCGCACCAAGGGGTTGGTAAAAAGTATACGCATTGTTGGCTAACACTTACAACAAGACACAACAACAACTTAATAAGATGAATCAACAATTGCAATTGATAGCCCATCAATAGCGAAAGCTGGAGAAGAAAATCCACAAGGCTTGGGAGATGCAAGGACTTCGCGTCCCATCTCCACCTCCATCGCCTCCACCTTCTTCATAAATCTAAAAAAATTCGTCATTTGTTGTTTTTGTTTCATGTATTTGATTCTTTGATGTTTCGAATTCTTTTGTTATTATGCACCAGTATTTATTTTGCAGTGTCTTATTTGGTTTTAATAATTGTAGTATTTGTTTGTACTATATTATGTTGTATATTAGGCTAGAAGTTGTTGCCTTTAAACTGTACCATAGTAGGAGCAACACTGAGCTGATATACTTAAAGATTGAATTAAGCAATTCTTTTGGAGGAGCAGGACTGTTTTTTTGTAAAAAGCGTTGATTTTAAATTCCAAATCCTATTAGTCTACGGTGATTCTTTACATAAATTCTTCTACTATATAAACGATCATGGGTGCGTGTGACTTATCAAAGTCAAGCGCGTGACTCAACCAAATAATTTTTTATTAAAAAACTATATATATATATATAATAATAGAAATTTTATAAAAATTTGAATTATTTTAACACCATGATTATACAGCAATCTTTAGTGAGAAACACTTATATTAAATTTAAAATTTTTATATTATTATACACACAATAAAAAACATATTCGAATTATTTTAATACCGTGATTATACAACAATCTTAAGTATATTTTGTTATATTATTTTATATATATAATAAAAAATAGTTTATAAAAATTCGAATTACAATCTTTAAAAATTTTGAGCTTTAATAATATACTTTACTAATATTATTATATATATATGTTCTACATAATAATGTTATTAAACATATTTGGTGTGAAATAATGAATAATAATAAACAGTTGATACTAACTCGAATTATTTTAATATACCTAACTATTATTAATTTCGATATAATGTAAATAAACTTATACTTAAATAAGTGGTCAATATCAATATGTGGTAGATACGTAACTATACTAATTACATTGTAATTAATATCAGTAATTATATAGTTCATACGAGCGATAATTTTTTGATGCTGTTGAAGCAGAATTCCTTTTAATATGATTAATAGTTATTATAATATAATAAATTAATTATATTTAATATATATAATAATGTTATTATACATACATGTAAATCTTAACGAATTGTTGGTATATAAGATAAATATGATGATTTATTTGTTATTAAATAATCAAGAGAAAACAGACATTTTCATGATGTGAGATGATAGTGGTGAATTGTCTTCATGAAAGTTGTAGATCTTTCTTTTAGGCTTTTAATGATATAAAGTTTGAAATCTTTGGGGTTCTGGATTGAAAGATATGGGGGTTGGTTTGAAAGTAAAGTAAGAATTTAAGAAGAGAAGAAGAAGAAAAAGTGCAGAGGTTATAGGCTCACGATCGCGACTTCGCAAGTCGATGGCAGCATGATCACGAATTTGAAGGCTGGAGTCTGACACTTTTGGAAGAGAGGATAGGAAAGCACAATTGTTCTTTCCTCTAGAGGCTAAAGACTTAGCATGATTGCGACTTTGAAGGTTGGAGGCTGACGCAACGCCCTTCGATCTTTTGCCTATATCTCCTTCTCCAGACCTCCAAATGACACGAGATTTAAATCATTGCACTCGAAACACATTATTGTACCTCTCCACCAAAAATATTAGCCATCTGAAATCATCTCAGAGAGAACGAGGGAAAAAATCTGCGACAAGTCTCATTGAGTGTTCGAGTCTCTTCTTGGATATAAGTCAGTAGGTTTATGCATGGTAGGCTGATGCAATACCCTTCGATCTTCTGGCTATATCTCCTTCTCCCGACTTGCAAATGACATGAGATTTGAACCATTGCACTCAAAACAGATTGCTCTACCTCTTTACCAAAAATCTTAGCCATATGAAATTAATTGAGAGAGAACAAGGGAAAAATGTGGGACGGGTCAGATTGAGTGTGCATGGGTGAGTTTTTCTCACACCCATGACTCTTGAACAGGCGTGAGATTTTTATGCACACCCATGATTCTCTCACACCCATGACTTCTCTCCCTCATACCCGTGAGTAATAATTGGTGGACGATGTTTAATTGTCACATCAAGGCACTATTCTCTCTAATAGTTAACCGTGACTTAATATGAGTTTGTGCACCCGAGAGCATACTGAACAGTGTTGTTTCTCTTGACCATAACTTCTTCTCTAGACATCGAATGAGATGATTTTTGATTTGGAGTAAACTAGAGACTAAGGGATACAAATCATTCGAAGAAGTTGAAATTTAATTCAGTCACTAAGACTTTCAATTTCTGGATGGAAGTTGAGTATAAGACATTGTTTTAGTATAAGAACAATCCGAAAATGTTTGAAGCATAGCTTTCAAATTACTGAATCAAACTGGTGACTCCAATAAATATAATAAAATTTTTAAATCACTCTATACTAAATATAATAGAAGTTTTTAAATCACTCTATATATAATAATAAACAGTTCACAAAAAATCGAAAACTTTGAACACCGCGACTATGCAGCAATCGTAAGTGAGAAGGAATTATATTAAAAATTATAATTTTTTTCTTTCCTTATTTACAACAATCTTAATTGAGAAGCATGCATATAAAAATTTTCGAGCTTTTATTTTTGACTTCCTTATCTATAGCCATCATATTATAATTTGTTTTAGTATTACAATTTCCAACTTTGATTTTATACTTTCCATATTTACAACAATCATCTAATAATTTCGTTTTTAAAATTTCAAGATTTTATTTTTTACTTTCCTTATTTACAACAATCATCTACTAATTTTGTCTTTAAAATTTCAACCTTTTATTTTTTACTTTCCTTATTTATAACAATCATTTTATAATTTTGTTACACTTATAATACATATTACTTATTATAATACATATCAATTAGTTAAACAAAAGATGCTTTAAAATATATCTAAATGTGTCAGCTAACATCAATCATGTAATAATTTTGTTATCAAAATTTCAACGCTTATAATACATATTACTTATTATAATACATATCAATTAGCTAAACAAAAGATGATTTAAAATATATCTGAATGCATCAGCTAACAACAATCATGTAATAATTTTGTTATAAAAATTTCAAGCTTGTATTTTTTACTTTCCTTATTTACAGCGATCATCTTATAATATTGTTTTTGCCTATTATATAATTGACTTACACTTATAATACATATTACTTATTATAATACATATCACTTAGCTAAACAAAAGATGATTTAAAATTTATGTGAATGTGTCACGTTTCATGTCTATGAGTATATACGAAGTTTGTGCTTGGTGGACAGCAGGAGGAGGAAGAGAAGCCATCTTTAAAACGTAGTCGTACGAGTGTGTGACCATTTACGTGACAGGTGTGATAGGCATCCAGAGGGGAAGAATAGAGGTCGTTGATGAAATGGACGAACGGGATGGACTTCGTGGTCGTCCATCCTGTTCACCCTTAGTATATATATACTTAATGATTGAAGCTATGCACTCTCCCTCGGATAAATAGTATTAATTAATTCAAGAAATTATATTGGAGGAGGACACAACAACAAGAGTTAAAATAAAAAAAATAACTTTTTAAATTTTTTTTGTATTTTTAAAATTAATTAATACAATTAATGTCTTATTTATGTAACTCTTTTTAATTCCTGTCCAAAAGCCTAAAAAAAGTTGTATTTTTAAAATTAATTAATACAATTAATGTCTTATTTATGTAACTCTTTTTAATTCATGTTCAAAAGCCTAGTCTTTTAATTTTTATTGAATCAAAAGAGAAAAGTAACTATAGGCTCAAAAAGCCTACTTGAGTTTTATAATAAGAGAGTTTTTTTGTAGAAGTTATCAGTGATAACATCAACTGTTTATAAAAATTATCTGATAAAATTAGTTGTTTAGTATTAATTGTTTATGTGTAAAATGACTTATGAGAACATGAATTTAAAAAACTTATAAAAACATGAATACTATATCTACTTAAATATTTTACACTATTAAGATATTTCTTCATAAATATATATAATGAAATATTTTTAATTTTATTCAATTAACTTTAAAATACGTTGTTTCAAGAGCAGTTTCAAGATCTTATTATAAGATTATTATTTATAAATACCTTATTTTTATTAACTAGGACTAATTCTTAATTTGAATAATGTGTTGTTTTCTTTTGAATCTTTTAGGGGTCTTTATATTTGTTACAAACAGTTCAAATATGACAAAAATTTCCTTCTAAAAGCAAGAAAAGGAAAACAAGTGGCCTAGATGTAAGTTTGCATCATAAAATAGTCAAAAATAATAAGACACAATTGTCATTATCAAAAATTTAAATGCAATACGCTAGTAATATGGAGCTTGTTAAAAATCGGTTGGTTAGCTAACCCACTTGCTGATAACCAAAATACTGAGCATGTTTAGCGAAAACACTCCATTTATCATATTCCAGCACACTTCATCATCAATGAATCTTTTCCAAATTAATTCAGATGGCCATAAAATTTTGTGGAGAGGAAGAACAATGTGTTACAAGTTTGTTGGTTCAAATCTCATGTCATTTGGAGGTCAGGAGAAGTTATTATAACCAAAAGAGAGAAGCATGTTCACATCTATCAACTTTCGGTAAGCCTTCAATGTCACGATCATGCTTATTCCAGTCGGGTGTGCAATGTCACGATCTTGATCGTGTGCACGATCGTGAGTCGCAAGATGGATCACCAATCTGATGATCATGCTTTGCTATTCCATATGACTCTTCAATGCAACTCCTCCTTCCGAAACTGCAAATTTTCTTCTCTTCTCTCTCACTCTTTTGCTTAATCTTCCATTTCTAAACTATGTCTCCATTATTTTCTCCTCTTTTCGACTCCCATTGAGCTCAAATCATTCACAAACAAATAAAAAATCTAGGAGAAATCACAAATATTAAACACCGAACATACCAAACATGCATTCCTCATATTCTATGCATTTTTTTATCTTCTACATTTCTCCATTTTCTGTACTTCTTCATTTCTTCTCTAACTATCATTTTAATCTTTCTTTCCCATCTCACGACATCACCTTACACCCTTTTCCTTAACTCAAAACTCATTTTAGTTCATTCTTAAAACTCCCAACAGATTCACGTAAATTCCATAAAAACAAAGCATACACTGATAAACTTTTCATAATTTTCTGCACTCTTACTATACACGTTTTCAATGATTTTTCTAACTCAAAAATCATTTCAGCACCATCTTATAACATATTAATCATCGTACATGACCTTATATTATTAATTGTTAATTATTATTTATTATTATATAGTAATATTCAATATATATATAGCTATTCAGTATATATATATAGCTAAGTAGTCACTGCATAGGAGTCACAGGCGTGCAGATGAAACTCCTTTCCATTCAAAATAGGTGTAGAAACGTATACAAATTCATCTCTTACCTAATAAATAACATAATACTTCTCTATCTGTTCATTGTTATAAGTATACTAGCAAAATAATATTGCGTAAATGCACAGTAATAATGCCCTGTTAATTCAATTGGTTATATTATCATATAAATTAAATGTATAAATAAATATGGAAATTTTAAAAATGTGTAATTAAATTATATGTAAATTTTAAAAATGTGTAATTAAATTATATGTAAATTTTAAAAATTGTAATTAAATAATAAATATTTTAAATTTGTAATTGGTTATATTATTATATAATTTAAATGTATAAATAAATATGAGGAATTTGAAAATTAGTAATTAAATTATAAATATTTGAAATATGCATTGGATTTTAATTAAAAAGGTCTAAATATGTCATATTAAAAATATATAAGTTAGAATATAATAAATGAATAAGCAAAATTAGCAAGTAAAAATTTGGGATGAAAAATTTAAAAATTTAGGAATTGTATAGCATAATGTGTATGTTATAAATGTATAAAATATATAAACAAAATAAGAAAAGTCAAACATAATAAGTATAAAATAAATAAATAATGTCTAATTTAAAATTTTGTGATAAGATTATTAATATTTAAAGTTTTAATTTATAATAATAAAAGAATCATGAGAGAATTATTCAAAATATATCAATTTAATATAATAAAAGGACTGGTAAATTTAGTTAGTAAAAATGTGGAAAAAAAGCAGGAAATGAAATATGATCATTCACCTAGTAGAAACTTAAGAATATATAAGTTGGGATGTAAAAATTTGATCAATAAAATTATTTATTTGAGTTGAAAAATTTTAAAAATGTTAAATGTTTTGTTATCAATTAAATATTATAGTTAATTGAGGTTTAAAAAAGCCAATAACTTAATTTAATATGTTGCCCAAAAATTATAAATATTTAACTAATTAAGATAATAACTTTTTTGAAACATCTTATATTATTTAATGTGTAAATGAATATTGTGGAATATATTAAAAAAGGAATTATGATAGAAATATTTAAAATATATAGTCTAGAATACTAAAAATTAATAATTAAAATTAGGTTGTAAAATTTTAAATGTATATTAAGAAAGGAATTACGATAGAAAAATAAAAAATATATAAGTTAGAATATTAAAAGAAAAAAATTAAAATTAGAACATAAAATTTTGGCAGTTGGTTCAAATGTCATGTCATTTGGAGGATGGGAGAGAAGAAATTATGGCCAAAAGAAGAAATGGTGTTCGAACTAGTCACCTGTTTGTAGAGTTTTGGAGATGCACAATTGTGCTTTTCGTAATCCTTCTGATCTGCACGATCATGCATTTCCTTCTTGCTTTCGAACTGCAATCTCTTACACATTTTCATTTATCTTTTGTAGCATCCGGTATCTAGTTTATCCGGTACACCGAAATAAATTGGTATTTGAGACTGATGTCATTAAAACCAGGACAATGAATAATAATTTTTAGTGACATCAAATTAATGATGTATGACATTTTTCAGTGGTCACAGGAAACTGTACGAGCAGATGTTGAAGAACCAGTACAATAATGGCATTTTTGTAAATAAGTGGACATGAGGCTTATATAAGAATTTACACTGGTTCAGAATACCATAGCGATGGAAACTGGAAATGAAAGTTAATTGTTTGAAGACGTTAGAGTTAGAATTGGATGATGAGTTCTGCTTACGAAATGCTCAAAAATATGTCAACTAGGTTCTGTATAAAGGAAATTTTAATTGGATGTGTATTCTGTGAGATATGGCTGAATAAGTGAAGGTTGTTACTAACCTTAGTGACACAGAAGAGAACAGAAACAAGATAGGCTTGTAAAAATCACAATAAATCCAATTTACATCATTTCTGAGCTCTCTTTGTATATGTGATAGCCATATGAGTCTATTGAAAATGAAGCTTTGAATCACCTTAATTGGATGAGAAATGAATAAGTTAAAAGGTTTTGGGACAGGAAGGGTCCAACTCATGACTGAATATTAAGGTTGATTGTAAATGGGATATTTGGATTCCTTAATAACCGAATTAGAACATGGTCATAAAAGAAGAAATGTGAATTTATGTGTTAACTAGAGGTCTGGAAAGTTTGCAAAACGTTGGACCTATGTATAAAAAGTTATGCATTGATGAATGAGACCTATGCTGATGGATTAGGAATAAAGTATAATTCTTAATGATGTGTGTTAAGAAATGAAGTTTATGTGACAATGACTAATATGAGTATATGTAATTGTATATGTGATTGAGCCAAGTTTACTTTATAAACTGGCCTCATTTTCTTAACTGTTTATGCACTCATGGACTCCTAATTGATGACTTTTGTGCTTAAAATTGGTTCCTTATATCGAGCTCTCATAATTTACAAATTGTCAGTACATTGTCATAATTTGATATTAATTTCTCTACATTTTCATAAGGACAATTGATACTGCAAGTGTT
>JANZLC010000200.1:18297470-18310896 GCA_026413385.1 Erythroxylum gracilipes
CAATAAAAATCCAACCAAAACAATTCATCATTTAAAACCTAATTTGACATCATGCTAAATTCATCAAAAATTTTCCGGGGTCCAACATGTCATGTATTCTACATCTAACAAGGCACAATATGTCTCTAATACCACTATAAGGTTTTGATCATGCATTTCTTACATAATATATATCAAATATATGCAGCGGAAAATAAAGCAGAACCTAAAAAAACAGATCTACTTATGCATATAGATATGGAAAACAAAAACATGAAATGTAAGATGTTTACATAACTTTCCGACGATCTCTATCGTTCTTTAATCTTCTCTGCGTTTGGTTGTCGTAAACTACAACAATCAACATAAACCGTCTCTAATGAAAGTCCACACGAAGATAGAAGGATGAAACCTCAATAGGAGATTGCTAGAATGCTTTCTTCGTGCTAGCAAAGACAAGAACTCTTGTGAGAGTTAGAGAGAAAAAGAGTGTGAGAGAGAAAAGAACTTTTCTTTCACTTATGTCTTACACAAGATGCACGAAAATCATCTTTATTTTATGCGCTATTTGGCCTTCCATAACCCCATCACTAATGGAGAGTTATATGAAGTTAATGATCATGAATAACATGCATTAATGAAAGTTATGGGAAGTTAATGACTATAAATAGCATGCAGAATGGAAGTTTGGGAAATTAATCCTCTTTTTCTCTTAAATTTTGAAAATCAACACTAAACACCTAGCCATTTCCAATATTATTTTGAAAGAACTATGTTGCTTGTTTGCAACTGATAATCAATCAAGAGGGAGCCCAAGTCTGTATGGACACCATCTTTCTTGTCAAATGATTTAGTCCAAAACTAATCATCAATTTGTGAAATTTTCTTCGAAAGCAACCAATAATGACCTGTTAATTATTATTATTTTTAGCCTGTCGCAGATGTAAAGAAGGAGCTCGATCTGAAGCCCACTGTCACTAAGTGTGACGCGACTATTAATGGAAAAATCAAGCTTCTTATGTATTTATTTGGTTATGGCCTACGAGTTGGGTTTTCTATAAGTCATCATTCGCTAGAATTGAACCAACAACAATTTCTAATAGGTACTGACCTTGTGTGAGTTTTCTTTCTTTTTAATTTTCCCTTTGCCAGTTTTTTTTCCTCTCATTTTAAACTTATATGCTTTAAGATTCTCATGGATTGTAGTTTTTCCTTATTTAGTATAATATTTCCCACAGGTCCCACCGCTAAGCTATTGTCCGTAACTTTCCGCTAATGGATTTGTGCCTCTCTTTTTTGTTGGTTTATGTTCCCTAAATAATCAATTAGTTATAATTTTTGTGATATAATTATTTTGAAGATATTATTTATCAAATACATATCCTATTCAGACTATATATTAATAAAGCGTAAAGATTAGTAAATATTATAGTTCCTCCTTTACCAAAGAAATAATTAATCTAATAAATTAAAGCATTAATTATAAAAAAATTTAAACTTTAATTAATTTTATTATATTAGTCTTAATTTTAAAAAATGATGTTAAAATGTTCAAACTTTCAATGTTTTAAAAAAATAGTCAGCTGTTAGATCCTTTGTTGATGGAATTGACGTGTTTTTGTAAAGTTGATGACAGTGTATTATTAATTGTCATGTGTGAAATTTGATAATCTAAAATTTAAAAGTTAAAGCAAAATATATCAAAATTCTTAATCAATTCTACTAAAACCTCCACATATTAGAAATTGGCAGGGTAGTATTGTCGCACTTTTGCTGGGAACAACAAACTGGTCCTGTATAATTGTCCGGCTTGTTAGAAAACTGGGTCAGGATCTGATCCCGACCGCAGCGAAATAATTACAAAACTTTTTCGTATTTTAATTTATAGAAAACCAAGATCACCTTAATTCTATAAAATGATTAACATATAATCATAGTAATGTATGAATCTAAATTTATACCTTATTTCGAAGCTTGATCATAATCTTGTCGTATCCCTCAAATTGTTTCTGAAATCGATCTGTCTCAACCATCGTAGTCATACAAATGTTCGGCCTCTAATGGTATCCACAGAATGAGTTGAGAGAACTTTGTAACTCTTATAGAGAGGGTTACGCAAGAAGTGCTAGCTCCATAGAGCTTAAACATATTTATAATAAGCTTTAGACGTTTTAGTAATTTAATTGAAATTAAAATCTAATTTCAATTAAACTTTAATTAGAATTACAAATAATTCTTATTAAATACCCATTATGTCCAAATAAGATACAATATCTCATATTGATCCTTATTTATTAAATATCTCATATTTAATTATAAAATTTCTCAATTTTATAATCAAGTCTAACTTGATTAAATTAACTTTGCTCTCTTCAACTTATTATATATGTGAGACCCAATGGGTTCCCAAATATGTTGGCAATGATTATAAATTATAATTATAATTCATAATTAGAATTAGAATTAGATAAATTAAAACTTCCTTTAATTTATCTTTAATTCTCTAATTAAACGATTTATAATCATATATCAAGATTGACGTCTAACAACGTCTCATGATCACCCAAATATTTAGGAATATCAAAGTGATTTTGACTAACCTTTATGTGCATGATTTTCCGTATAATTCAATCCTTTCGTCATACAATGTTCTGATTAGACATAGAGAATGAAATTAATGTCTACTCTATTTTGAGTTCTAATCATATTAGTTCTCCGTCATCAGCTATCGATTCAATTAATGACACTTGTAAACTATTTACAAAATGTCATTATGCCTTAAGCCAATAATTTCTTGAATCCATAGTAATCGAGAACAACGGAACATTCTCCTTAATTACTTTAGGTTAATGAATCATATCTTGATCATATAACTATCTCCATTAATTCATACTACATCCAATGACTACCGTTTGACCAACCTATGATTAAATAGGTCATAAATAGTATCAAAACATAGTTTTTCTTATACAAGATATCTTTGATGACCTCAAATCAAAGGATCACTTATACAATCATCACAATGAGAATTTCATAGACATATAAGTAATGTTCCAAATAGATTTCTTATATCGGGTATGTTCAATGAACTTGTTCTCTAACAAGCACCTATACGTTTGTTTAAGTATCTTTATATTTTAGCCTATGAGATCGACTACTGCCTTTATAAGGAAAATCAAAATATGTGCTAGTCTTTTTACATTATATTAATGTCCAATCTTAATAGAACAATGACTAGGAACATTTAGAAATAATACATAAATACAATATAAATCTCATAATTATAATCTAATTATAATTTCATTTGCAATGTATAATTATCTTATGGACTTTATCATATACATCTAAACATATACAAGATAAAGAATATCTTTAAAGAATTTATCACTAAACTATAACTAAAGCGATTGGCTGTACGGTATAAACCAACATGACTAACTCATCAAGCACGTACTTCGTACAAGTGTTTCACAATAAGAAGCACATTCCAAATCCGGTATATATTTCTTTCTTCATCAAGTCTTTTTTTTTTTCTCGTTTCTAATTTTCTGATTCTTGGATTTGGAATTTACTTTCTTGTTTCTGTACAAGGATGTAGAGAAGAAATCTATAACCAGTAAGTTACTACTACCCTTCCACTGGCTTTTTTCGGTGGGTAAAGATGATACGCAGTCTACCGAAGTAGACTTGTAATTTGATGCCCAAGGAGCAACGAAAGAGCTAGTCTTACGTTGACTTTTTCTTTGTTGGCTCTTCTTTCTTGTGTGGTTTTCAGCCAAGGCCAGCTCTTCCTTGTAGAGAGTTTCTATCAGGTTACTAGCACCAATACACTGACGGGATGAGTTCGCCAGTTACTAACCTGTTTTCTGATCTAGTAGTTCTTTTCTTCACATGTATGAATTGGCTGATAAAAATTTTAATCAGCTTTCTTGTGGGATCAAAAATTGTAGATTGGCTGGGATCAATATATAGAGATGCCTTTTTCTTTTTCTTTTTCTTTTTCTTTTTCTTTTTCTTGATATTGTCTTTGACTATTTCGTTATGGATAAGGTTAGGAGAGGATGTAAGTATCCTAGTAAAGACAACGTTTGCATTCAGTTCATAACTCCTATGGTGTCAACTTGATATTCTTGATTTTTTACTTATGCAATTTACCTTACCCGTAAAAGTTAAAAAAGAGAGGTCGATACAAAAATACAAAAAATAGAACAGATTATAATTCAAACTACTAATCAAGATTTGGCTCGGCACGCGTAACGTTACTTAACTAGCAAGCAGAGCGGACAAAGAGAAGGAGAACAAGTTTTAAGGCTTCATGTACTGGTACGTTGGAGGAATCATTTTTCTTCCTTGGCAACCTGTGAAGATACGAGCCTGAATGTTATTCTGAAGGTGGCTTATTATCAGAAATTGAAAATCCCAATCACTAGCCTAATGGCTTCTTTAAGACTGATCACCTTCTAAACCTCTGACTTGGAGCTCCCGCCACTCTTGAACCATTGCGCAGCAGCAGCACATTAGGTGAGTTAAGAAGTCATCGCATAAGCCACCCTGTAAAATCATATTCACTAAAGAGTGTTAAGAGGGCAACTAGTCGACACTGATGAAGTTGAAGATACGAGCCTGGATGTTATTAAGTTCTCTTATTTTCCTTCTTATGCAACAGGTGTAACAGCAACATCCGAGGAAGATGGAATGCGCCATTAAATCGCTGATGGCACGCTCACGAGCTGCAATACCATCCAAAATTAACTACTAACTGCCTGCCTAAAACGCTCCCTGTTATTTTGGTATCAACTCATCAACTTACATATTTTTCCCTTTGACACTGCATTGGCTATCCATGAGAAGGTACCGCAAGGATAGATGCAGGTCTTCAAGCCTGCTGCCAGAAACCTCGTCAAGGTACTCATAAATGGGAAATTACCCAACCATTTCATGAGAATGAGTTTAGTATGAGATAATGAGATGGAACTCACTCAAACAAGGCTCCTGGCAGCAATCGAAAAGATCAACCCGCCACTCTGACTGACATTTATCTTCAGGATTCAAATCCTCATGGCTGGATTTTGCATTGGTTATGTACCTAGTTAATAACATGTTACTTGACAAAACACAGCAAAGATTCCATTAAAAAACATAACGCTTCATCCTGATTTCTTATAAACACTTACCCTGAAACCACGTAAGTTGGTTCGTTGACAAGAAGTTTGGTAACCTTCTTTCCTGGAAGCGTATTGACAACATTATCTGTAATATCAATAAGATGTTCAATTACACGGCATTGATCATGATCATTTTTTGTTCTCGATCGCTGAAGCTCAATTTGTAGTTTCCCTTTTTCTTCTTTAAGGGCCTCATGGAATTGAAGATCAGGATATCTGATAGATAGCGACTTCTCTAGTATGTTCGCGTCTTTATTTGTTCGATCAGGTTTAAGTACCACTTTTTGAGCCTCCACATCTTCATCAAGACTGTACTCCCTGTGATCCTCCTCTACGGCTTGCAACCCTTCCTTTATATCCTGGATTCATTAATTGTGTTTCATCAATTCTCAAACTAATATTTGAAAAGGTAGATCAATTTTTATGTGCTGTTTATTTATTTTCGCAAAACCAGGTAGTCACCATTGATAAGTTATAGATAATATCTCACTAGGGCTTGGTAAGAAAAAAAGTACAAATCAAAATGAACTGTTCCAGCACGTGGCTAGAAATGTCAACAGAATGTCAAGTTTATAGTTTCTAGTGTCTAGTGCCCAAAATAAGAGGAGAAATGAAAACATATGCACAGTAACTGATTTTTCTCGCAGGCAACAGTTCTTGGAATCGAAGATGTCCCCTTTCGTCTGTGATTAATGTATGGTACCTGCATCCTGAACTCATGAACAAGTGAAATTAAGGGTACGAGCTTGAGGTATCGATCAATCTCATCCTGGACTTGCCTAAACTGATAAACAACACTCCAACCAGTAGCAAGCATGTAAAGATGGCTCTTGTCCTTGCAACTCTGGACCAAGTCTAAGGCTTTCCTCAAAGCCTCCTCGAGCCCCTCCAACGGCTCTTTGGTTGCCGGAAGCCTCATGAGGTCTGTCTCTTTAAGCTTTTCCAACAAACCGCTTACTATCTTCACGTGTTCCGCCAGTTTCTGGCAGTTGCTCCGGTGGATGGAGGCGTTTCGAGCCGACGATATGATCATGTTCGCTAATCCTACCGCTTGCACTCCACACGTTTCCAAAGCGTTAATCGCCATAGTGCTCATGAAAAGTTTGCAAAAGCGAAGGAAGGAAGCATACACTAGAGTTCTTCAGTTCAGAGAAAGGAGTAAAAACGTTTCTTACTTTTTGGTTGGGCATTACAGTAGTGACATTTCACTTTCTCTTTTTCTTACTTTTTGGTTGGGCATTACAGTAGTGTCATTTCACTTTGAATAATCCTACAACCTTTGTCGGGTTTTAGTTACCATCAAGCGCATGATTAAAAATAAAGTTGAATGCTTTGATTGGAAAATGGGTAAGCCCATCTTTTGATGAAGTTGCTGTTTTGGATCAAGTAAAGTATCAGGCATTTCAATTAGCCCATGCATGGATGCGAATATAAACTTAATTAATCATTAACTTTCATACAGATCTTTCCGAAGTAACTAATTTTTTCATAACTCTGCCAAGAGAAGGGGGGACATCTTAGAGATGTCTTAATGAAAGGCATTGCTTCAAGTGAGGTTACCCTCTGTAAATTTCAAAAGAGCTAATTGCTTCATTCGATTACATTAAGTTAAACTTGAAGGATCATATGAGTTCATTAATTTTCCAAAGTAAAGATGATCAAGAGGTTGAAAACATAAAGGAAGCTACAATTCAAGAAGAGAAGGAAGAAGATTCAGCATAAAAGATAGAAGTTGAATGATAAGTACTTGCTTGATTATATATTTATTCCCTAATGCTTTGTGATTAATGTTATTATGTATCTAAAATACCTGTTTTGGTTCATATTTTAGTTTAGTTACAAGTTTGTAGAACAAGAACTAAAATATGCCAAATCCACATCCTTGGTGTTGCTCTATCGATGTTCGATCTTATTTTGCCTTTGTAGAGTAAGAAGGAGATGAGTTAGACTGAAGATAAGATAAAGAATGAAAGAATTGGAGTCAATGTGACTTACATGGCCGTATATAGGAATGTGTATCTTAGTGGAAATGTGTACGAACTCGAAGATATTATTTCAATCACCCTTATGACCTACACCCCTATATGGAGACTTACATGGCCCTGGAAGTGAGCTACATAGTCGTATATCTTGGCTATGTAGCCTACAAAGAAAATGTAACTCTGTGATTTTGGGCAAATTAGCATACATAGTTACCTAAACGCCTGTATAGCTAATCATGTATAACAACATAACCATAATTTTACAATATAAAAGGTTAATTAAGAGGCCAACCAAGTTATGTACAATTTGGAGAAACAAAAGGGGATAGATTCTTTCCCTTTTGAGAGTTATTAATAGCCAATCTTCTTCTTATCAGTTCAAAGGAAATATCGAGGTCGATGAACATGTTTGGGCATTAATCAATCTTAGTGATGGTCTTCTTAACTCTTTTTTAGAATTGACTATGTTATTCTTTGTCTAAAGTTTAAGATTTGTGTATGAACGATTTAAATAGGCCTGCTAGAGTATTCATGTATGAATTCATTGCCAAAATCTAGATTGCAATATGTAATTATTATAAATATAATTCATGTGTAATAAAATAATGGTTGTGTATCATTAGGGATAATATAGTATAGGTTAAATGACTTGAGCTTATGTGATTGTTGCTTAGATTAATCAATTTTCCTATTTCATAATGCGACAATGAAACTAAATCTAAAGAGCTTATTTTGGGTTGTCTAATAACTGGACCTAATTAAAGAGTTTGTTTTAATTAGATGCAACCTAAGAAAAAACTAGGATTAACAAAGCTTGTTATTAATCTACGATTAATAGTTTCAAAGAGAGGTACGAGAACTAATGATTGATTATGAACATTTGTGTGAAGGACAATGTTGAACCACAAATTAGATTTAAAACCCATTGATCAATCTTTTCGATTTATACTGTTTGATTTGATTTATCTTCTATAGTTTAATTTATTTTATTGCATCTAATGAATTCACCCCCCCTGCAGGTTTTATTTTTTGATGCATTCAATATGTAACTAAAATTAGAATTTTGGCAATATTTTCAAGGAGTGAAGTGATTTTGTGTTTGATACTAATTGGGTGTAACAAATATATTTTCTTAATCTTTTTATATTTGTTAATGTTTGCATCTGATATAACTAGATCTTCTCATTAAGACCCTGTATAATTTGATACTGATATTGGAAGGACACTATGAAGGTTGTGTAAGGAAAACATAATAACTTTAGGAATAGTGCAAGAAATTGATTTAAAAGACGCTATGTTTAATACAAGAACCCTAAGGGAGTTAGTTAGCCCAGACTTAACCTAGAAACTTTTATGCATTACTTTCCTAAATTTTGTCAAACATACTACTTTTCATCTTAATTATAGATTGATACATATTTCACCTAATTTTTATGGTCTTGCAAGTGAGGATGCTCATAAGCATCTCAAGAAGCCTGATGTGGTTTGTCTTAGTATGAAACTTTCAGGGGTAATGGAAGTACAAATCATATTGAGAAGGCTAGTTTTGGAGAATTATTTTCTAACATCAAAGACAACAAGCATAGGGAAAAAGGTTTATGGGATAAAGCAACATCATAGAGACTCCTTTAACAAGTATTAGAAGTGTTTCAAAAAGTTGCATATCAGCTATTCCTATCGTAATATCACGAAGTAACTCCTTATTTGATAATTCTATGAAGGATTATTGCTTATAGACAAGAGTTTGATAGATGTAATAAGTGATGGAGTACTAGGTTAAAATACTCCTAAGAGGCAAGGACCTTAATTTAATGTATGATAGTAAACACTTAACAATCTGGCATTAGCAATGATGTTTGTAGGGTAAATAAGGTGAAAATTTTATCTATAGAGCATCAATTAGTTGGATTAACATCCTTTATTAGACAGACTATCATAAGACAATCATTGGTGAAAGATTGTAGGATATGTGCAATACGAACCATCCAACAGATGGTTGCCCAACTCTGTAAGAGAAAAACATGGAGTATGTTAATTCTATAGGAGAAAATTTTTTTCCAAAAGTACAATATATATTCCGAGACCTATAACCTAGGTTAGAAAGATCACCTGAACCTGAGTTAAGGAGAGAATAGGTAGCAAAACTACTTCCCATATAGGTCGTAAGGTGTATAACAATTTTGGGTGAACCTATAAGCCTCCTCTAACTAATACTTTATAATTCTAGTAGAATGCAAAATAGTTTCAACATGAGACAAGGTTTAGCATTCAAAATTTGGAAAACTATATGAGTTAAATGAAAGCTACTATCCATTATTTAGAAGCTCAAAGTGGAGGACAAATGCCATCACAACCTAAAATAAACCCCAAGAATGTTAATTCAATAACCTTAAGGAGTGATAGGAAGCTTGAGGGTCTAAAGAGGACTACACAAAAGATGACTAATGAAAAGGAAATTGAGAAGGAGCTTGAGAAGAAAGGGATACATCATTTAGTTCAAAGGTAAATGTTAAATCACCAAATATGGTTAACACTAACCCTCCACCTTTTCCTAGGAGATTAGCAAAGTCAAATAAGGAGGACGAGGATAAGGAAATCTGAGAGATTTTTTGGAAGGTTAAAGCTAATGTAGCATTGCCGAATGTGATTAAGCAATGGTACATTAAGGACCTAGGCATATTTAGCATCACACTTGCATAATGGCAAGGACCTAAGTATATTTACCATCACACATGCGCAATGCCAACTAGAGAAGTAACAAGTCAAGAGGTGAAAAGTGCCCTATTCAACCTAAAACTAGATAAAGCACCAGGGTAAGATGGTTTTAATGCAGCTTTTCACACTTGCACAATGCTAACTAGAGAAATAACATTTGAAGAGGTAAAAAGTACCCTATTCAACCTAAAGCCAGACAAAGCACCAGGGTTAGATGGTTTTAATGCATCTTTTTCCAGTAAACTAGGGCTTAATAAGTGGTGGAGTAAATGATTATGCAAGAGTTCTTTAGAAACAGTAAAATGCTAAAAGAACTGAAAAAAATATTCTTATGCCTAATTATTAAAAAGAAAATCCCCAACATTTTGCAAGACTTTCAACCCATATCTTATTGCAACATAATATACAAAATCATTAGGAAAATATTTATAACTAGGCTTAAAAAGGATCTAATCCCTTTGATTAATCATAGCTAGGGAGCATTCATTAGTGCAAGAGACATTAGAGACAACCTTCTCTTAACATAGGAATTACTCTCTTAAAATAAATATATACAAAGCATTTGATACATTAGACTGGTAATTCAATCTCAATTCCATATAAGCATTTGGATTTCCCAAGCAATTCATATCCTAGATGGAAGCATGTATCACAAATACCTCTTTTAGTGCTATGATTAATGGAGAACCTACATAACTTTTCTATGGTGCAATAGGAATTTGGTAGGGAGACCCCCTATCCCTATACATTTTCACTTTTACAATGCAAGTTTTCTTCAAAATTCTTCAGAAACACATCAACAGAATGCGGAACTTTACATACCACTACAAATGCAAAGAATTTGACCTCTTCTACTTAATATTTGCAGATGATTTACTTCTATTCTATAGTAATGACCCTAACTCACCCTCAACCATTATTTCTTATTTACAAGTCTTTTTCAAATATATTAGGACTAAACATCAACTAGGAAAAGAGAAAGATAGTAGTTTGAACTGGAATCCTTGATGTCAATATTCTAGAATAAATCTCTAGGATGCAAAGATAAGATCTACCTATTACACACCTTGTAAGATAGTAGTTTGAACTGGAATCCTTGATGTCAATATTCTAGAACAAATCTCTAGGATGCAAAGATAAGATCTACTAGTTACACACCTTGTATTACCTATTTTCACAAGGAAACCAAGAGCTGTGGGATGCCAACACTTGATTGAGATGGTTAAGAAAAGAGCAAATGCTTGGCAAAACAAGACTCTTTAACTAGAAAGATCCAATTGGTAAAATCAAATCTCTTAAACCTCTAAACTTATTAGTGCTCCCACATAATGTTACTTAAAGTAGTTATCAAAGATATGGACAAGATCATAGGGAGATTTACGTAGACTGGAAATCTAAACAATTTCTATGGAGTCAAAAGTAAATGGACTGAAGTTTGAACCACTAAGCAAGATGGTAGATTGAGTATCACATCCCTTAAACTCAAAAATCAAATTTTAATTGCAAAATTTTTTTGGAAATAATGCATAGACAATTTCCTTCTTTGGGTTAAATAGAAGAATTCACACTACTTTTCACAATGCTACTTCTAGAATCTTGGAGAAAAAAAAAAGACAATTATGGCCTCTCATTGAGATGTTGAGATCAAAAAGTTCTATATATCCTCTCATTAAAATTATAGTTAGAAATGGACTTAAGACTTGGCTATGGTATAATAAACAGAGTGATATCAGTCCCCTATACCTACTAGAGGAACTCATTCCACTCAAAGGAAGATTTCCACTGAACACCAAAGTGGTAGAAATAATCTTAGTAGTTCTTAGAACTACAATCAAAGAGGTATGTCTTAAATTGCAAATATCTTACACTATAAAGGAAGATATATCCATTTGAACTGGAAAAATCCTTGAGCTTTTCCAGCAGATCCTATTTAGATTTTTTCAGACCACACTCCACCAAAGTCCATTGGCATGAACTTATTTGGTCTAAATTTTGGTACCTAAGGTAGCTAGCACCTCTTGGTTAGCAATTAAAAACAAGTTTTGACCCAAAACTAAGATAAAAGCTCTTAATCCTCTACATGTACTATGCAAACTTTAAGCTAAAACAAGACAACATCTAACTTTGAATGCCCTTACACATAATCCATCTAGTCTGGTTTACAACATATAATGAAAATTCACTATAATGCAAGAAACTAAACTGGGATCAGATTATACAGCAAGTGATCAAGTAGATTAAGAGGTTGGGTAATGATTTAATTATACTTAAGACTACATTCATTTGTTACATCTACATTATTTGGAGGGAAAGGGATAACAGGATTTACGACAAACATAAACTCAAAAGTTAATACATTCGATAGAGAAATCCTCATATCAAACATTTACAACGCTCAAATCAGCAGTAATGTAAGGAGGAAATGGATTTTATGATTTCAATTAATACTATTGCTAGCAATTCCTAGTAAGCTCTTTAAACTAGTGTTTTGAAAAACAGACCAAACTTTTCGGTAGGACCGGAGAACCGGTGACCGGAGCATGAAACGGTCCAATTTAGCCGTTATTTTTTGTGAGTGATTGACCAGTTCATTTTGTGGTCGGACCGGTAAAAACTGCTGAACCGGTGAAAGAAAGGACCGGCCGGTTCATTTAAAGCAAAGAGTTTTCATTTAAAAATCAAAAGATTCAAAACTCTGGGAATTAAGAAGAGAAGATGCCGCTTTCTCTCAACTGTCTTAAGTCTCATCTCAGCCACTGCCACTGTTCACTTCACTCTTCATCGGCTAAAATTCTTAGCAGGTCTTTTTTTATATGTCTCTCTCTCACGTCTCCCTCTATCTCTCTTAATAAGTTTGAGTTTCATTTTTCCTGTGCTTCTCTTGGGAATTTGCAGGTTCATTCTTTTGGACTTTTGTGGCTTTTTATTATTATTTTCATTCTTCTTTGGGTGGAAGTCTTGGGTATGTTTCTGGTTTTGGATATCAACTTTTACGTTGCGTCTGTTTCCAGTTCTACTTAAGGCATGTGATTAGGGAGAAAAAAACATAAAGTATTGGGAAGAAAAAAAGCAAAGTTTGAATGACGATGACTAAGAATCCCATTTTCTTTATCCTTCTCTTCAATAAACAAATGATTGGCTAGGCACACTTTCAACTTTTACACCTGTTACTTTCCAATTTCTACTTTTGCGTCAAACTTGTATTGTGCTTTGTAAAATTCTAAGTTTTTTTAATATTTTTAATAACAAGATATTTTTTATGCTGTATTGTACTTTATATTAGTAGCACCTTTTTAAGTTAAACCATTGCAAACTATGTTAGATTTAAAGAATTAATTAATAACCTTTAGTATATTTTTAATCAAAAGAAAAATTTAGAGCATGTTTTTTTATTTTTATTTTTAGTTTTTTGTTTAAAAAATGTTTATTTGAGTTTTTTTGTTTTTTTGATTTCTTTCTGTTTTTAAAAATTATGAAAACTATAAAAATTGTTTTTTTTCATAATCTGATTTACTATTAACTAAATATATATTATTAAATTATTTAATATATATTAATAAGAAGTATGAATAATTTAATTTAATA
>JANZLC010000200.1:18348544-18361984 GCA_026413385.1 Erythroxylum gracilipes
TATGGTTTTAAACAATCATGTCATGATAATTGCCTCTTTATCCTTTCTAAATCCAGTATGTTTGTAGCTTTGCTGGTATATGTGGATGATGTTTTGATTACAGGAAACTCTGAAGAAGAAATTGCAGCAGTAAAATCGTTCCTGCATGAAAAAATTACCATCAAAGATCTTCCACATGTAAGGTATTTTCTTGGTTTAGAGATCACAATATCTGAAAATGGCATCTACGTCAACCAGAGAAAATATGCTCTGGATTTAATCCAAGATATAGGGTTGATGGGAAGTAAACCTGCTGCTACGCCATTGATGAAAGGACATAAGATAAGTATTGATGATGGTCCTAAATTAGAAGATCCATATTCATATCGAAAATTAGTGGGAAGGTTACTTTATTTGGGGTATAAAAGACCCGATTTGGCTCATGCCACACAACAACTTAGTCAGTATGTACATGATCCCAAACAGCTACATTTAAGGAATGCTTTGCATGTTTTGAGATACATCAAGAACAGACCATCCTTAGGACTTTTTTTTCCAGCAAACAACTCCTTAAGACTTGAGGCCTATTATGATGCAGACTGGGGATCTTGTGTAGACAACAGAAAATCATTAACAGGGTATTGCATATTTCTAGGAAGTTCTCTTATTAGCTGGAAGGAGAAGAAGCAAACTGAAGTATCGAAATCCTCAGCTGAAGAAGAATATAGATCCATGGCGTCAACAGTGAGCGAACTGTAGTAGATATCTTACATTCTGAGAGATTTTCAAATTCCATAATCAATTCCTATACCCCCTTCATTGTGACAATCAGGTTGCGTTACATATAATAACCAATCCAGTTTTCCACGAAAGAACCAAACACTTGGATATTGACTGTCACATAGTAAGGGAACAATACAAGTTGGGTTTTATCTCACCGAGAAAAATTTCTTCATCTCTACAACTAGCAGATTCATTCACAAAGGTTCTCAGTGCTCCATCATTTATCAAGCTAGTATCCAAGTTAGGCCTTTGTGATTGCTATCAGGCCTTAACTTGAGGAGGGGATGTTGAAATATAGAAGTTTTCATATCAACGATTTTTCACTCCTACTCACGTAGAGATGTTAAGCTGGTTATACTCTGTTTTATATACAGTTTCTAGAACTTTCGTTGATGAGCTATAAATATTTTGTAATTATTTCTTCTTCTTCTTCTTACTTCCTGTGCAGTTATACAAAAGGAGCCACTATTCATGTGAATAACATGAAGAGAAAAATTCTTTCTGTTATTGCGTTTTCTCTTCGTCATTACAGTATCAATGGCAGTGTATTAAATCTATCATTCTTCCTCATATTTGTTCAATATTAATTCAATAGAGGCAATATTTTAAAAGGAATTGACCAAGTTTTTAAAGTTTAGATTTTGAATTGAAAACTTAACAGGGTGTTGGGAAACCTTTGAATTGAATTCATTAACGAATTGGATTTAATTACATTAATGAGATTGAATTGAATTCAATTTACACTGTTTGGAACAAACCCAGTAATATTATAATTGAATTCAAATACACTGTTTGGAACACAATCAAAATGAATTCAATTGTTTCATATGACATTTTTACCCTTGAATAAAAAATAATCTTATTAAATAATAAACATTCACTTAAAATGTAGCCGAAAACAAACAAAAAAATCTAGATATATACAAAAAAAAATTGAGAAATGCAAAATAATGTCGACAGGATGGGAAAAAGAAAGGAGAAGCTAAATCGAACAATGGATTTAAAAGAGAACGATGATCATAGACAAAAAACAACAAAAAAGAAAAAGACACCCATGAACAAGGAAAAGGGAAAACTTGGATATGGTGGGAGGTGCTGATTCATGGAGAAGGTGTTGTTATTCCGTTTCTTGGTGAGAGGGGCTGCTTGAGTGAAGAGATATATGGAGGGTTAAATGGGTATTATTCGAAGGATATTTTCAACGCTCAAAAGAAGAATTGAAGTCCCAGTTCATAATTTAATTCCGATGCTTTTTCAGGTGAATTCAATTTATAAAGGAAGATAGAGTTCAATTCATGTATGAATTCATGAATTGAACCCATCCCTTTTTTCTATTTCCAAACACTTGAATTTAAGTTAATTTTTACCATTCCAAACACCCTGTAAATGATTGGACATTGAATTTGACACTTTCTATTTTACATGATATAAATATTTGTTCATAGAAACTTGTCTAAATTGAAGTTATTGTAGGTTGGATTTGGCTTGGAAGGTGAATAATAACATGGTAGAGTGGAGTACATTCTTTTAAGAAATTTACTATGAGAATTTGATAACGATCCTGGCCAATAGGAATAATGAGATTCAATATTAATATAACAAGATCTGTAGTGGCAAATAAAATAAAAATAATAATATGAATCGTCATATTATAGAAAAAAGAAACTTAGAATAATAAGAGTTTATAGGTAAATAAGATCATTAGTTACGTCAAAAACAAGAGTTTTCTTTAAGAATAAGGACTACGAAAACACTTTCCAAAGTAATTTCTTTAAAACAAAACGTTAACTCCCCTTTTATATCCCTAAGATAGCTTTATGTAGCATAAAACCTTAGAAATATGAGAACCCCATGAATTAGATTTTTAAAAGGGAAGTAATAACTTAATGAGGAAATGCAACATCTCATTACCCATGTTGAGGCTAGAACATTATATTTATGAGAGATTATTGAGATATTAGAAATGCATTTCATGCTCATGCATAATATAGCATACACACACACGTGAATAGTAAATTTTTGAACATGAAAATGATTGTACATGCATTCATTGACATTCCAGGTGTAATTGTTTATAAATGTAATTTTAGTGAGAATTGTGGTTTTTATTTGTTGAAAAATGATTTGGAGAGGGTATTTGTTGATTTAGATTTTTTAGTAAAATTTAGGAAAATTATGAAAATTTTGGATTTTTGTGGACTAAGAAAATTTTCAAGTGACAAAACAATTGTTAAATGGTAGTAGAATTTACTGTCCAATGGTAATGGAAATTTTGATAAATGACTTTAGGATTTAATGACTCATGTCATTAAAAATTGGGAGATAATTGGAGTAAAAATTGGAATTGATTGTACTAGTTAAATAAAAAAACCTAGACTAAAGCTTTAGAAATTAGACATGTGGCAAGTGACAAGTGTCACTTGCCAAGCCATGTCCTAAAATCACTAATCTTTTAATTTGAAAGACCATTCTTTGATGTTTCTCACTAACTACCATATGTTTCCTTCTTCTTCTCCTTCATTTTCAATTTTCATCACTCACTCTCACCTCACCAACGTTGAACCTTGCTTCCATCTTATTGTCTCTTCCTTTTGCTACTATCATTGTGCTATCTTCTTCACATTGATCACAAAAAAACCTAACCCTACCACCTTTAGAAGATGAAGATCGTGTGATGCTTGGAAGCTAGGGTTGAGTGAGATTTTGAAGATTTTGGAGCTAAATCAAGTAAGTAGCTTGTTAATCTTCATGGATATTGTTAAATAAAACTAGAATGATGAGTAATGTAAGATGGATGACTTGATTATGTGAATTTTTATGTATGTGTCGCGGGTGTAAAATATGGAAGATTGGAAGATGAGTGCTGGAAAAATGAAGCAGTAATATGTCCATTGATTTTGCTTATGCGTTTTAGCCATAACTTTTTCTGTAGTTATTCAAATGAGTTGGTTCTTGATTTGGATTAAACTAGACACATATAGCTACATTTTTCATGAGGACATCAAATTTAAATTCTGTCTTTAAGATTCTCAAATTTTGACATAAAGATGAGAATTGTGTGCAGCAAATTGGTGGATGAATGTAAATGTTTGTGTTCTATTTTGGGTGTTTTTGATGTTTGTGTTTCTGCATAGATTTAGAGTTGTTTTTGAATGTGTTGAGATGAATGAGAGTTGAAACAGTGAAACGGAAGTGGAGAATGTAAATAAGATTAAGTGCAGAAAAATGAAAGAAATGAGAAGTATAGAAAAATATGCAAAAATTGGTGAATTATGTTCTGTTTTTGGTGTTGGTGGTTAATCTTGAATTTTGAGATTGTTTGTGTCGTATGGAACTGTAATGGGATTTAAACTGACAGACCCAAAACACATTGCTCTACATCTCCACCAAAAATCTTAGCCATCTGAAATCATTTGGGAGAGATTAAGTGATAAATGTGGGATGAAAATGATGAATAGTTCTGGAAAATTAATGAATGGAGTATTTTCATTAAACATACTTTGGTATTTTGATAATATCTTGTTCTGTAGTCATCCAAAAGAAATGATTTTTCATTTGGAGTCAACTAGAAACATAGGTCTACAAATTGTCCGAGGAAATCAAATTTAAATTCGGTCTCTAAGAATTTCAATTTCTGGATGGAAATTAAGTACAAGGCACTGTTTCAGTATAAGAATAGTCTGAAAATATTTAGAGTATAACTTTCAAAATATTGAACCAAATTGAATAATCTTAGTGTTATTAGAAACTTAACAGATAGGAGAACAATTTTCTAAAATAAAGTGTTCTCAAATTTCCCAATTTACATTGTCTAAATAATCAAGAACAGTAACCTCGAAAGTCAGTTTTTGGAAAATTCTGAAATGATTCATTAGATTATGAAATTAGATTCTAATGATTTTATTGATGTATAAACCATAAGTATACATGATACTTATGTGAGTTTGGAAATATGAATGCTTATGTGATGAGAATAATAGAGCAATACCTAAAATTGTCATGAACATGCATTGTGCATATTGCATATACATACATGTGTATTAATAAACACTTATAATTATGCAAATTTTTGATATGTGTATATTGCATGATATAGAGGAGCAACTAGAACATCAGCATCCAGATGTTGTCGGGACTTCGAGGCAATAGCTTCGAGAGCAATCTGCGAGTAACCTAAACGGTTTCGCTTAATTAATTGTTTGCTTTAGAATATATTTTGAATAATGATATGAATGTGGTTTGATTATGTTGATGCTGGACAATGAAGGTCTGAGACTTGATGCATGAATGTGATATTGAAGTGCTACTTAAATGTGATTGTGACGAAACAAATGTTGCTCAACAATGTTGTTAAATGCCGGACCTTGGGTCCGATGATAAATGTGATTTGAACGTAAATGTGCATTTATGTGAATGATCGATAATATGAGAATGTAAAGCATCAATTATATGAATGCATAAAAGATAAAGGCAGTTGTGACCAGAGTCGCCAGTGTAAAGAGCTTAAAGCTCAGATTGTGATTAGAGTTTCAGGCTCGGCTGTGAATGTACCCGGTATTCATTAAGGGATATGGGACATTATTTGACACAGCTCGGTATCTACTAAAGGATATGAGCTAGTAAAAAGGCACTCGATCGTAACAATAATAATAAGTGAAAGTAAGTCTCATGTGTATTGCATTTACGATTGATATGTGTATTTTTTGTATGAATGAAATGATTGGTATTATTGTTCTAAAAATGTTAGGTGATGCTTTATGCAAAGATGTGGATTATGTGCATTGTTATGAGGTAAGAATTGAGTGAGCCATCGATGATGATTACCTAATTTAGTTCGTAAAACTCACCAAATTTACAACGTTGACTTTTCAGGACCGAGAGAGGATTTTAGCTACTGAGGGATGCTACAAGAAGTATATTCTTGTACTTTTGTGAAGAAGATATGGCTTAAAGATCGATCAACTGAAATTGGAAAGATTAGATAGACTTTTTGTGTAATTTCCCCTTTCATGTAGCATATTTTGTATTAAGATATGATGATGTACATATTCAGATGATATTGAAAATTGTCAATGTAAATATTTAGTTTTTATGAAATGAAAGGAGGAATTTGGATTTTTAAAATATTGTGTTTTTCTGTATGATGTCTTATAAGAAAATAAAGATAGATGATACCATGTTAAGTGATTGTAGTGACTGCTCTAGCGTGCCATTATTATAGGATATGTATCGGAATGCCTACAGGGTGTTCCGGTACGTACCCTAAGGTAGTGAGGCGCCACAGGAAACAAATAACTTTAAATGATAAAATCAATCCATATGTAAACATAAGTTTAAATTTTAAAAACTAACAAAAAGAAGTCCCATGTTGGTTTAGCTTTCAAAACGTATGTTGATTTTGTCATGTACCTGTCCGTTAGACTTACAGTTGCAGAGATAATGAATGCTTATCCTGGGCTTTTGATATTATTTGCAACTCTTACAAACACTAAATAGAGTTTTTAGTGGACAGTTCCAAAATATAGGGGTCATATTATCTCTGCTACTACTAGTTTTATAAGCTATGTATGTGTAACACAGCTAATGGGGTGGGGTTGATGGGCATTTGTGCATGTTCAACTGAGCTAACTTTCTTAAAAATCCTTTTTTGTCCTTGCAAAGTTAATTCACATTCTCTGCAGTTTACCATTTGTGTCGGTTGGCTAATCCAAGATTTGTCAATTAAGAAGCATACACGTAGTATATTAACAGATTATACATATGGTAACAAAATTAACCATTAATCAAGTAAAACTGGCCCAATCTAAGTCTACAAGATCAGCATATATTAAGTGTGAATACCATGGACTCTGGAGCTTGTATTTTGAGCCGTCAAGAACAGACGATTGAGGAAAGGACCCAAGACATTTTTACAATTCAAGCTTCAGCCATTAAGAAGATAGGCTTACTTCTTTTCTTTCTTTCTTTTTTTCAACAAAGATCAATAATTGGGAAAGAGAATAAGTTGGAAATCTTAATCGAAAGACATTTTTTCATGAGATAAAAAGAAAAGAAAAATAGGCAGTTCGTTCACCTTATTTTTGGATATTTTCATCTTGCTGGCAGCAATTCAACAGGGAAGACATCATTTTGAAGTAATCACCATTACTTGGCACGACAAAAAGATCTTCCATGTTAACTCGTAGAAGCCTTCTCGTTTTTCATGATCATATGGAATGATTTGACACGATCTTCCTCCACCATCTCTCTCAGTACGTCGTCTTCAATCTTTTCAGCTTGCCAACGAGAAGGGTCTTCTACAAATGCTTCACTGAATATCATACTTGAAACCCATTCCTTCCATGTCGTCCTACGATACTTGTCTTCTTCAAGGGTTCCTGCCGCAAGGAGCTGATACACGTACACCATCTTCTGTTGACCTGGCCTGAATGCTCTTGCAATGGCCTGTTTTGTTTTCGAGGGATTCCACTCTGAGTCCAGTAGAATTACCCTTGAAGCTGCAGTCAAACTAATGCCTTCGGCACAAGCTGTGATTGATGCAAGCAATACTTTTGAAGGGCCACCGGATTCTTCAAACTTATCGATAACTCTTCCTCTTTCAAGCAGTTCGAGGTCTCCTGTCAAGACTAGAATTTCTCTGCCCTTTTGCCAGTTAAAGATTCGCTCAAACAAGTCAATGAATAAGTTTATGGGTGCAATGTTGTGACAAAATATCAGAACCTTCTCATTCCTGACAACGCGATTTACAAGATGTAGAACAAACATCACTTTGGACCCTTTTCTGAAACTTAACTTCAGCTTCTCCATTGCTATCAATGTGTCTTGAGTAAAGAATTTGTTCACGCAGTTTGAAGTTTTGACTAACCAAGGATGTATTGATGAAAGTGTTATCAAAAGTTCAAGTTCCAGAGGGTATCCAGGACAGTTGGCCATCAATCGATGAAGTTTCACTAAAATTTCATTTTGTATATCCGTCGAGTTCATCAATATTGTGTAAATCTGTAAACCTGGGAGGCCGTCAGAAGCTCCACCTTCATATACATCAATAAAACGATTAGTAATATTTTTCAGCATATTCAGACCCTGCAACCTTTCTTCTGATATGTTGGAATCAATTTTCTTTGCAATGTTATCAAGGAAGAATTTTCTTGCTCGTGATTCCATTAAATGAGGCGCTTTTCCTTTCCCTTTCTTCCTCCTCGAGAACTTAGGATCCAACTTCCTCAAAACTTCTACGATGAACTTTGGCCTAGCCAGGCACAGGGTGTTGAAATATTCGCAAAAATTATTTTGAAACAAAGTACCTGAGAGAAGTATCCTCAAATCAGTTGGCACTTTCATCAGAACCTTTCTCAGCCTTGATTTCGTGCTTCTAGGATTATGACCTTCATCTAGAACAAGGATCCCTGGACTTTCGCGCAGCACTTTGGCCATACATTTTCTGTGTTCAAAGTCTGAGTCTTCTCGCATCAATGTCAAAAATGAGGTGTAGCCCATTACAAGAACGCTAGGTTGTGCATGCCACTTCTGAAGTTTCTCTAAGCAATCCAGGATATGCATAACATCTTGAGTAGGTTGTAGACCAGTGTAACGATACGTCACTGACTTCTGCCTGAAGAGCCTATATGATCTACGGCCATGGATAAGATGCACAGGAATTGGAATTTGCCATTTTTTGAATTCCTTGTACCAGGTATACAGAGTTGTTTTTGGAGCAAGGATCAAAGGTCGTTTAGCTGGAAACAACTTTAAGTAGCTAGCAAGAAATGCAATGATAAGAAAACTTTTCCCAGCTCCAGGAGTATGAGAGATAACACATCCTCCTATCTTCTTTGATGCTTTTTTCATATGTGTTGGGACCAAAGAACCAGCAATATTTTGCCACAGAAACTCAAATGCCTTTTTCTGGTGTAAATGCAATTTCTTTCTGAGGTCAGGTACTAAGGCCCAAACATTCTCGTTTTCTTCTGATGAAGGCATGTCATTACAGAAAGCTTGATTGCTGAAAAGATTCAAACCCCCTTCTTCTTCTTGCTCAAGCACTATATCTTCTTCTATGCATGGTTTATTTTCCATCATCCAGTCAGTGAATTCCACCTGGAAAAATGAAAAAGGATTGCAGTCAGTAAACCATATGGAACACTGATATCATGATGTTTCAATAGCCTTATCCCTCAATTAAATGGTAACACTGATATCGTGATGTTTCAATAGCCTTATGCCTCAATTAAATGGTAACCATGGAGCATTTGTTATAGAGAAAATATAGGATATGTTTCACATTTTACCATGTATATAAACACCCTTTCTCATCAGCCCATTCATCAAATGTAGCTTAAGAATTTCAACATGCTACAGTTGTTCTATCTAACAGATGAGCAAGACGTATAGTAACTATAGTAAAAACATTAGACATAGACTTTTACTTACAAATGGTGCTGATACATATTTTATTTCACTTTTAACAAAGCCACATATATGGCATAAGATTCCAATTTCTTCATCCACTTTGAATTCGTGCTTGCAATATTTGCCCGAGTTTTGCATGGTCTGAGTTGAAATTCGAGCCTGAGAATCCTTGCACCAAGCTGAATGAGCAATAAAGAATGAAACATACAGTACGTATGAATATTTTCTTGGAACAGATATCCAAATCGTGCAATTGGAAATCTGAATATATCTATTTCAGCATCATTATGTACCTACAATACAATATAGTGTCTTGAGTGAAACTTGACAGTTATACCTCATTTTCTTCTAAAAGGTAAACTGATGCTAGAGACATTTCCATCTCTCTCCACAACATTTCAGTTTCCGAGCTTTCACCCTCGTCCTCGATTGTGGATGGTTCCATTTTCTCTTCTTGATACATCTGGTCTTTTGCCTTAAACTGCTCCCACTGGTCAATTATTGGTGGTTCTTCCTGTGACCTGATTGTGGAATACATGTTTTTCATGTAAGAACGTATGAGTTTGTTGTACAACCCAGCACTTAAAGTTTTCTTCTTCCAAGTCCTTAACTTGCAAGGATCATCCGTCTTTGGATGTAAGGAACGGTACTTTGCACTTCCAACATTGGTAAAAGAAGCACTTCCTGCCACTTCACTTTCAAACACCATATCTTCCAATTCGAAGTTATTCTTCCTTCGTGCAGCAGTGGAACTCTTTGTACTAGTGTAAAGGAAAGACACTTGGTTTGTCCCTTTAGTCATATTGACAGAAGTCTTAACAGGCGTATCAAATTGTTTGAGTGTTGCCGGGTTGCTTTTTGTAGGTATAGGAACAGTAGCAAGTTGAGATTCATGCCCTTGTATTTTGGCTACACCTGATTCGAGCTTCTTTAATCTAGACTTGAATGCAGAAACAGTAAGATGTTCAAATGTTTCAAGTTTCGGAGAATGAACTACCGCTTTATTTACTGTATGTTCCTCTGAACCACCAGTGCGTGCACCAAACAAATAGGACAGTGGCATGTGCAATTCATCATCTTTCCATTTATTTGGCGTGTATGGTAGGGTTCGCACCCAACTAACATTTGTCTCTGGAAGAATGTCACAGCCTAGGAAACGGTCAGGTTGTACATTTCGACGCTTAGATCTTCGCAAGTTCATACCCAATGGTAATGATTCGGGCTCATCTATAACAGACATTGATGATGCCTCAGTGGTATCAGCAGGAACAAATTGGATCACAGTAGGTGTTAAAATATCATTTTCCAGCTTGAAATTCAAAAAATTTTGATATTTAACAGCTTTTACCAAACTGTGGTCATCTTTGAACTCTGAAATCTGATAAACAATCTTGTTTTGCACTGATCTGACAACAAATGCAATTTGCTTAAGGACAGATGCCGCAAGAAGCCATGTCAGATCAGACAAGAACTTCCCCGAGAATAACTTAGTTCTTTGTACTAAAGGACAATCCTCAGACGAATTCCAGCGATACGACAATCCCTCACAAGGATAATTTTCAAGCCTTTGAAGAATGGAAATTTGGTCAATTCCAATTAATTTAGTATCCCTGCTAAGCTCTGCCCTCTCTGAACCAAGAGGTCCTTGGTGAACATAGAGCTTAACAAAAAATTGACATGAACATTGAGATTCATGAGGCTTTCTCTCTATAGAACTTATTTTAGCATCTATCCATAGCTACACAAGAAATAACGCAAGTAAGATAACCAACAATATAGGAATTCCAACATTTTAAAGTGCAGCAAATATGATAGTCCATGAAGAAAATATTTCAAGCTACAAATTAATCATTCAGCTCAATGTATTTTCAATCATTCAGCTCAATGTAACAACAAAATATAACTTACAGGTTCTGGATTTTCTTTCCCCGAGTTCTCTTCATCATGAGGGGATGAGAGCACACAAACATCGATTCCAGGCCTCAAAAAGCAAATGCAGTCAGATAAAGTTGCCTTCCTTGACTTTATGCGAATGTTTGCGTAAGGACCATTCTTTGCTGTTAGTTGAGTATTATCTGCGAAATTCATGGTCATAACTCCATCCCTAACTTCAATGAACTCGACACCTTCCCATGAGCCACTCTGAGAGGCCTCAAAGGCTGTCAGATAAAATTCATTAAGGAGGTGCGCAGAAAGTGTTAATTAGAAAACAATTCACATATTACTGTCAACCTATTACTCCAGCCGCACCAAATGAACGAGAAACTATAACCACTTCATCTATTCATTCAAGTCTATTCTACATAATCAAATCAAATTAGAATTTCTTAATGCTAAAATGATGACAACCAATCATATAAGGATTTGTGACATGCAGGCCCCTTTGGGACTTCCACATTCTAACTACTCCGCTGACTATATAGAACTAGCATTAAGATCATAGCAGCATTATCAAAGCAATGCAGTAATTTCAGTTCTTTACTGATGTAGAAAGACGAGACCATACTACAATTCACTGCAGGGTCTTAGCCCCGAAACATCACAAAAATAAACAAATGGAAAATAAAGAAGGCAAAGGCAAAAGAAAAAAGAGGGGCAATAAGTTATCGTTACGGTGATCATCAAATGGATGTTCAGATTGATAAAGATGCTTCCTCTTCATACTTGATCCAGCAATTGTCTTATTTCTTCAAATAGCCCTGCGAACCAAGTTTTGAAGTTATGAAATATAAACTCGCCGGTACACCATCGTTTTCTTTTTTCCTTTCTCTTATATTCAATTAAGAGAAATAAGTTATCAAAAGTCTCAATTACCTCGATATAAACGTAGAGACATCCAATCCTTAGCTAAAATCTATAACACTAAACACCCCAAACCCATCTATCTATCAACCACAGAACACTCTAAAAATGAACACCTACCAAGTCCAAGAAAGCAAAAGTACTCCCCGTTATCACAAATAGAAACCAAAACAAGCTGCAGCAGCTGTAAATAAAACTTAACCCACTCAAAGACCAAGAAAATCCAAGAACATTAGTCACTTCTATGACTAGTACATAGAGAGTACGACATCAACAACGATCGCATAGCTAAAACAACACAACACAACAACAGTAGAAAGCTTAATGGGTATGTTAGAAAATGAAGCTTACAGCTAAAACCGAAGAAAAGGGAGAGACATTGGAAGCCCAAATCGAAGAACAAGATGTGAAATCTGTGAGAAGGTAACAAACTGTAAACGAAGAAGAAGAGGAGGAGGAAGAAGAGGAAGAGAGACAAAGAAATGTAGTTTACTTTTTTCCTTTCCTCAAATGGATGAGAAGACTCGGCATGAGGTTTTCACCGGTCTGTCTTGTCTTAATGAAATTTCCATTGTTATTATTATTTTTTCATTTCCTTGTATTTGCAAAATTTAAATGAACCGCGACAAAAATTTAATGTAAAATCAAGGTTGACAATGAGAGACGGCATACAGGCCCAGGCCCAAGGTCAACGGCCCAAACCCAAACTCAACTCGAGATTTAATAATTATAAAAATATTATTTTTAATTTTTAATTAAATAATAATAAAATCACGTCAAACTTGGCCAACTTGGGCTCGGGACTTACTACCTTGAGCCTAAGTGGGCTCGAGCCCAACCGGGACATTACGAACCCTATTGAAAATGGATCGATCCTTTGGCCACTTATATGCTACTCACGTCAAATTATTATTAAGGGTAAAAGTCATATACTTTCTCTTGTAGTTAAAAAAACTCAATAATCTTTAAATTTAAAAATAAAATTCTTTCTAATTTTTTTGTTCTTTTAAATAATTACTTTTCTAAGACTTTGGCTAAAAAATGTATTTTATGAATTTTAAATATAGACTAATCAAATATTATTAATGTGATAACTTAAATCAGCTCTTAAACATTGGCCTAAACCAATTAAATTCTATTTATATTTAATAATTTAAGATAATTATAATAAATTATTAGTTTGAGTAAATTTTAGTTGAACTTAATTAGTTCAATTTAAATTTAAGAGTTAGATTAAATTATTCAACAAAGTCTCAGAAACCCACTAACTTGTAGCTTTAACTCAATTAGAAGTATAATTGAACATGTCACCAATGTTTTAAAAACCGGACCGGACATCGAACTGGTCGAAGAAAAGGTTTAAGGTTTAGAGATTCAACTAGTAATGAACCGCTATAAAATCGGTATATAATAAATAAGAAGTAAAACTTATAAGAATAAGTAAAAATAAAATATTTTATTGAAATA
>JANZLC010000200.1:18373227-18387479 GCA_026413385.1 Erythroxylum gracilipes
CACGAATTAAGAGTCAAAAAGTACATTAAAAGCCATGAAAGTGTAGCCAATTTATATGATAAACTTGGGCTCAATCACGCGGCGACATGGACTTCACGTCGTGGCGAAGGTTACCAGAAAGGAAAACAAAACAAAGACGGAAATGAGAAAAATGACTCACAAACACATATAATGTTGGACCCCATTTTCGGAGCCTAACATTTAGAGTCCTAAACCTTGAGCTTATTACCCTGTAGGGTCAAAATTAACATTTCCTAAGGGTGGTGTGCCCACATCAATCAAACACCAAAATTACATCTTGACTTAATCAAAGAAATCGTAGCTCTAAGTCTTTAGTTTGTTTCAAACAAGAATCATCTCAATCGGAGTTTTACAGTCTAAGATAAACTTAATGAGCTAAAACGTGATCATACCCCTTAGCATGCTCTCCCAACCGACCCCTCACTTACTCTAATGCAACTTCCTCATAATGACTCCAAAAGATACAAATTGTTTTGGAGAGATAGTGTAAAAAGTTAGGAATCTGTTGCTTCAAGAATCACTTAATTTGGGGGTCGAATGAGCAAGCTATACCCCAAAGAAATCAAACATGTTTATACCATCAATTAATTTGTACCTATCTTGGCGCAATTGCCATAACTTTTTCTACAGATTTTGGATAGACTTTGTTTTAGGATGTCTTGAAAAAGGACTTCACAATCTACAACTCTCATGAAGAGCCCAAAGACCAATTCAATCGTCTGGAGGGTAGAAAAATGGAACAGACGATATGACGTTATTTTGAGACAGAAGTGACATCATCAAACGATACAAGGTTGGAAAAATTACCATAACTTTCACTATAGATATCGAATTAAGATGTTCTTTATATGGTTGGAAAGAAGACTTCAAGAGCTACAAGTCTTATGAAGACCTAGAAGACAAATTCTTTCATTTGTGGTTAGAAATGGAACAGAAGGTATGACATCATTTTGAGATGATAGAAATGAACAGTAATTGAGACGATAGACATGAACAGTAACTGAGATGATAGACATGAACAGTAACTGAGACGATAGACATGAATAGTAACTGAGACGATAAACATGAACAATAACTAAGACAATAGGAATGAACAGTTACTGAGCCGATAGGAATGAACAGTAACTGAGACGATAGGAATGAACAGTAACTGAGACGATACTAAATCACTTTCTACACTCTACAGACATCTCCCATCATAAGTACCATAACTTTTTGCTCAGATGTCCAAAAATTTCATGTTATATATCGTTGGAAAGATAAATAAAGATCTACAACTTCCTAGAAGTTAACTTTGCTAGAATCAGCCAAGATCAAATCAAAAATTTCCCTAAAATCAATACACAAATTTTTCCCCTTATGAAACCTTGCGAATCATGGAAGAAAAAAAATTATATATCAGTAACATCAAAAGATCGTAGTTTTTACAAGGCTTTAGTGGGCATTTCAAGCCCCAAAATGTCAATGTTTCAAAATTTTCAAATAAAAAAGATACTTGAACAATAAACTACTCAAAATGAAACTAAAGCCTTGGTTTCAATAATAGCTTGAAATACAACAACATTTCAAAAGTGCAGTGATGCCCTTAGCCCTTGACTACTCAATCTCTTGCTCTTCACCTGCTTGTCGGGAGGAAAGTTGGGGTGAGCTTGAAGCTCGTGGGTAACAATTTTAAAGTTTCCAACAAGCGAAGACATTTTTTTAATACATTTTCAATGCAGAAATTTATTTGTATGCCAAAAATCATGGATGCATTACTCCTATCAACTTATCATGAGCACTTAAACATATCAAATGGTTTGGGTAAGTCCAAAACATGACACACTACACATTTCCAATGAAATGGTCCTATATAGTCGTGAATTATTGAGGGAGTCCTTGAGGGAGCTCCATGCCATTAGTGGACAGGTGGGAGAAGCCTATACTTGGGTCAACGTGCACGTGATGGTTCTTGAGGGACTACCACAAACCCACATAACACATATAGACACATTTTTTTGAAAACTTGCTTTTCATAAACTTGATATCCTTGCAAAAATCATTTCTGCAAATATAATTTCATAAACATGTATACTTTAAAGAGAAACCCTTTTCACAGTCTTTTCATCAATCATCAACACAAATCATGTAGCAAACATATAACAATTTCATAATTCATTTAAAAAACAAAAAGTTGAAACAAAATCAAGTAAAAATTTGAAACGAGAAAAGTTTCACTAACCTATCAGTAGTCTCAGGAGACATAATGAACGCTTTAATTCGGTCTAGTACGCTTTAATGATTCTTTGCATGAGATCAGTTGTTAACTATTAGAGGTTTCATTGTTACTGTTAGGATATATGTTATATATCTAAGTAATTAGTTTTGACATTCTTTATTAATTGGACCTATAAGATATTAATTAGATAATGATAGCTAACCAATAATCCTTGTTTGACTTAGATTCAAAAAGCTATTTTAGATAATGTTTTAGATGTTATAGAATCCTATCTTGAATAGATGTGTATCTTGAGAAGAGGTGTGGTGGATTACGTTGATGTGTGGCTAAGGGTTTTTGTATGGTTTTTGGGTCTGTCGAGGGTGTCTTTGTTGTGTTAGTTGACGACAATCTTTAGTGCTTTTGGTGGTGGTGCAGCTGATTTGTTTTTCTCTTAAGTCTATAGTTTTTGTCTACTGCTAAAAATGTTTGTGTGACCTGGGTTTCTATTGAGTTTCTTGTGTAACCCAAGGTTGTTCGTGTAAGGGCTACACTTTATCGTGAGTTACTATTGTTGGTTGCAAAAAGAAATGATCATTTTGAATGGTGTTATGTTTTTGTCTTGAGGCTTTTATCGTTGATATTTTTCTAGTTGCTCTGAACATTGCTCTTCAATTCTTCAATGTCAATCTTCTATTGTATATGTTGGCCTTCCTTAATGATTCATGGTTGAAGGAAAGGCAAAAAAATCCCAGCAGCTAACTACAACAATTTAATTGGTGAACAACTTTCATATCTGTCTTGGAAGGAGCTGAATTTATCAGAAAGTTGTTTCTCTCTATCTCATGTATATTTATTTTTGTTTCTAGTTATTTCAATCACTTGAGTTATTCATTTAATTTTCTTTATTGTTAAGCACTGTGTGTAAATCTTCTATCGAGGTTAGTACGAGGTAGTCGTACTATTAGGCGTGAAATACTTCCAAGGGAAGTGAGGTTGAGAGATAGTATTAAGGGTTGAGTAGTGTTGGCTCAATAAAGCCTTAGGTAAATCTATTGTACTTCGGTGAAAGTATTAAGCTGGGTGAGGGCCTCACAGACGTAGGCAAGATGTGCTGAACTGTGTTACCAAATTTCGATATTGATCTGTTTAATTTCGTTTTTATTTTTCTGTTTTCATTTATGCTGAAAAATTTACAGTTACTGATACAATTACTTTATATCTAGTAACCGACAAATACATTTACAAGTAACTGCAACAGAACCTTACAAGTAACTGCGGTGAAATAAAAGTTTTTGCGAAACTACTACACTTACTACGGTCTTTCAACTGATATCAGAGCAAGATCACCAATTCAGAACTTGGTAGTAAGTTGGTGCAGATCTGAGTTTCGCGAACACGACTACAAGAAATGGTGCATCGATCACCAGACTACCACTATTGGACATCTCTAACTATCCTACATGGAAATCACAGGTGAGAGTCTTCATCCAAGCTCAGGGTACAAACGCTTGGCATTCGGTAGTACATGGATAGACACATCTGATGATTACTGATAATAAAGGAGAGGCAGTTCAAAAAGATCTATCTGAATGGACAAGAGCCGAACAAGAAAGTGCACTTGAAAACTCATACGCAATGCATGCAATTTTTAGTGCTGTTGATGAAGGACGCTTCTCAATGATATCAGCTTGTGAATCGGCTAAAGAAGCCTGAGATGCTTTGCAGACTATTCATGAAGGGTCTAAATCTATGATAGCATCAAAACTACAAATGTTAGCTGTGAGGTTTGAAGAACTGAAGATGGATAAAAATGAGACTATTAGGGACTTTCATGAAAGATTGCGTGATATAGCGAATCAGGCACATTAACTCAAGAAATTCTAATATGAAACTAGTCAAGATGACGTTGAAATCACTACCTTCAAGATTTATTTCAAAAATTATAGCAATCGAGGAGGCTAATGACACCAATGACTTGTCATTGGAGAAGGTAATTGGAATTCTTACCAATTTTGAAATGAATTTGTTGAGGGACAATCGAGAGAAGAAGAAAGGATTAGCATTGCAAGCCAAGATTGGTAAAGTCGTGAATGACTTAGGAGATGAATCCGATGAGAATGAGGATATGGAGTTATTGATAAGAAATTTCAATAAGTGGTTAAAGAAAGTGAAGAAGGATAGATCCGATTTTAGATAAAAAGGTAGTAGCTCATCAAATAGTAATTTCAAACAACAAGGGAAAACTTAAAAAGCTGAAAGAAAAGTGAAGAAAATTCAATGTCATGAGTGTCAAGGCTTCAGACTTGTGTAAGCGGAATGTGCTAGCACCTTGAAGAAGAGAAAATGGAAGTCTTATACAAGAACTTGGAGTGAAGATGAATCCAGAAGTGAGTATGGTAGTGAAGAAAGAGATGTGAATAGTACTGCATTAGTTACTTTATACAACAAAAGTTCAATTACTTGTTTAACAGTAACTGAGAAGGAAGTAACTGAAGACGAAAAAGTGACTAAATCAGAAAATTTCGGGAAAACGTAGATGATTCAACTCAAACCTCAGTTTCAGATTATGAAAATGATAACAGTACTTCATATGATAAAAAGGAAGGTATTTATGAAGCCTATGAGTTAATGTATGGTAAATGGGTCCAAATATGTAATAAAAATGAGAAGTTGAAGGAGGAAAACTCTTCCATGAAGAACATTATTCAAGATCTAGAGAAGAAGTTATTGTTTACATTAGATGAGCTTGGTGAAACAAAATTGAAGTTGGTCAATACAGAAAAAGGAATAAGAATGTTAAATGGAGGTATCGAAAAGCTAGAAAAGTTGTTAGAAATTGGTAAGATTAAAGGAGACCTTCAAGGTATTAGCTATAGAGGTGAATGTTCCAAGGTGAATGATGAGAAAGATGACATATCCAAATCTATCCAAGGAGAAATCTTTAAAAAAAATAGGAGGTTCATACCTATATGTCACTTTTGTGGAGTAATTAGGCACATAAGACCGAAATGTTACAAGTTGTTACAAATGATGTTTCAAAGGGGTCAAAACCAAAAATCTAAACACTCTCTATTAAATTTCCAGCAGCAGTCTATAGTACTGAAACACACTTGAATTCGAAAGGGTTAATTACGAACATAAAAACGTAGTGAGGGAAAAACAAGAAATTGTACAGTTCATAGTTAGTTATTGCTTTTAAAGAAACTGGTTAGACAGAGGACAAGTCAGTTACTTCAAAAGAAGAAACCGATGACAAAGATAATATGACAAAGAATAAGGCTAGGTTTGAATTTTTTCGAAAGGCACAGGGATTGTATTCTTTTCATTTTTGAAGTATATTTTGTTGTTTTAAAAAAATGAAACGTTAAAAAAATTGTCTTCTTTAGTTTTTATGTTGCCATTGTCGTCCCATCTATTTAGTAGTTTGCATTGTGACTTCTATTTGGCTCCACTGAAGACTCTTCAGCTCTCTCATCAGTATGGGTCTCTCTTTCTCTTTCGGACATATCTCTTGGTGTTTTGAATGGTGCTAAATTGTCATCTTGGCATGCTTATGATTCTTTCGTTGCACCTATTATTGATTCTTATGATTATACGTTTTTATATTGTTTTGTCCCAAGGGGGAGACATTAAATTGTTTTTGGTGACTGTTTCATTCAGGGGAAGATTTCAAGGTATATGCGTGACTATTTGTTTTGACATCTTTTTGTCTCAAGGGGGAAAAATTTAGATGATTGGATAAACTTGATGTTTGATTAAGGGGGAGTATTTTTCATATGAATTGTGAATTTGATACTTATATGTCAAATTATGTTATTTAAGGGGAGTTTTATATTTGTGACAAATAATGCCAAAAAAGGAAAGGTTGTTAGGATATATGCTATATATCTAAGTAATTAGTTTTGGCATTCTTTATTAATTAGACCTATAAGATATTAATTGGATGATGATAGCTAACTAATGATCCTTATTTGACTTGGATTCAAAAAACTATTTTGGATAATATTCTAGATGTTATAGAATCCTATCTTGAATAGATGTGAATCTTGAGAAGAGGTGTGGTGGATAACGTTGATATGTGGCTAAGGGTTTTTGTATGGTTTTTGGGTCTTTGTCGTGGGTGTCTTTGTTGTGTTAATTGATGGCAATCTTTAGTGCTTTTGGTGGTGGTGTAGCTGATTTGTTTTTCTCTTAAGTCTATAGTTTTTGTCTACTGCCGAAAACGTTTGTGCGAGTTGGGTTTCTATTGAGTTTCTTGTGTAACCCAAGGTTGTTTGCATGAGGGCTGCATTTTATCGTGAGTTACTGTTGTTGGTTGTAAAAAGAAAAGATCATCTTAGGTGGATGCTGTGTTTTTGTCTTAGTGCTTTTATCGTTGATATTTTCTGGTCGTTCTGAACGTTGTTCTTCAATTCTTCAATGTCAATCTTCTGCTGTATATGTTGACCGTCCTTGATGATTCATGGTTGAAAGTAAGACAGAAAAATCCCAGCAGCTAACTACAGCAATTTAATTGGTGAACAACTTTCAAATTTGTCTTAGAAGGAGTTGAATTTATCGGAAAGTTGTTTCTCTCTATCTTAAGTATTTCGTTTTTTATTTCTAGTTATTTCAATCACTTGAGTTGTTCATTTAATTGTCTTTATTATTAAACAGTGTGTGTAAATTTTTTGTCGAGGTTAGTATGAAGTGGTCGTACTATTAAGTGTGAAATACTTTCACGAAAAATGAAGTTGAGAGATAGTATTAAGAGTTGAGTGATGTCGGCTCAGTAAAGCCTTGGGTAAATCTATTATACTTGAGTGAAAGTATTAAATTGGGTGAGAACCCCGTAGATGTAAGCAAGATGTGCCGAACTGCATTACTAAATTTCAGTGTTGATCTATTTAATTTCGTATTTATTTTTCTATTTTCGCTTGTGCTGAAAAAATTTACAGTTATTGATACAGTTACTTTATATCTAATAACTAACAAATATAATTACAAGTAATTGCAATAGAACCTTACAAATAACTACAGTTAAATTGAAGTTTTTACGAAATTACTACACTTCTTATGGTTTTTCAGTTACGATATCAGGTTTTATGTTGGGAGAATGTGTATGAGAGAGGGGTTAACAAGTAGCAGTATTTGGTTTTGAGCTTGGGAAGTCTCGAAGAAATTGTGCAAATGGATATTTATAGCCTTCGCTGGATAATTCTGATATTTTTGTCGCAAAAGATAATTTCTGAAATTGACGATGTGGCGATTGCGTAGTCGCGTGATGTGGTTTATTGGCCTGAAGCCGAACCTTCCCGAGCCTCCAGAGCCACTCATTTGTACTGAAGGAATAGCGATATTTATTCTCTTTATTTCCGAATTTCCCTACTCTGTTTCCATAAATTGCAAATCTTTGTCCTCCAGCTGTCCGTTCCGTTCCGTTATTAGTCACCAGTTGGCTGATAGTAAATAGCAAAGAGATATATGTTGCCTCTTCAATGTTCAATACTCGGATCTCTCTCTTGTTTTTAATTATTAGCCACTAATTTAATTGTGCTTTTACGACTTTGTCATGGACATGGATGAGTAACAAATCAGCAAACGTAAAATCAAGAAATATAAACGTGTGTGAGGTCAATACGACCCAAATTGTCCCGGTGATTCTGGTCCAGCTGTGATGTACACTGTACACAGCACCCGTGGTTGAGGCAGTTATTGTCCTATGCACGATGAGCTGAGGTAAAGGTCCCACCCAACTCACAAACTGGAAGCCTGTCCTGTCCTATTGCGAGATGTGATGTGATGTGATCCTAGGTCTGCTGTGATTGGTGTTAGTATTTATTTATTATTTGTTTCTTGCAAGACAAATTGTCCAAACATTTCCAACGAAACCCCCAATTTGGGGGTTTGTTACAGAACAAAACTTATTAAAGAGAGCCTAAGCTAACGTATTTTCGGTTTACAAGGCAAAGAAAGCAATTGTTCTGTTCAGTATTGGATCCCGTTTCTTTGTCTATTGTCGACTGGGGCAATATATTCAGTTACCAATTCTTTAATTATTCAGAATCATAAACTCCACCTTTGTTGTAAGTTCAAATGGATTCGATTATATAATTAATTTTTGGTACTTACAGTATATAAAATTAATTATTAATAATTAAATAATTGACCGCAATATTTTTTAGTATAAAATTAATTATTAATAATTATAAAAAATGACTGTAATATTTTTAGTCAGTTATAAATGAAATGATAGGACAGGACTAACGACAAGAAGAGATCACTGGAAAGAAAGTTGCACATGTTCTTAATGGGGGAGAAAAAAAGTACAGCTCGAAATCTATTGTCATGCGGGTTGGTCACCAGATAGATGGCAAATAAAAGTAGGAAGGGCACCATCATCATCCGAACCCTTGGTTTTATCTATTGGCAAAACAAACAAAAGAGAGAGAGAGAGAGAGAGAGGCATGTAAACAAGAAACTATTACCCCAAATGCAGGGTAAAGCAACGGCGCTGAAACTCGAATACTGTGAAAAGTGAAAAATGAATGACCCCTATTGGATTTGGTTGGATTTAACGATTTACACGATGGCTAATCTCTCTGTATGTGAATGTTCTTAACATGCAGGCATATCCAGCGGAGGTACCTGTAAAGTCTGCAATTCCCCGACGCCATTCTCAACCAAGAAAGCCATTGCTAAACCCCACGTGATATGAACATCCAAGTGACAGTGCATTATCCATACACCTATTCAATCACAAGCAAACACATCTTAAAGATTTAGCATAAGTTCATTTAATTACATGGAAAGAAGCAGAACATCATTTACGTACCTGGATTATCAGCAACGAATCTAATGACTGCCCATCCATTTGACGGTACTGCGACTGTATTTCTCATTGGTGGATCAAGAAGGTTGAATTTTGATGTATCATTGTTAGGATCGAAGTTTCCAAACCCTTCAGCGATTATGTAGAAATCATATCCATGAATATGTATTGGGTGATTCTCTGGAGTCACAATACTCGTATCTTGTATCACAATCTGCACCCTTGATCCGTACTTCAACTTGTACAATTTAGTCCCACGAACAGGTTGCCAAAGCGACATGCTCACGTTACCAGTGTAATCAAATTTAACTGGCGGGTTCGCAGGAAAATCAGTCGTGAAAACTCCTGGAATATTTCGGTGATGAGCTTCCAGCAAAGAGATGGTCGACGGAAGAACAAAAGATACATTGTTCATGCTAGCGGTGAAGCGAGTGCCATTCGGCCCCTGACATCGCCTAGCTCTGAAGTTTTTAGGACAAGGATCGAGTCCAAGTCCAACTGTGAAGAACAGATTCTCGTCTATATCTGTGGGGACTTCTACCTTCTGCGGACTTCTGAGGCTGGTGCTGAACGCCGTCACAGTGTTTGTATCGTTGAATGCCGGTAACAGTGGCATAATTGGGTTGGTTGATATGCCCTTTACAGGGCATGGTGCGGACTTGTACTCGAGAATGGCGGTGGTGGTTGTGTTGCCAAAAGGTGCGTTTACCGCACTTTGATACGCACGGGCTGCGATATAATACCTGGCAGGTGGTTGGTCCCCGGAGATTAAAACGTCGGTGGTTTGGCCTGGTCCTAGCATGATAACCGATGTGATAAAGGGTTTTAGATAGGAGGCGTCAGCACCAACAACCGTGAACCTGTGGTTCGCGACTGTGAAGAAAAGTGGATGATTGAGGGCAGCGTTGATGACTCGGAGGAGCTGCGTTTCTCCAGAATCTATCGGAACAATGACCGTATCTACACAAGTACACATCAGTTAGACTCACAACCTCGTTGTCTTCAAAATCTTCGACGAAATTAAGAAAGATGTTTCTGTTGCAAGTTGCATGGCAAGTTTGCTCTGCAAACTGTAATGGTTTCTCGGACCACTACATGGCATGGGAATATGTCTTGTTTTTTAGTCACTTTTACTCTTTCCCTTGTCAATTTCTTAACCAAAAAATTATAAGAATATTCAGAGGGACTGTTCTTCCTACCTTTGGCGGAACAGTTGTATAGATCACCAGGTTGACCGTTAATGGTATATGCGTCAGAGATATTTGGAGACCCGCCGGTTCTACTTGCCTCACGCTGCACATCTATTGGGTTACCATCCCACCATTCGCCTGTTAATGAATCAATCAAACCCATTTATTCATTCGACTAAGAATGTTAAATAAGACTGGTGCTAATTGATTAATACCGAGAAGTAGAGGCGTTTCTCTTTTAGGCTTGGGAAATGGGTAGGAAGATCCTTCTTTTGGGCGAATAATGATAGCCCCATAAACAGTGGCTCTCAGCCATGAGCTATGAGCATGCCACCATAGTGTCCCTTCTTGTCCTTCGATGGTGAACCTGTAAGTGTAACTTCCTCCTGGTCTAATTGGGCATTGCGTCACAAATTCTGGCCCATCTGCCCATGCTGATCTCATCTGCCTGATCCCATGCCTACACAACCAAAATAAATTATCAAACACTTTACTATTTCGTACCTACAAGTGAACTATGATGGTTATTAATTACTGCTTCCACGAAAGTTCTTACGAAAGTTGCAAGCTAATACATATTCCAGTGTCAAAATCACAAAGTCCTCCACTATACCGTATTTGTGCAGATATATATGCTCACGAGTGAATGTAAAGTAGGCGAAGTGGGCTATAGATGGGTTACCAATGAATGGTTAGATTATGTCGGGCTCTATTTTGCACATTTATGACCAGAGTGTCTCCATTATTGACTTCCAAGGTTGGTCCTGGGAGCATCCCATTAACCGTGATACTATTGTGAGTCTTGCACAGCCGTTTCACTTTCGTTGCTTGAATCTGTTTCCACATTTCAACTTTTTAGAATGTAAGGGTTCCTATTATTACACAAAAGAGAGAAGAAGTAGATGCAATCATGAAAGATAAGAGAAAGAGGACTTACGACAAAATCATGGTAGTGAGTTTTTGCATTGGTTAATGAAATGGTCGGAACAAGGAGCAGCCAAGTTAAGCCCAGTAAGAAAGAACAGTTACTATTGGGAAAGACAAAGTTAATAGCATCCATTGTCACTTGAAGCTATATCCTCTGATTGATGTTAAGAACTTGATAAGAGTTGATGTAATCGACGGATGAAGTGGAAAGTGCCGGTCCTTTTATAGAAGAGTGTAAAGAAGAGAGAGTTGTTTGAGGTTGGCAGATTAGGTTTTGATTCAAGAAGTGCTCAGATTCCAGCGGCAAGCTTAGTTCAACCTTATGCAAGTTGTTGCACCCACTATTTCTTTACGCTTGTTTCACAAGTCTTTTCTTTTTTCCTTTGTTACTTATGGTTGAATTTCAACAAATCACCACATCAACACTAACGCTTTCTGGTAAATTTTTTCCTTACATATATCCCTTTGCAATTGTAAATCGAAAAAGGTTGTTAATTTCATAACAAAATGGCACTGATGGTTTGTTTGCTTAATACTATATGCATACACTGAAAAGCACAACCATCCAATTAATATCAAACAGGAAACAAATTAGGTATAATTTTGTCAAACGCGTTCTTATTAATCCATCCCTATTAAACATGAGTGTAGAGATTATTCAACTTTATCCGATGACCAAACTGACGTCTTTTTGAGCATCCTACAGGATTAAACACCGTAAAATTGGACAAAAAATCCTCACGTACTGGTTAAGTATTAAGTTCCTCAATTTTGTTTCCATCACGTAGCGACTTATGTAAAGTCTCATTTTCTTCATTTCAAGCTTTAGTTCTTTTCACAAACAGTTCGGCCATGCATGTACTCTAGCTAAAGCTTGGGTTAACATTCATTGCCACATATCTCGTAATGAAAGACGTGAAAGATGACAGGTGAATACTGAATTCAATTTAATGTCACAATTTGTCAATAGGTCTCTATAGAAACTAGAAATTGCAAGGATTGTGCCCATCCAAAACCAAATTTTCAAGAACACAAACAAATCCAGATTTTGTTGCTATTAGGTTCGTCAGACTTTATGGAATATTATAATGGTATGTTTCAATTTAGGCAAGAACATGCATTTATAAAATTTAGTTGGACATTTACACACGATATATCGGAGGAAGAGTACATAGCTAACAGTGGACCATAAATCTAATGAAATTATCGTTTGGAAGAAAATATTGAGTGTCAAACCCTCTTTTCCATTTTGTTGGAATGCGTTGAACATAATTTAGGAGCATCAAATTTCAGAGAGTTCATCGACTATAATCTCAACATGCAAGTCAATTTGAAATATTAAACTCCGCAGTGGGAATAATTAAACATAAATTTGTTTGCTTGTCTTAACTATAAACCCCATGGGTTCCCACATGGAGCGCGTTTTCCCCCATCTAAGATTTTGCAGAGTGGTATGCTATAATATCTATATTTAAATGCACTCCAAGCAAAATGAATAAACTTCATTTTTCACGTAAATGAAAGTTAGAATGTCTGTAATGTATTGAAGAGATTTTAATTAAATTTAATGCTAATACAAAAGAAAACGGTGTGAAGGGCCAATAATATAGTAAGAAGGCTCTAAGTTGAGTGTCTTTGAAAAGAAGCATGTCAAGGCTTGAGTTGGGAGACGTTCAGGATTTGGATACGTGAACGAGACAGGAGAACAAGTAACAAGGTTTGGTGAAGTTTGCTATTGACTTCTTGGAACGATTAAGAAGCTAGCAGAGGCTAAGCAATTACTAAACAAAACTCAAAAGGTGAGTTTGTTCCTTGTCAAAGCTTTTGGGGTGTGCTTAATCTTTCATCAACCCTTTTCTTCTTTTCCCGTCCCTTTTTGTGTCGTTCTATAGCTTTCTTGAGCTTTCGTTTTCTCTGGTAGTTATGAACCGCTTCAGATTTGCACATCAACCTTAACAATGATTTATGAATCGTGTCCTACACCTTGGTTTTTGCATATTTTCCTTTTAAAAGTCTATGTCAAAGTGCAAACGGACACTTCTTCTCTTTCTTTTCTCGGTTTTGTAACTTTGTTAATTAGAAATATTATCTGAAGCTTATAGACGTATTTACAAGCATTGACCAGTGATTTATTGCTATAGACAAAATTCGTACCTTCTTTCTTTTCGAGAGTTAATGACGATATGTAACTAGAGGATTACAAGTTATCAAGTGGGACTATCAATTTGATAGCATTGCAAGAGTATTTTCAGTTTTCTTGGTAAAAATAAAAAAAAAAGCAGTTTGAAGTTGTAAAGGACACTTCCTTTCACTCCCTTATGGTTTTTTAAGTTTGAACCACTAGTTGGCTAATTTCCCAAAAAAGAATGCCATAATTGAAGATATTGTTAAAATCAAGCAAATAAATTAGCATCACTACAAGAGAAAGAGGAGTATACTGACGGAAAATTTCAGACGGAATATATTCCGTCTGAAATTACCGACAGTGTAGTCGGTGATTTGAAAGTAAGTCGTCGTTACAAAACGACGTCGTTTTGTGTCGGGGGAAAACGTTAAAATATAACCAAAACAACGTCGTTTTGGACAAGGAAAACGACGTGATTTTGGGAACAAGATTAAAAGCCCCTAAAACCTTCCCCCCTCCCATTTCCGCGCTCCATTTCTCCTCCCTGCTTCTCTGTGGTCTGTTGCCGACGTCTCCCTTCCTTCGCCACCGACTGCTTGCGTCGCCACCATCTCCAAGCTATCGTCATCAGCATCATCTGCGTCAACAGTGGGTACCGATTGTGGTAAGAGTTGTTCTTGAAACCTTTCCTCTCCTTCCATGAGCTTCGGTGGTTAATGTTTAGATTGTGTATGGTTAATGTTGAGTTATTTTTTTATTGTAAATGTGAATTAGTGGTTGTTAATAATAGTTTTGTTTGAATGTTGGAGAAAATTTGGGATTTTGTGTTGAATGAGTTATTAAGACATTTTTGCACACCAAGTATTTGACAAAATGCATATAAGTGTTTGTCTTGAATTGGTCTTGAACTTTAATTATTGTAGGATTTTTTGCAACAAGTTTAGAATATATGTGTTGACATATTATAGTTGTTCATAC
>JANZLC010000200.1:18387579-18398094 GCA_026413385.1 Erythroxylum gracilipes
CAGGTCTTTTAATGGCCCACGCCCTAATCCTCATCAATGAAGGGTTTCAAATTTGTTGGCAGAAAAAGTCTCGTTAACTCGGGCTAGGAAGTGAACGTCTTATAGACTCTGTCAGTAATACCGGTCGACTTCGACATCGCTCGGCCACGTGCCTCGACATCACCCGGCTATGTGCCTCGACATAACTCGGCCCGGTTACCAAGACAAGATCTTTGGGACCCTTGGCCGCGACATCGCTCAGCTACGTGCCTCGAGCCTGACTACGTGCCTTAACATCGCTCAGCTACGTGCCTCGAGCCCGACTACGTGCCTCGACATAACTCAGCCCGGTCACCAAGACAAGATCCTTGGGACCCTTGGCCTCGACATCGCTTGGCTACGTGCCTCGAGCCCAGCTACGTGCCTCAACATCGCTCGGCTACGTGCCTCGAGCCCGACTACGTGCCTCAACATAACTCGGTCTGGTCGCCAAGACAAGATTCTTAGGACCCTTGGCTTCGACATAACTCGGCCCTATCGCCAAGACAAGATCCTTGGGACCCTTAGCCTCGACATCACTCGGCTACGTGCCTCGAGCCCGACCAAGTGCCTCGACATCTCTCGGCCACGTGCCTCGACATCACCCGGCTATGTGCCTCGATATAACTTGGCCCGGTCGCCAAGACAAGATCCTTGGGACCCTTGGCCTCGACATCGCTCAGCTACGTGCCTCAAGCCCGGCTACGTGCCTCAACATCGCTCGGCTACGTGCCTCGACATAACTCCGCCCGGTCGCCAAGATAAGATCTTTGGAACCCTTGGCCTCGACATCGCTCGGCTACGTGCCTCGACATAACTCGGCCATCTCAGCCCGGTCGCTAAGGCAAGATCCTTGGCATCGCTCTGCCTCGACATCGGTCGACTAGGTCGCCAAGATAGGATCCTTGGAACCCTCGACCTCGACATCACTCGGCCATCCCGGCCTCAACATCTGCCATCCCGGACTCGACATCGCTCAGCCAGGTGCCAAACGAGATCTTGGAACTAGGCGACCAAGAAACCAATCTTGGATCGCTCGGTCTCCACATCGCTCGGCCAGGTGCCAAACGAGATCTTGGATCGCTCGACATTGACGAACCGATCGACAACTCGCGATGCCAAGACAAGATCTTTGGTCGCTCGACATCGACCAATTTCGATAGTGTGGCCAACACAAAATGTTGGAGCCACGCGATGCCAAGACAAGATTGGGTCACTCGACATCGATGAATCGATCGACAACTCGCGACGCCAAGACAAGATCTTGGATCGCTCGAAATCGACCAATTTCGACAATGTGGCCAACACAAGATGTTTGAGCCACATGATGCCAAGACTAGATCTTGGATCGCTCGACATCGACAAATCGATAGACAAATCGACCAACACAAGATGTTGGAACCGCTCGCCATTGACATCGCTCGGCAAGGTTGCCAACACAAGATGTTAGAACTGCTCGCCATTGACATCGATCGACAAATTGGCCAACACAAGATGTTGGAGCCACGCGATGCCAAGACAAGATCTTGGATCGTTCGACATCGACGAGTCGATCGACCACTCGCGATGCCCAGACAAGATCTTGGGTCGCTCGACATCGACCAATTTCGACAATGTGGCCAACACAAGATGTTGGAGCCACATGATGCCAAGACAAGATCTTGGGTCGCTCGACATCGATCAATCGATCGACTACTCACGACGCCAAGACAAGATTTTGGATCGCTCGACATCGACCAATTTCGACAAGGTCGCCAACACAAGATGTCGGGACCACGCGACGCCCAGGCGTGAGCTTGGATCGTTCGGCCTCGATACCGTCCGACTAGTTTTTCCACATCAATCGATTGAAAGATTTTTATGAAATTGGCTGCAATTTCTGGGATACGGATGGTTCGGTTCATTAAAGACCTGTAGAGGCATGGCAGTCGAAAGGATGCATATGATAACATACGACAACGCATGACGGCTGCGCAGCAGTTAAAAGGACGTGTCGTTCTACATTCTGAGCGGTGCCCGAGATGAGCATATTTCCAGATAATAATTAGGGGGACGGCACCTAGGGGATAAGTATCACCAAGCAATAATTCGACCCAGCACCGCAGCTGGACAGCGATGCTCGATTGACCGCCTTGCCCGAGTCAGCCGATCGATCAGTCCTAGGTTGGGTGGTCGCGTTCTAGGCACAAATGTCCAACCGAGCAATCGCCCAACTCTAGAGGGGCAACCGGAGAGACACCTCCACGAGCTCTCTCCTCTTTCTCATCTGAACTGAGGTCAGGCTGCCCATCCGGTAAAACCTCTACATCCTTCTCAACTATCTCCCTCATCTCCCAAACTGAAAGGCCGAGCTTGGAGGAAAGCATTGTTTTGGCATAGTCCTCGAATGAAGGACCATCCAACCCATCGGAGACATAAGAGTGGTGGCAGTTCCTCAAGAGGGAAAAAACCAAATCGAAAGAAAATTCCTTGCGTTCATCAATGAGAGACCATTTTTCCCATCGTTTGATCGCTTCAACCCTCTATTCTTTAAGGGAGCCTTTTAGCTCCGACAGCTTCCTCTCAGCTCAAGTGGTGAGAGGAGTGGCACAAGATGCCACCAAAACCCTGAGGTCTCGAGTTCGAGCCCCAAACACCCACTGGGTTCACTGTTGTAGTTCGGCTCACTGAACCAAAGGGGACAAAACTCGATCAGTGCTAACCCAGAACTGCGATTAAGTATCAACGTCCAATCGATTGCCCCAGCACAGCGCGAACTGATCGATCGTCCGGCTCTCAACTCGAATCGATTGTTCTCCCAGCTCTAGCAGGAGTCAATCACTCGCTCTATCCCGGCCCGAACTACTGAGCACTCGGTGTAAAAACTCGATCGGTTTCCTGTCATAGCAGGCATTATCGTACATGGCATTTCGGTTCCCGATCGACCGGCCTTATCACGAGTCGTCACACGGACGAGTGACACAATCTTTATGTACTCCTTCGACCCTTCTCCATGATCAGACTCGAGGAGTAGGGGGGTTATGGTTAGGTCGGCTATTCTAGGCCCAAGCCCAGGTTCACGTATCCACGACCCATTTGCAAATGGCAACCTCCCACTCATATACAATGACCTAAACCTAACAGGTATTTACTATATAAGTTGATTATCTCCTCACGAGGCAGGTACGAGACTAATATCCTATTTTCTCTCAGTTCTCGATGATCGAAACCCTCACTAAAACTGACTTGAGCGTCAGAGGGGTTCACCGGGGACCAACCCCCGGTGTACTTATTGTTTTGCAGGTCTTCCCTTGCTAAAGTCGCACAAATCATGGATCCAAACAACGACGTCTAGCCTCAGCAAAATCCAGCTGAACCACAGCTGAATCTTGAAATGTTAGGTTGGGATTATCAACAGATAGATTCCAACCTTTTGGACAGTCTGGGCAGTAATATTCATCATGGTCAATCATAGTGACTCCTTATAATTTGCCTCCGTGTGGATGTGTATGAAAGAGGCATATATGTTCTTGACTATGATAGTACTGAGGCCTACAAACCCGAAGCCTAAAATTGACGTGTTGTTACAACCATTGATACATGAATTGCAGAATCTATGGGAATATGGTGTGCAAGTATATGATGTATCACTGAAACAGAATTTTGAGTTAAGGGCCACTTTGATGTGGACCATTAGTGATTTTCTAGCATTTGCCATGTTATCTGGATGGAGTAAAGCAGGGAAATTGGCTTGTCCTTATTGTGGAAATGATTTAGATGCATTTTATCTGCCTAACGGGGGAAATGTCTGTTGGTTTGACAATCATAGGAAATTTCTATCTCCAGATCATCCGTTCAGATGCAATAAACATAAGTTCATTAAGAACATCATGGAGACGAAAACGTCACCCCTTTACAGAGATGATGCAGAGATATTGTAGGAGATTGATGAGTTAGGCTTGCTGAGAGTAACATAATTTGAACATGCAGAGGTGAATAAAAGCATTAGTAGAAACTTTGGTTGGCGAAAGCAAAGCATCTTCTGGGATTTTCCATATTAGAAGACGAATTTGATACGTCATATCTTAGATGTCATGCATATTGAAAAATTTTTTTCGACAATATGTTCAATACGATAATAAACATTGAGGGGGGAACAAAAGACAATGCAAAATCACGAGCTGATCTACATATATTTTATAGACGAAATGAGTTACATAAAGATGTTGAAACCAGGAAATATCCAAAAGCTTGTTATACATTGGACAAAAAACAAAGGGAAATATTGTGTGAATGGTTGAAGGGTTTAAAGTTTCCCGATGGTTATGTATCGAACATGGGAAGGTGTGTGGATATGAGGAAGTTAAAATTATTTGGGTTGAAAAGTCATGATTTTCACGTATTTATGCAAAGGTTACCACCAATTGTATTTTGGGAGTTGCTACCGAATAAGGTCTGGGAAGTGATTACAAAAGTAGGTTTGTTTTTCAAAATTTTGACATCATCTAAAATCAAGTATAGTGACATGAAACAGTTAGACAAGGAGATTCCAGTCATTTTGTGCAAGGTAGAAGGGATTTTTCCTACTAGCTTTTTCGATGTGATGGAGCATTTACTTTTGCATCTACCATACGAGGCTAAACTCGCTGGTCCGGTGCAATATTGATGGATGTATCCGTTTGAGAGGTAATTCACATTGAATGACTAGTAAATGGAATATGATTGGACTGAACGGATACATTGTCATATTAATTATTTGTCATGTAGGTATTTGCATCACTTGAAGAAAAATGTGAAAAACAAGGCTCGAGTAGAAGGTTCCATTTGTAATGCGTATTTGGTTGAGGAGACTAGTACATTCTGCGGACATTATTTTGCGCCACATGTTCACACAAGAGCAAGAAAAGTTTCGCGCAATGACGATGGGGTGGCACTAGTCATGTAGATGGCAACATATCCATTTTCACATTTCCTAGGCGATCATATGGATGTGCATCAAGAAGAATGTTAACTGAGCAGGAAATATCGACTGCCCATGGTTAAATTTTACTGAACTGCCAAGAGGTTCATCCTTTCGTGCAGTAAGTTTAACCACATTACATGCGAACAAATGTTGTGTTTTTGTTATAACTTCCATGACCTGCTTATGAACAGGATGTACGAGGCATTGTTACATGAGCTCATGCCAAATAGCACACAAGATGAAATCAATCATGAGCTGGGTCGACACTTCCCACGGTGGTTCGAGAGATATGTTAGTTTTCACTTACAAATCAACTTGATGTTAAATTATACAAAACACGTGCTTTGTTGGGCGGAAATACCATTTATATTGACAAATGTCATTTTTGTAGGCCATAGAAAACCGGATTGAGAACAAGTTCATATCAGATCTTGCGAAAGGACCTTTACGAACTGTGAAATCGTATCCAGTTTATTTCTTTAATGGCTACAAATATCATACAGAATCTCATGGTCATAACATGGCAACAGTAAATAGTGGGGTTTCCATACAAGGGGAATTCATGGATTACTATGGTAAAATCATTGAGATACTAGAAGTTGAGTACCCTGCATTGCCAATCAAGCGAACGGTGATATTTAAGTGTGAGTGGTTTGGCCCCACTCCAAATGTTGGAACGAAAGTCCATAGCTGATATAATCTTGTTGAAATTAACTTGCGCAGGAGATTGAAACATTTCGATCCTTTCATTTTGGCAATACAGGCGGAACAGGTCTGTTATGTCCCTTTTCCAAGCATACACCTGGATAAGTTAGATTGGATGGCGGTGTGCAAAGTTAAACCTAGAGGTGTCTTTCAATCACATGTAAAAACGGATTAGAGAAATGAAAGTAAAGCATTTCAGGAAGATGGTTATTGTATAAATGCATTCTGTGACATATGATGATCATGATCCTTTGCACGATCCATCACATGAATATGTTGATATTTTCTTTGAAGAGGAGGAAGATGGACAACGCTCTGAGGAGGAGCCAGATTTTGACTCTTGTTCTTCAGAAAGTGAAGATGATTGTAATTTACATTTAAGTTCTGATAGCGAGTAATTTTTTTTGTACTGCAAGATTGACTTTCCTTTCACAACTAATATCAACTCGAACTTTCCATATTATTCTATCATAGTTTTTTTCCCCATTGCTTAATTAAGGAATGTCGACTTGGCGTTTGGTACCGGATGGATGTAATTCATTCCGTTGGGAGGAATGGGGTAAACTTGTCCCTGCCGAAAGCATGAAGGATGTTGCAACAATCTCCACTTCTTTACCTAATAATCGTTTACCTTCCATGACCGATCTTCTACTTCAAGGTGTGGAGTATCATACAACATCAATGTCTTTATTATATTCATCTTAATTCAGGCATAAGAAGTTATGTTAACATTTTGCCAAGCCAATTACATGTTTTCAGCTGTAATGACTCTCGAAGATGACACGTATGCCGAAGGAGGTGGGAGTAATGACATAACGATCGATGAAGGATTTGACAAATCGATTACTTTTGACAAGTTGCACAATGAACAGAGCTCATTTGGAAATTCACGTACGTAAATGTATTCAGGATAGGTTCCATTATCCCATTTTCAGATGAGAATATGTAAGTTCATTAATATTGTAGTGTAGGTAAACCATTTCCAAACGTTTCACCAAAAAACTTAGCAATAGCGGAGAAGCTGTTGCAAGAAGGTATGCAAAACCAAGGACTTGCGGGAAGAACATATACTGTTTCGATTGCAGCGTTTGAACATGCGCGGAACCTTCTCAAAAATCCACCTCTCGGGGAGTCCTTTACCTTTTCCAACTCCTATGTGACTTGGAATCCATCAACAAAATAAATTCATTATCATGTATCTCAGTAATTGTCATGTATCTCTGTAATACAATATGGATGTGATGTGCTATGCACTACTTACTACTTATAATATTGTACTATGACTGTAGTAGTTATTCCCGTTACTAAATTCGAAGTTATCATATGAAACCAATCATCATATGTTTCTTTAACATATAATGTGTAAAATCAAATGATGTCGGATCAAATTTGCATATGTCATGGAGAATTTTGTAAACAACTCATTCCAGGAACAATTATAGGACCAAAGAGAGCACGTCATGTTATGCGGCCTAGGTTCAGAGGTGAGTTTGGGGGGACTTACTATGAGGGTGGCCCATCACAACCTCCAGCAGCAACTGCGTCACCACCACCACCACCGCTTATAGCAACTGTGTCACCACCACTACCACCACCACCACCACTGCCGCCTTCAACAGCAGGAACACCATCACCTACCTCTGTTGGTGCAGAACAATCCACCAGTCACATATCATCCAATACAGATATGTTAGATGAAAGAGACGAGACGCAACCTGAAATAGAGGGTCCCGATGGCAGAAAGTATATAACAATAATCGATAACCAGTACGTGTGATCTAGTGAAACACTATATAGGATGAATCATTCAATTGTTGTGTTAAATGTCATAAAATTTATTACCTTATTTCTTCTTATATTAGGTTCCTTCCGTCTGGACCGTGTTTACGACAAATGACATCTACTTTTAAAGAGAGGATTGATCACAAGGGCTATGTATGGAAGAAGATCTCAGAGGCGACGAAGACATTTTACTTTCAGGAGTTTGAGGTATAATATGCCATACATATCTATGTTTTCTTGTTGTTGTGCTGATTCATAACAAACAAATAATATGTTGACAGGCATTAATGAATTGATTCCTTTTTTCCTCAGAAACATTTTTACTAGAGTTCTGAACTCAACGGGATAGTACACAGTGTATGGGAGTCACGAGCCCGTACACGTTATCGTGATATGATTAATCAGATACACAATGGTGGTCTACGACCCGCTTACATTCCTGAGTCCACATGGCGTCATTGGCTGGAGTACTAGAGATCACCCGAGGCAATGCGCATATCGGGCCGTAACTCCAGCAACAGACGTGGTAGGTCAGGGGCAGACAGTCTTCCCATTTACACGGGAGGATCAATTACCCACTGCGAGCATGCGGAAAGGCTTGTAAGTATTTTGAAATTTACATTTATATTGTTAATGTGTACTTTCCTAATTTTGACTGTTGATTTGTTCATGTTGTCATGAACATAAATATGTACTATGCGTAATGATCATGACTATGTGGTGTAATTTGCTGGTGCCATTTATGGCTGTGTTGAATAATTTGCATTGTTTAACAGGGGGTAATGTCATAAAAACAGCCGAGGCTCTACTAACATTTTAATCAATTGTAGATCAACTTATTAATTTTCATTGTTATGCAGGAAAAGTCTATGGGCGTTAGGCCTACACCCCATCAGTTGTTCTTGCATACACACACTAAGAAACATGACGGTCTGACATTCGTAAATGGCCGATGTCGAGAACTTCATGTATGTTCATTTCATAGTTTACATTTCAATCTTACTAGTAATAATCACTTACTGATTATAATATATGCATTGTCTCCTAATAGGACCAAATACAACAAACAATTGGGCAACAGTCGCAGGATGAACTACCAGTTGATGAGACCCAGGTATATTTTGATGTAGTGGGTGGCAGAGACAATCGAGAAAAGATCTTTGGCCTAGGCTCATCAGCCAACGCATTTTATTCGCAGTCTTCCACTATGTCGACAATAGCAACATCAAATTCAGAGCCGACAATGCGACGTATCCATCAGCTTGAGGCCACAGTGAATACATTGATGGAGGTAATAACCAAGATGCAAAATGACATAGACCAACTGAGAACGAAGGATCCAGACTTACAACAGCCACGCTCACCACAACAATAAGATTATTGTTGTTATAACTTCAGTTATCAGTTATATACTATTTAATGTTACATTTTGCAGTTAACAATGGTTTCCCTATTCATGATCATTTAACTTTTCAAAATTATTTAACGATAATTTAAAATTGCTCAAATCGAATTCCAATTTAACAACCACCTTTTTAGAGAATTGTCATTCAACTAGACATTAACAGAGATTCATAGGTGACGTCGGCGACCTAATAGGAACCACCTTTTTGAATTTCAATAAGGGTGAATTTGACTAATTTCCAACATTACCGACGGTATACAATATTGTCAATACTGTTTTCAAAGGTACCGACGGTTGCGTCGGTACATGAATGATCTTATACCGATGAAACCGTCGGCAATAAGGCACATACACCACCGACGGTTCCGTCGGTGAAATTCACCGGTTCGCACCGACAATTGCGTCGGTTAAACTCACTGATGACACCGTCGACAACAAGTAACATACTCCACCGACGGTTCCGTCGGTGAATATCATCGAACCTTGCCTCTTACTGTCGGTATAAATACTGACCGCCGACGCCGGCCTCCGTCACACCGCAACGTCGGTAAATTAGATTACTGACGAAATTTTCACGTGTTCCGTCGGTGACTGGTACTTTTCTTGTAGTGCATATATCAAACATTGTTAGGTGCCTTCTGATTTACGAGTCCAGTCAAATTTAATGCTTGAACTTTTCGTCATAAGTTTCAAATTTGCCCCATTTTGAAAGAGATTAGTATGGTACCATTTCCCCCCACCCCCCTTCAATTCCATCGAGCCTTGCTGCTCTGAATTGAGCCAATTTTACAATTGTGGGGGTTATGCGTCAGCTCAGCTAGAGCTCAGTGGCATGGTGTCATCTCATTTATCATATAACTACAATGTTCCCATTGGCACTGACGTAGCACTCCCCAAGTACGGTATGAAACATTAGTTTATGGAGCAAAGATCTAGAAGCCTAACTAAGCACAACGGCTTTATAGTGATTGTTTCGAAACATCATTTTCAGGCAAACATTCTAAATTTCAAGAACATTCTAAATTTCAAGTACAAAACTAGTAGACGAAGATAAAAGAGCGATAGAGCGAAATAGTTTTAAGGAGTTACGATTTAACATCGATACTACTTTGTAAAACTGCTAAAAAGATAAGGCTTTGTTTGTTGTTTGTTGTTTTTACTTTTTGTTTTTATTATTAAATTTAGTAAAAAAATTAATTTTAATTTTTAGATTTAAGCATGTTTAGCAATCAGCTAATTACATTAGTTAGTAACTGATTCTATCAGCTGATTTCACCAGTGGATTGCATTAGCTGTTTGTTAGAGATGTTTAGTAAAATTAACTATTTAATATTAACTGTTTATGCGTAAAATGACTTATAAGGACATAATTTTAAAAAATATATAAAGGTATAAATATCATATTTCTTAGTATTTTATTGAATATTCTTAGTAAAGAATAATGAATTATTTAATGAATTAATAAATTAGAGTTAAATAAAGTTTTTAATCTAATCAAAATTTAATATATTTTTATTTATGATTTATAATTGTTAGAAAATAAATACGTTGAAAATCTTCAAATTGCTACATTTTGCACTTGCAAGTCGTAAATAATATATTAACCAAATTAATTATTAGTTATAAATAAAATAAGAAATTAATCACCCTATTTTTAAATATT
>JANZLC010000200.1:18430143-18440450 GCA_026413385.1 Erythroxylum gracilipes
CTGATTATGATTGAGAATTATTGAAGTGCTAGGTTTAGAATTGTGTTTGTATATGCTGGGTTTCCGGACAGGAGGTCCGAGGAATTTAATGATTGTGTGTTATGAGCTGGTATATAGAAGTGTGGTTAAAACATTGCAGATTTTTGGGTTTCTTAAAATGCAGCCGTTATGCCGCCGGATTTTCGATAGATTTGGTTTTATGGCAAAGATAAGAATAAGAGTAAATATTTGTTAAGATGAGATTGAGATTTGCTTGATTAAGAAGAACTTTTGGAATTTAGTTTGATTTGAGGATGAATTTCCAAATGGGAAATTATATTGTTTTGATGTGTTTAAGATTGAATAAGAATGAAAGGAATCGTAAGAAAAAGAAAAAAAATTACATCGATTCGGATAGGTTTAGTCTCAGGTTTCCAACGCGATGCGATTTTAGTTTTCGATTTTACGCTTCGGATGTCAGAATTTGTTCGATTCGATTGAACTGTTTTGTTTCCTTCGTTTTCGATATTACTTCCGATTCAATCGTTTGAATCATTTCGCTTTGTCTTTTCGTTTGCTTTTGTTTTGTTTCCCCGCGCGTTCTTTGCTTCGCTTTCCGCTTTCGCTTTCATTTTTTCTCGATTGGGGTCCGGTTCTGAGATCAGGTCCCAACATAGAGTGGCAAACTTGCTTTGTATATTTTCAAGCTTTAGTCTTGTCGAGGTAACAACTGAAGTTGTAGCCCCCTTTGAGTTGTTCAATAGCTTGAGTTTGGTTTTGATGAATTTCAGTTCTTGCATGCAAGTAAATTGTCTTGTCCCTTAAGCAAAAAGATCTGCCCCTTTACTACAAGTTTTGTTGAAACCAGACTCATGGACAAGGAAGTTGTTGAATCTGAATGGATGATGTTGTGTACATTACTGGAACAATTGCTCTATTGTACTTAGGGTATGATCCAAAAATAGTGGATCTTTGAAGGTAGCCATATTGTGAGGAAAATGGTGCAGCCAAAGATCATTCACAGGAGCTCGGTCTAGTTTCTTTTTGATAAATCAATTCGAACTTTGTTTATTAGACTGAGTGTAGAGATGTCCCACATATTTAAGGTCTATCACCCTAAGGTGTTCAACACAATCCTTGAAATTTGTTGTAAAATTCTTCAAGTTGGAATGGCCATAAGCTTATGCATAGAGTGTAGAGTTAAAATCTTCACAAAAAAACCAAGGCTTACTGATAGAGCTGCTGATATGTCTAAGATTATTCCATAGAGTTCTTCGATGAAAACCAAAATTACTTGCATAGATGAAGGATATATTGATGTTAGTGTGTTCCTTTAAAAAGGTGACGTGCAGATGCATGGCTTGTTCGTTGGCTTCCAGCATATCCAGTTGGATTTCACTGAATCTATAGCATACAATAATTCTTCCAAAGGCATGGTGAGGATGGCTAGTCAGTATTTTCTAGTAAGGCCTCAAAATGTTTAATTTCTCAAGCTTCTCCACACGGATTTTTATTTTAAGAAGAGCAACTATGAGAGGTCTTTCTCTCACTAAAAAATCTCGTAAGGCTGCAAGCTTGGAGGGACAATTTATCCCTCTAACATACTAAGTTAAAATAGACTTATTATAAAGGAGAGTTCTTGGAGCCCATACCCTTGCTCCATTGAGATGTCATTTGAAGCTGTTCCAGGCCTGTCTTTTTGTTTGTCCATTTGCTCATCCGGTGCTGAGCTTTGGGAAGATTCAGGTTCAGCAACTAACGAAGCAGATTCAACTGCAAGATATGAGGTAGGGATTGACACACCTATGCTAGAGCTAGGAGACACAATAGAAGTTGAGAAGTTGGAAGTAGTTTCCATTTGAGGCATGTACATGATTGGTTTGTGTATTTGTTCATCACCCACAGTAGTATAGGAGGTACTATTAGCTTCCAAGGTTAAGATATCAGTGGGGGCTTCCACTACAGAATTAGTGAAGACTATTTCTTTCATATGAACTGGAGATGATGTTTGTGCAGATGTGATTTCCAGAGGTATAACTTCCTTAGCAGTTGAGTTTGTAGGAGCTTGAAGCTTAGTACAATGAGTGTCTTCTTCAAGACCCATTAAGTCCTGATATGTTCCAGTTTTAAAAAACTTCCTTATTTCCTTTCGTAGTTTTTCTTGTGGTTTGGGGGTTAGGAGGTGGCTCCAATGGTAGGAGATAGCAATGTTATCTTCCCATAGTTTGTTATCATCACCAAGGCGTATAATAGGAATCTCATTGGGAAGTTCCTTGGAAGGGTTAGTGTTGACACAGATTCTTGCATATCCAATACGCTTCTTTGTAGCAATAGGTTCATCTATGCATAATGGTTTGCCAACGTAGCTTGCTAAAGACCGTAATCCTTGGGTAGTCCAGTACTTAAAGGGAATGATATAAAAATTAATCCAGAGAGGAAAGCTTTCAATCTTGATAGATTCTATGTCCAAGCTTGGTTACCATAGTTGTAGAAAGATTGGCTGGTTTCCAAAGTGCTGAGGGCCTTTTTCAAGAACTTTGTGCGCAGCTACTGCAGAGGAGAAAGTGAAGAGGATCAAGTTATCCTCTAAGAAAAGCACATATGTAAGTCTTCTATTTTTCTAGTGTTTATTTTCCAATTGGGCTATCTGTTAGTTTTGAGCAAAGAACAAAAACAAATATAAAAGGGAACAACAGAGGACAAAACAAGACATTGCAAGAGAGATATTATTCAACGTAGAAACAATGCCTTTTATAGGCTACAGACTCAACAAACTAACGCAATATCCTCACTTTGTACCAACAAATCTGGACTCTATCTAAACTAAATCATGACTTATTCAACTATAAGAAAAAAGACTAATTTAACCTTACTAAATACAAGATATTTGAATCACTTTTCCAACACTCCCCTTTGATTCAAAATGTCGTGATCAATGTAGGCATTGGTATGGGCATGGTTGTAGAGATCTCTTCTGCATAAATATAAACATAGTTGTTTGCATGGTCATAGGCATAATCATATTTTTCATGGAGCATATTTCGATATGGATGTAGGCATCGTAGGCTAGAATAACACATCATTTTCTTGAAGGTGGACCATAGCTGCTTCATTGGCATCTTTTTGTGAGACATTTTTACAAACTTTCTCTATATGTCCCAATTGACTGCATCTGTTGCATTTAATGTCCGGTCTCCACCAACATTTATAATGAGGGTGGTTTGTTTTTTTACAATAAGGACATACCTTTTCCTCAATCACCTGAAGTGCCTTTTCTTCGTACTTTTCAACCGATCTACTGATTCGTGACTCGTGAGCTTGAAGGGACCCCATCAGTTCATCAAAAGAAAACACAGATAAATCTTTCGATTCTTCAATCGCAGCAACAACGTGATCAAATTTAGGAGGTAAACTCCTTAACACTTTTGCTACAATCGTTTCGTCAGTTATCACCTCACCATACGATCTCATTTTATTCACAATTTCAATTGCTCTAGACAAGTACTCTTGTACTGATTCATTAGTATTCATAACCAGTGTCTCAAAGTCTCTACGAAGAGCTTGCAATTTAACAGTAATTACCTTGTGTGAGCCTTGAAATTCCGTTTTTAATGTATCCCATGCCTGTTTTGACGTTTTTGCTGAAGCAATTCGAGAAAAGACTGTGTCGTGCATTGCTTGTTGGATGAAATACAAGGCTCTGGCGTCCTTCTTCTTGGTCTCTCGCAACTGTTGTCGTTCCTGTTCATCTTGTATCTGTCCATCTTCTTCTTCATCATCTGGATCTATCAAATCTACAAATCCATATTCAACTACATCCCAAAGCTCCTGCGATTTAAGTAACGTTTTCATTTTGATACTCCAAAATTCATACTTTTCTCCATTAAAGATGGGTATGAGAGAAAGTGACCCAAGTGCTGCCATCGTGTTTCCCAACTCCTAAAATATAAGCTATATTTGTGTGACTCTAAGGACCCAAAAGATGATTTACATTATACCCAATGGACCAAAAATTTGCTCTGATACTAAATGTTGGATTTGAACAAAGGACGAAAAACAAATATCAAAGAGAAATTGAATATTTTGTCATTCATCAAACTTAAAAAGTGCTTAAATAACCTTAAAAATAACAATAAAGTTGAAAAATAGGAATCCACTCTTAAACTACCAAGCTACTGTTATTGTCCACTAACCACTAACATAATAACAACTAGACCCACTAAATAAATGTGTTGCAATAAAGTAGTACACTAACTTTTGAATCAGTACTATACTTATCCAACAAGACATAAGGCCTTAGCAACATTACATAGTACATAACTTTTGGTTTAGAAAATTTACCCGCTTTTGACATACGATTTAAGCAAGGAATGCTATCCACCTTCAACTGCCCTTGATGTTACTGCAGTTGGAAAAATATTTTACACGTTGTTTGACTACCCTTTGTCTGCTCAATTATGGAAATCTTTCATCCCAACTAGTATTCGAAATTTATTTTTCTTTCGAAGTTTGATGAATTAGGTTAAGGATAATATCTACTATAGTCTCCATAATTCTAGTGGACTTCCATTATCCTTTCCTCTGATGATACAATGAGAAACCAAAGGATTCCGTGTTACTTTTAGGGCTCGGAATACTGTGCACGAGTGCACTAAGAGCTTGTCTTCATATGATTACATATAATCATATAACAAGGATTTTGCCAAAGAAAAATATCTAAAAGTTGAACTGCTTAGGATATTTTGTCGACAAGTGTTTCCTGCATCATATTTTGGTCCCATTCAGTTCTGCTCCTCTTCCGTCCCATTCATTAGCTTTTGCTTAACCTTCCCAAGGGAAAGTTCGAGGTTCTTTAGCTGCATCACAAAATTTCACCTAAGCTATAATGTTCTATTAAGAAGCGACAATAGAACACGGATAACTTCACTGTGAATTAAGTAAAAGTCAATGGAAACCACTAGTTATTTACCTCTTGTGTGGCGAATCTATTGTGGAGGAACAACCCACTGAACAGATCAAAACTATCTTTCATGCTGCTTTCTTTCTGCCACAAAGGAGGAAATTTTTAAGTTATTAGGTTGATATCATAACATCCAAGGAAGCTCCAAAGGGAACTTTTAATGAAAATTTAAATGGTGGAAAATTACCAACTGAATGAGCGTCTCAAAGCTTTTTGTGTTCATTGGTGTGGATGTGATCTCCATTTCCGACAGAATCCTGTTAAATTGGAACAGCAGGAAGTTTACTTTCGACGTGCCTGTCCAGAATTTGTTTATAATGTAAGTTAAAATTATTTTACCTGCCTATAGTGTGAGTGAGAAATTGACTCCTCGCGGCTAGCTTGTCATGTTCTTCACAGGACATTTCCAACATTCTACAGCCCTACACATAATCAGGTTTGATTTATGTTTGGTAAGAAAAGAATTCGTAAGTATTGAAAGCAATACAATAGATGTAGATTCAGAGCAAAATTCACATGCTTAAAGCTTGGATGATGGAGTAATATCCAAAGCTAGAATGCTTGAAATTGAGAGCCTGGTTTTATCAAGTTCGGCTAAATCCCATCAAGAGGATGGAGAAGAGAGTAGGAGCTATTTGCTATCCCTGACTTTCTGCTTAATAAGATTCAATGGCTAAAATCGTCAGAAGGGAAAAAGAAAAGGAGACGTGGTTGTTATCATTAGATGTTCACTTGGTACAGTGCCCATCACGTTGGCAACTGGCAATATGGTTCCTCTCGGACACTTAATTCCTGTTTTTGGACTTTAGCAAAAGTACTTTGTGGAAAGTTTCGATAATTTTGTCCTCAAAAAGATACTGATATATGCCTAATCTTTTTGAGGTTTTGTAAGAATCAACGGTCATCCACCAAAAGAACATGGCACGCGCTAATTAGGAGATCGTCATAACGTGTATATGCACAACTGCTCTGCGTTGACATAATCCACATCACCACTAGGCAGCATCATGTTCGAAAATTTAAAGGTTTAAGAGTCTTGTCGGTGATATTTGACAAAAGGATAAAGCTCACCTCGCTTTCAAAAATTCGTAGAAAGCTGGAACACGTTGATTTATCCCTTATCCGAACTTTTTCATACACGAATGCTAAATCAGTCCACCCATTCTTGCCACTCTCTGGCCCAAACATAGGGTGAGTGCACAGCACATCTGATTCTTCTGGCAGCACCTACATAATCAATTCTGTAATTGAGTTTTGGGACTAACATTTAAGCCAAAATCAAACTGGAATAGGAAACAGGTGAACATTATGAAGGGAAATCAACTACTGGGTATGGATGTGTACTCGGAGTAAAACGTCTCTAGGGAACTCCTTGACTGAGAGAACATCAGCGAATAGAGTTGGTCGTTTCAGAGTATGAAGTGGCATGGACTGGAGCACCTCGGGCAGTGAAAGGATGGATGTGCAAATGAGAATAACATCGTTACTAGTTTCAAGGAATTCAGAAACGTCTCTGACAACAGAAAGGTGTAAAAATACAATTAGAATTTCATGTTTAGGGGAAACATACTCTGTTTGACTGCACTTGGGAGTTGGGATTTTATTACCTGAAGAAAGAAATGCCCAAATGTTGACAGAGCTGAGAGTGGTCTGAACGAGAAGTTGCTCGTAAAGTGTGACCTTGCTTGAGCATGGTCCTCGTCAGAAACTGTGCAAAGGGGCCGAAGCCTACAATACCAATCTTCAACGTTGTTGGTGAAGGGGAATGAGCAATTGAATTGGACATTGGACTTGGAGACGAGGATGGTGCGTGAGAAGGTGAGAGGAGGATGTGGTCTACAGATGAGAACTATAGATGTTTTTATAGGTTCTTAATTCACCCAAGATTCTTGCAGCGCACGGTTGCTAATAGTAATACAGCCTTTGATTTTGACTGCCTGCATTAGCCAAGAAGTAGGGCAGTAGCAATGTTTTCTCCTATAGTTCAGTTTGATGGGTTTCATACTATAGGCCGGTGCATCCAAAGTTGGTTTGAGAGTCCATTGCTTGTTCTTTTCAGGCCCATGATGTTCTATGCTGCTATGCAATCACCTATATTAAATTCATTTGGGCACAATTTGTTTTTAGGGGAAGGCAAAATTTTGCAAGTTGTGATAATCATTGAGTTTAGTGGTTGAATGGAAGAAAATGTTCAGGATCCAAACTCTAGTAAAAGAATTGTGAGGTAGTTGGTGACATTTATTGCTAACAATAGGACTTCATTTCTCTGGCACTATTTTTTTTTTCTCTACGGAGCATTAGGCTTAGTCTGTACATTAAAGAGAATGAGCCGAGCTCAAATACAAGTATATACAAAATACAAATTGACGCTTTCTAGAAAACTTAGAAAGCATCACTGGATAAATCTGAGGCATACTCTTCCATCATCTCCAAATTTGACTTATAACTTGGGCTATAAACCTCGTTCCTCGACAAAATGAAATGCCTTCTCTTCTTTTAATTTCTAATCTTAATTTACCCAAACCTGGTATACAAAAAAGAATTAACTGTCAGCTTGTCCGTCCCAAATCACCATGTCTTCTTTTCCGCAAACTTGCTCGATTTTATCTCTAGTTCGCAGAGTTCCCAACTAAAATGCAAAACGACCTGTAAAAGAAGCAAGTTCTAAAACTTTGATCAGTACATTTGAGGATTTCACACTTTAACAGTCCTGAACTAGAAATGAAGCATCATAAGAGATGAAGACATTCTTCTTATTTCAATTACAATGACAATGGCTGTCTTTCCTAATTCTGTACGGCTTCAGAGTTTCATGCACAACCTTAACAAAAATGTTACAATTTGAATTCAATTGACTGTACACTAGGTGAAACTGGGAGAGTCGCATTCTAAATTATCTAGTAATATGAAAGAGTTCAGTGCTCAGGTTGATCCAATTTTCTCTTACCTTATTGTGAAAATGTAATTTGCAAATCCTTAATTCAAAATACCGTTGTGACTTGCTTTCATGATTTGCTGTTGGACCACCAAGACTGAAGCTTTGCAATCAATTTTTGAAGCGGCTAACAGGTCTCCTATAGTTCCAAGCTCCGGCAACTCAGACCAGTCTTTTAAGCCTGACACAGCTTCCTTGTCAAGTTCATGGTGACGGCCGGTAATGACTAGTTTGTAACGTCCTGCAATTGATCGAACTATTGCAGCTGTGTCAGAACCATCCCTAACTATATCCTCTCTGTAACCAACGTTTGCACTCTTTGACACTTCTTCTTTCAATTTTCTGAGAGCTTCAAGATCAAGGATTCCTTCCCACTTATCATGGGGTCGATTATTTTCTACTACAAAATGCATAACTGTTAGTTGAACGAAGGGATTTCCTGCCATCCTTAAAGCAAATGCAAGTGACTCTCTATCATCTGGACCTCCTATGAACAATGTGGCCACTTGATAGATTTCTGAGGTAGAAAAAGCAGAAAATAGGTTGTGGTTTCTTTGACGATCAATGAGAATGCCAACAGAACATGATGCCCTATCCAAGACATTGATGTTTAAGTTCCTCAAGTCGGTGCTGCTTGAAATCATTTTGCCCTTGTTGTTCCATTTCTTGTGAAATGGCAGTATAATCAGGGAGACAATCTTGTCAAAAGCCAGCCAACAGATGTCTTCATGCATCTGTTTGAGAGGTGATATTGCTGTAAAGACATTCACCTGCGTAAATTTGTCATTCTGTGACTTGAAATACCTGTAAATATCAATAATTGGCTGCGATCGTGATCCATCCAAAGAAGAGGCCTTTTGACCTAATTGGTGGTTAATTAAAACAGGGGTGATACTACTGACAAGTTCCTCCAGACACAGTCCAAGAATGCATAGGGGACTTTGTTTAGTGGGATTGCAATATTCTAGTAGTTTTATTGTAGCTACAACATCTTCCTGCCGATGAGAGCAGACTAGAATAGTGATTTCATCATTTGGAGCATACTCGATGCATTTTTTGGTGTAGCCTATGTATTGTTTTGCTGGATTGTATAGAACTTTAATGAGCGGTGGTAAAATCCCCGATAATAGAAATACGAAGAAAATTCCACTGGTACTTTCTACATTCCTTAGCTGTCAGAGTAAGAAAAAAAAATATAAGCCATGGGGGGATAAGCCTATAAGTTAAGCTCCTTGTTTCTCTTTCTATGTGTATAAACAAAACAGGCAAGGGTGACGAGAAATGATTGGGACTTCCAATTACCTCCAAGTTACCAAAGCTTAAAAGTAAACCTATCTCAATTACTCCTTTGGCATTCACGATTAGTGCGAGAGCAGCAGCTTCTCTTAGAGACAACTTGCAGTTTATTGCTCCTATAATCGATATTATCAATTTGATCATGTATCCCATCAAAGCCGCCTGAAAAGTAAGTGCTTGGTCGAAACTGTGGACAAAATCCACTATATCAAATCTGGTCGAACAGAATGTCAACAATAGTGGTATAAGCAACCCTGAGACCAGAGTATCAAGCTTTACTACCAGGGCTGTGGCTAATGGAGATCCTGCAGGCACCACTAAGCCTAAGATGAAAGGACCAAATAAATAATGCATTCCCACACTGTCACCAATTGATGCCAAACCTAAAAGTATGGCCAGTGTTACTGTTATGTAAACTTCCTTCATGGGCTTATCCTCCGGGGCTCTTCTGATGAACCAGTGTATCATAAATCTCAATACCACCAAAATAACCGCAATGAATATGAGAGAAAGAAGAATGACTTGGGATCAATCAACCCAAGTCCCATTTATAATTGCTTCAATAGGTTCATAATGTAATGAACTTCAGACATATTACCAGGATCTCGGAAGTGATTCGTGATAAATTGAAGCGCTTGAGGAGAAAGTGAAATAAGTTAGAGACGAACACGAAGGAGACGAGTTGAAGATGGAAGCGAACAAGGGAATGCTGGAGAATACTTTCGTTGCGTCTCACGTTCCATACGCCGTCCGAGAAAACTCTTACGTAATCAAAGCACTCTCCGCTTATGTTCACTACGGATTTTTGGGTCTCCATCGCCGTATCCCTGCCTCTGTAATATCCTCTTGCCGTGCTATGTGAATTTATTAAACCAAAAGAGAATGGATGGCAAGAAAAAAGCTCTAAACAAGGAAAAAGAAATGGAAACAGACAAGCGTGTGCATGATATAATGATTGAATAATGAACACCGGCCCTTTGCATGCATTGGCCAAACGGCGACTTCGGAGGGAATCTATGCTCTGATTTGATTACGGCAAAAGCTGGTTACTAGCTGCATTTGTAACATCCCACCCTCAATTGAAAGGGGTAAAATGGTTAATTGGCATAGGATAGGCTAGATTGAGAGTGTATAGGA
>JANZLC010000200.1:18440550-18457085 GCA_026413385.1 Erythroxylum gracilipes
CCATGAGGAGTTTAGGGGTGGTTGTCAGTAGTGGTCTCTTATCGTCGGGTATTTACCGGAATGACCTACGGGTGTTCCGGTGGGTACTCTATGGTAAGGGGACGCTACAGCATTGGCAGTCGCGAATTTAGTTCATAGTTTTAGACGGCTTTTTAGTTGGATTTGAGTTTTCAGTCTTTTGGTCGATGTATTATTATTTTGCTTGATGGTCAAACATTGTTTCTCTTTTGTTTTTTGTTTTTTGCATTTTAAATTTAAATAAAAAATTTATTCATATTTTAAATCTTAATTTCTGATTTTATTTTTTGTTTTTGTAGTTGCTATAAATTAAATATATTATTTAATTACTTAATAAGAATTACAATTAATTAATTTAATTATTATGATTAGTTTAATTTTTGAAAAATAAAATTATTTTTAGTTTTAGTAATTATTTAACAAATATACTTTAAATTTAAAATTATTTTTAAGTTTTAGTAATTATTTAACAAATATACTTTAAATAAAATGTTAATTAAAATAAAACTATTTAATTAATTAATTTTTCAAGTTTTATTTAATATTTAATTATTATTAGTAATAAAATATAATTATATTAACAACAATACAATTTTTTTTTGCGTAAGGAAATAAAAACAAAATATCATAATAAAAATAAAAGTGAAACTAAAAGATTCTTAAATATTTAGATTCCGTATAAATAAAAGATTAGTCATATTCTAAAAATAAATAAATATGCATAAAATTATTGTTTAAATAAATTTAAAATACTATAACTCAATTAAAATAATGCATTGTCTTGATTAATTTATTAAAATATATTTTAAAATTTTGATTATAAGTACAACAAAGTTATTCTTGAAATACTTAATAAAATTTATATTTTTATATTCAAGTCATGCAATTAAAATTTCACTTGATTTAATTATATATAAAAATTGGTTAAATATTCAATTTGAATAATATTATAATTTTATTTTAACTTTTGAAAATGTTAAGAATCAAATTATTATAAAAATATAATTGTCTAAGGTTTTAAATTATAATTTTTTATCTTATTCATTTTTTAAAGATAAATCACTTACCTAAAAACGAAGATAAAAGGACTAAAAGTTTGACATTAAGGGAAGACAAGTGCCTACCTTGTCAATTTCACAATCAACTCTTTTGTGGCATTCTTTTTGAAAAGAAAGGAAAGCATTTGGTTGTTTATTAATTTTTCTGTGATAGTGAGAGTAACTATGTATTTGAAAATAAATGTATTTGGATGTACAGTGGCACAAAGTAAAGAGCAAAAGATATTGAGCTCTTATAATTTAAGAATTTTTATTAAAAAAACTTAATATTTTATTTTTTTGAAAATTTTTCTTAGATCTTTAATTTTTTAGAAAAATATTTCTCTTTAACTTCATTTAATAATAATAATGAAACATACACAGTATGGACATCATATGTGAACTAATTAAAAGAATCTTATATAACAATTCAATCCAATTCTTAAACTCAAATTGAATCAATTAAATTAACATAAATTAATAATTTATTATAATTATATTAAAATATTAATTTTATTTAATTTTTGTTTAGTTTAAGAAGTAAATTGGGTTATTAAATTAGTGATATTTGATTAGTCCATTATGATATTTATATCATATGTATTTTGTTGTTATTTTTTAACCGAAGTCAAAGAGAATTTGAGTTTTTTCTAATCAGATGAAAACTATGAACAATACTTCTGAAAACTTTAAAGGTTAGGATGTTTTCTAAAGTACCTTAAACTATAAAGGAGGCCTATGTCTTTTAACCCCCAAATTAAATTCCTAAGAATATTAAATAAGTTTTTACGTATAATGATTCAATAAGAGAACAAACAATGACCAATTATAAGAAGTTGAAACTAAATGACAAAGAATAACATAAATTACAAAATTAAATTCCAAACATTACTCAATTCTATAACGCTAAGATGAATTTTAAAAAGTGATGTGCAATTTTTGCCCAAATAACTCATGGTTAGGCTTCTAGTTACCGGTGCTGACATGGTTGACATATGCCCCTGTGCCACGTTAGATAAAAATTAAAATTTAAATTCCTAAAACGTCACGATCTTGTTGGTTCCGACCCTTGTTTGTATTCTCTCTCTACTTGTTTTCTTTGCATCTTCTTGTCCTCTAGTAGCATAATTAACAATTAATAACAATTCTTTTTTTGCTAGACTTTGCTAAGGTTTTTCTTAGATATAATAGAGTTCGAAGCATGTACCTAAAAATGTAAACATAAACTTAATTTACTGGGACTGCAATATATAAAAAAGGAAAAGGGGATTAAGAAATTTTTTTTCCTATAAGGTTTCAATTCGCTTCATTTTCCTTTTATCAACTTTACCAATGTAGTAGTATTCCATCTTCGTTTTAATTTTTGACTAAGTTCAGACTTGACGAAAAACATACACGAACTCTGATTTTCTTTTGGAATTTAGAAAAAGAACTTGAAAAGAGATTTGAAGCATGATGAACATATTGGTGAGCTAAAAGAAATTACTTCCAAAAATCTTCAAGTTATACGATTGCCGGATATTCCTATTTCTTGATTTTAAGATATTGTAAACTACCCATAATAAAAATGATTGTGTAACCAATGTTCTTCGTACATTTTTATCTCTTTATATTTTAATTGAAGCTTTTCTTATTAATTATTGATTTTAGTATTAGAAGAAGAGGAGACAAGTAACGAGAGAAGGAGAAGGAGGGTCAAAAGCAACCAGAGAAAGATTGTAGGTTTTAAAAACTTTTCATTTAACGTGACAAAAGTAGGATATCTGTCAGCCATCTGTCTAGTACATTTGTTGAAATGATTTATTACATTATCATCATTAACTGGAAGTCTAATAATAGGCTACTTTTGCAAAAAATTGAATGTTGGACTATTTTGATGTCACTTTTTTAAGTTCCGACTAATAATAGAAAATTAAGTAAAGTTTGATTTTTTTATAATTTTACCCCAAAGAATACTAAGGAAGTTCATATTGTGCAGGTCCAATTAGGTGAAACCAAATGTGGGATATATGTTATCACTTAGGATCTAGTACCGTACAAAAAGGCTTCACTTATCACTTAGGATCTAGCAGTTTATAAATATCCAAACTACTGAGGCTCCATTAACGCTTGGTCTTAGTTTAGCAAGAAGGAAAGAGACAAGTACTCTAAAAAGCTAATTGAGTTAAGGCTATTAAACTAGTTGCAATCTTAAGTAACAAACTCAGCTCTTATTTTTCTTGTATTAACTTGTAGAGCCTTTTAAAATAGATGTTAGGTATGTAAAGCATCATAAATAATTAAAGCATTAAACACTGATCCAACTCTTTAACTAGAGTTTTACTTTTTCTCAATATGTTCATTAATTAATTGCAACTAAAGAAAAGTCCAGTGAGATAGTTTCTGCTGGAGATCTAAAATGGAAAATTGGTCATGGACTGACTCTGTCTGACACCAAGGTGTATGGAGAATCCATAAAATATTGTGAATGTGAAGGTCGGTTTATGACATATCTATCAACCATGGTTGACTCAATAACGGAAAAGATGAGTTTGTTGGCTGACCATTTATGAGGATGCTATAGCAAGGAGAAGTAATGCATTGAGTGATCCAATAGATTAATGTTCTTAGAAAATCCATGGCAGATAGAATAATGATAATAAAGTCCCAATGTACACTATCAAGAGCCTTTTAAAGGTCAATTTGGATGCAATAATTGGCCCGACCTCTCTTCTTTAAATAAGTTTTTAGTAGCTCCTAAAGAATCCAAATGTTGTCACCAATAACCCTACCAGGGATATAAGCTCCCTGAGATGCTCCAGTATGATTTGTTAATAGCTTTCTCAACCAGTGAGCTATTATCATAGAGATTAGCTTGTAAATTGAATTGTAACAAGATATGGGAAGAAAATCAGAGAAGTAATTAAGTTCAGCACTCTTAGGGGCAAGAGTAATGAATTTTTTTATTAATCTTCCCCAAATGGAGCCTTTGTTGAAGAATTCCAAAACTACTTTTGAGACCAAATTCCTAGTGAGAGGCCATGACTTTAGGAAAAATTAACATTGAAGCCATCAGTTATAATAGCTTTGTGTGGATGAAAAGATTTCAAAGTTTCATCGATCTCTTGAATGGTAATAGGCTGTGATAGCAATTCAGTTTCTTAATGAGAGAGACAACCCTATAAGATTTGCCTTAGGACTGATTCAGTGGAGTGAGCTTCTAAAGGCTTATTCGTCAAATAAGAGAAGTAGTTACAAGCCCTATCTGACAACTTAAATTGAGAATTCAACTATGAGTTATTGAATTCAAGTGAAACAATCCTATTTACTTCTTTCCTGGTAATGGTAGTTTTATGAAAGAATGAAGTGTTCCTTTCTCCACTTCTTATCCACTCCACTTTAGATCTCTGCTTCATCAGGGACTAATCATATAGGAGAGCTTTGGAATAATTGTGTAATGCAATTTTCTCCGTTTCCTACAACTGGCTGGAAAAAAGGATTGTTATAAAGTTGCTACTGAATACTATCAAGCTCCTGCTTATCTATGTTTACTAGGTGATGAGCGTTGCCAATATTGTATTTAAAAAGATGTTTCATTTTGGTTTTGATGAGGAACATTTTCATGATGTAGATGTACCGCTTTGTTGCACTCAATTTTGCTCTTAGAGCTTTCCAAATGCAATCCTTAAAGCCATCCAACTCAACCAAAAAGTCATTGAATCTAAATGGCTTTTTGGGATTAACAACTTTATTTTGAGTATAGATGGGTGTATGATCTAATAAATTACCAAAAAATTATGCAGAGAAGAAGTTAGGGAATTAAATCATCCATTGAGTGTTTGCAAGACTTCTATCTAGATTTTTCCTAATGAAATTAACTTCAGACTATTTGTTATTCTTGGTAAAGAAGTTTTCCCCCTGCTGGAATGTCAATGAGTTATGCCTCTTCAATGCAACTTCTCAAATCTGAGCAAGGGTATCTAACTGACCATCACCTTCTACTTCTTCAGATTTCAAGATGGTATTAAAATCACCTGTAATGATCTAAGGTTGCTAATGGAAGCTACTATATCTTTAATTTGATTCCACTAAAAAGCTCTTTGGTGGGAGTTATTTTGTGCATATATGAATGAAATGAAGATGGGTTGGGCTGAATACCTCACCGAGATTTCCATGTGATTTCTTTAATTTATTACTATTTTGGAGCAAGCAGTCACAGTTGTAGAGTTATATAGAATTATAATTCTACCATTGGGATTAGCATTGTGATTTGTAATTTGTTTCCACTAAGCTAGAAAGTAACTTAGCAAATTGGTACTATTCTTTTTCATTCGAGTTTCCAAAATGCCAGCTACTATGAACTTATTCTGAAAAATCATATTTCTAATTAGTAGTCTTTTAGTAGGAGCATTTGTTTCTCTCACATTCCATGGTAGGGTATTCATGAGGCAGGCTCCAAAGATGGAGTCTTCTTTTTCCTGTTTAATTGTCTCCTAGTAACAATTTCAAAGTCCTGTTTATTATTTTCTGGTTTCTCGGCATTTGCAATTTGGAGTTCCTAGTATAGATTCCTCAGAATTTGCAATTGGAGCTTCCTGTGTATTGTTTTCAGAAGCTGATTGCTCAGATATCTTCTTTATAGTGGTTGAAGTAGAAAAACCAGCATCTCCCTTATCACCTACAGCTTGAGTTATATTAGTAAGCATATTACTCTCTACTTTGGTTATGATCTCCTTCTCCATAGTTGTACTATCAACATGATTTGGACTACAGCTAAGTTGCTTATGAGATTGAGCCTTGAGTCCTACAAGCCCCTGATAGTTATCGGTAGTAAACACTCTCCCTGTAGGTCTCCCAAGTTTTCTTCTCTGAACATTGGAGGTTCCAAGAGTAAGAGATCTTTAATTGATCCTCAACTGGTTCAAGGTCTTCATTCAGTTTAATGAAAGGAATTGTTTCAGTTAAGTCACCATAGAAGTGACTAATATGCATGTTCTTGCTTAATTAACTTTTCTAGTCTCAACAGTAGCTTGATTAACAGAGAATGGTTTACCAATGTAGCTGTCAAGGTGGCTAAGGCCATTTATAGTCCAATACTTTAAAGGAACCTTATGTATATAAATCCAAATAGGTATATTTTCCTTCATAATCACTTATGGTTTCAATCCAGGGCTCCATAATTGAAGAAGTAATGGCTTATTGAAAATACACCATGATTTAGCTTAAATTATTTTCTTTGCATCTTCAGAACTAGCAAATTTGAAGATGAAGACATCCTCATTGTTCATAAACACCTCTTGCAAACCATGTTGTTTCCAATTGCTCATAACCCATTGTTTTATGACAGGAAAGTTACTCTTTTGTCAAGGAAAAAGCCAAGGATATTTTATTTCCATCTTTTTGCTCCTGCTTTAAGAAGCTCCAAAGGTGGAGAGACAATCCTGTTATTAAAAGCTTCACGAGGTGGAAAATAGTTCAGCTTCATTGCAGGCCTTGGATTGCCAGCCACCTACACTCTGGACTTTCGAATAGGTTGAGGGTTCAAGTCTGAATTCTGTGCATTGGTGACAGAGAGACGAAGATGTTGTTTGGAAGGGAGAGGTTTAGATGTAGAAGCAGAAACATTTGAGTTAAAAAACGGGAAGTTATTAGTGTCCATGGGGTAACACTAGCAAGTTCATTAGAGTTTAATGGAGAAAGAGTCTAGGTACTACTGTTGCGACTATTGTTTCAAAGGGGAAAAAGAGTTGTGAAAATGTAAGGTTCTAAGAGGAAACTGAGAGTTGTGTGACCGTGGAAATAAGGACTTTGTGTCTCGATCATCATACTTGGAACTTACCGATAATCACAAGGTTTCATATTGTTCACAGTGTTTGGACTAGAATGGAGAAAGCAAAAATATAAGTAGTATAAAGCAGTGAAGGACTGAGAGAAAAAGGTTGAGAGAATGAAGCAAGGGATTTAGTGCAAATGTAAGGAGAAGGAGAATAAGCTAGTTTCACGGAATTAGGTAGGCGATACAAACCAGAAAGCGTTAGCCATTGCAGCTGAGATAGACAGTAGCTTGTTACAACAACATTGCACGATTCACCCTACTGTTCACCAGCCAGTCGGATGCGCTTTCCAGTGACGCTCTTGATAGTTACAAATCGTGGTGGTGGCAAGAATTGCAAATAGGATTCTAAGGTTTTTCTAAAGTAAAAGAAGAAGGATATTTAAAAAACATGCCTATGATAGTGTCTATGATAAGTGGTGTTTGGATAAAGGATTAGGCTATTCTGTGCTAAGAATAAAGTATTATTTACATGAAATACGATTAGCTTAGCAACTAAGGTTAATGGACCTTAAACCAGAATAAGAATTTTCAGATACAAGTGTAATTGTGACTGAAATCTGGAAATGGAATAAATTATTTAACTTATAGATTAAAGTAATCTTAAAGTGAATATAATTATTTTAAATAAGGAATAATGTATTCTTAAATTAACTCAAGTTCTAAACATAATTTTAAAATTGTTTTAAATTCTAAAATAAAATCAATTATTTTTCTTAATGTGATTAATATTAATAATTAAATTGATTCCTAAATAAAATTTAGAAAATTTGTTTATAGAATTATAACTAATTATATTGAAATTAATTAAGATTCCTTAAAATTAAGAAAATATTTTTAAATAATTAACAACGTTGATTCTTAATTAAATTTATTTATTTTAATTTGATTGAATTTAGAGAATTATTATTCTGTTTATTTAGAAATTATTTCTTTATTTATGATAATAATTTTTTGATTTATTGTAAATTGTATTTTTTTTATTAAATTTGAAAGGTGTTTTAATTTATTAATTGAGAAAATTGAGTTTTCTTTACTATTTTAAAAATATTTTCCAATTTATTAAGGAAACATTTTTAATTAAAATCTTAATCTCTAAATAAATAATTTAGAAGACTTTCATAATTAAATTTAAAAGTTTTTATTCAATTTTGAGAGTAGTTTCTTTTTAATACTAGAAAATATTTTCTAATTAAGGAAAAATTACTTATAATTAGATTGGAAATAGCTTCTAATCAAATTAAAATTTCTTACTTCTTGAATTTTTGAAAAAGACCTTTTTAAAATTATAATAAGTAAGAAGAGTAATTTGTTGAAAATTATTTTCATTTAAAGGAGTCCAGATAACTAGAAGCAGTTTCAAATTGAATTTAAAAATTATTTCAAATAAAATGAAAAATTTATTTGGAATATGAATTTAATTTAATTAGGAATCAATGTGTTAATCTAATTTAAATATTTAAAGAGTTGGAAATATTATTTTAGATTATAAATATCAATAACTAGAATCAAACAAAGTTTGATATTTTATGCATATAATTTGATTATATTGTCATGAGAAATTGCAAGATATTAATATATGTTTGATATGTTGATGTATATTTTGATTGCATGTTATATATATATATATATATGTTTTAATGAGACATAAAATTAAATCTCTTGTTAAATTATTAAGTACATATTTTGAATATGATTATTGCCTTCCATTGTTATAAGAATAAACCAGAGTTTTGTTTATTGTTAGACTGATTAAGTAAACTCAAGGTTGCTTCAACTTGAATATATTTAATCTTATAACAATATGTCTTACTTAACTAAATTTATATGACTTAGATGAGCAAACTTATTATCACATGAATTTAAAGATAGGGTTAGAAATAATATATAAGATATAGTTTGAAAAGAGTTGTCATATAATGGATTTAGGAATCACCTAAGATGAGATTTGTAAAGTTGTTATTTGTCTAATTTAAGTTTAGCTAGTTTGTTGAGCAAACTCAATATCAACTAAATTTGAATGGTATCATAGTCCATTAAAGATATTAAATTAATCTTTCCAAATAGTAGTAATGACTATTATTTTGAATAAAATAGTGGGAGTAATCAAATACATGATTACAATCCTAATCTTATTAGATTATTATGGCATCTAATTTTATCACTTACTTTTCTTACATTTATATTATATTCTAAGTAGAAATTACCTTTGGTTAGTATAGTTGATAGTAAGAGTTAGTGAACTAAATTTTTTGGACATATATTAGATTTGGGAAGAGTTCTACAAGAAAAAAAGTCCATTATGTAATATTGTTATTAATACATGTTAAGGATTTGGTGTTAAAGTTTTAGAGATATATTAAAATCATATAGATGACAAAATGTAATAACGTTTTGAGTTGACTAATGTCTCATAAACTTTGAGAACAATATGTATGATGTATGTCAATAACATAATAGCACGATGCAAGATGTTATATAGAGTAGAGTTAAAAGGTATATTACCTTGATAAAATTGTGTAACATATATCTTACTCAAGTTAGCATATTAAAAGTATAAACATGGACTATAATTGTGAGGCATTGACTTAGATATGATAATAGTTGTCGTTAGAAAGGAAAAATGATTACATGACTTTTTCTTTCTAAAACCTGATATGATGGAAATCATAAATATTTCTAATTCATGTTTTGAGTATATGATACTAAATTTGGATTCAACATTATTACAATGTTCATGGTATGATAAGAAATAAATTATTGAGTAAAAGTAGTTGATTCATGTATATACAAACGATTTGTATATGTTAGATCAAGGGAGACTCATACTTAACATAAATGGCAAGAATACTACTTATACTTAACATAAATGGCAAGAATACTAAGTTAGGTAATCGAGATTATCCTTTTTTTCTATATTGGTTAAATTAGCATAATGTGAATCTTAAAGTTACATATAAGGATATATGTATCATTTTAATTATGAATTATATGAAACTTGTTAAGTTGAAAATAACTAAATCAATATTTGGAAAAAGTATGATGATAGTATTGAATTATTAACTATTATATATGTGATGTGTTGGATGTAACAATAATTCATAAAAGGATAATACTTGTATTTCACTAATTTACTATTGACTTTATGTGATAGAAACATATATATTAAATGAAGTATTGATTTAAATTTTTTAAAAGTTTTAATTGTTTAAATTTAAGTAGAAATTTAGAATTAAAAATATTGAAACACTTCAATGAGATTGATACGGTGATTTTATTTTTTTTAGTTTTCTATAAAGAATGAGATTCTCTAGTAAATGCTTTCATAACTAAATCGTTAAACAATACAAATTTGTGTAAAGGGGAAAATACAATACGATACAATATTTATTTTTTCTATAGTTATGCTCAGCACAACAACTTACCTTCAATAGTGTCAATTAGATTAATTAGATTAATTACTAAGATTTTATATTAGGTATGGAATGCCAAGATTTTGAAAGAGTTGAAGTTAATGGTTTTGAAATGTAATATTTAGTAAAGCATATATTATCCATTAAGTTTAGAACCATATAGAGTAATAAAATGTTACGAGATATCCAAATTGTTGGATATAATCTTACAAACCCACTGAAGAAAATATTTGTTTTAGTTAACACTTATAGGAGAGTGTTTCTCAAGATAATTAGAGGGAGTAAGATAAAATTTGTAAGGTTCAAATCTCATGACAATACATTCAATTCGAATCAGTGTCTTTGCTGATACATTTAATGTATAGTTGATGGTTTATGAGATGTTGAAAGATTTACTTTTATAATGACTCCAAAGAGTTTGTTTCTGGAGGTGATTGTGACAATATCATATCTATAAGAAGGTTAGTAGGAGTATAGTTGTACTTTTTATTAGGAGTACGTAGAGGCATATTGATAAAAATAAACAATAATTCATAAATAAAATTATTGAACCTGTGATTGTCCAAGAACAAATTTTATTGGATATTAAAAGATAACAACTTAATTCTGGGTATTAAATCTATAAATATAGGTAAAGAATTTGTTTACTTGTTATAGTCTAAAAAGATGGATAATGTACTATAGATGTTTAGTATTTGAGACATCTGATACCTATGAAGTATTAAAGATATTATTCTATATATAATTTGATATTTAATTTTAAAGTTATATGGATATTAACTCTAGAAGTAGCTATTTATTTTTATTAAGAATAAAATTATTTTGAGATTGAAAAGTTTTCAATATAGTATTAATAGTAAATCAAAGCAAAATTGCACAAAAAAGTAAATCAAAGCAAAATACATATTTTATTTAGTTGAAATGATTATTTAGATTAATCAGTTCTTTAATGAACTTGGTATAGTTTCTTTTATTTTTTTTAAAGGAATGTATTGTAGAACATTAAGATTCATTGAGCATGAAAAGGGAGCTAAAGTCTCAATAAAAATTCAAGTATTAAGAAGTTTTTCTTAATTATAATGGTAATTGTGAAAATTTTGTAAGATTTAAACAAATGTTCAATCTAAAGAACCCTGTGAAATTCTCTCACTAAACCACTGTCCCAACAGTAAGATGATTATCATATGAATAAATGGTATAAAATACTTAAACAATTAGTTTTGTACAAGTGAGAAATTGTTAGTTTATGCTTACAACCAATCAGTTGATTGTACTTTAGTGAGATAATTATTTAAAGTCATTCTTTATCTTATACATATTCATATGTGTATGATAAAGCCCACGTGATAAGTATAGATTGCAAATAAAATTATGATAAGAACATAATAATGAGATGTGTATTACATTTATATATTATCCCTAAATTGTTTTAGTCACTGTTTTATTAAGATAAGAATTTAATAGAATGTAAGAAGACTAGCACATATTTTGTTTTTTCTTATAAAGAAAGTAGTCGGTCTCATAAATTAAAGTATATAGATACTTAAACAAACATATAGATGCTTGTTATAAAACAAGTTCATTAAGGTAAACCCATATGAGAATTCTATTTGGAACCTTACTTGTATGTTTATGAAAATTCTTATTATGATGATTGTGTACATGATCTTATGACTTAAGATATTCAAAGTATCTCATAAAGAGATTACTATATTTTGATACTACTTATAGCTTATTCTAGTCAAGGATAGCTTAATTGCTAGCCATTGGATATAGTACAAACTATATGGAGGTAATTGAGGGATTAATTAGGTTTGTCACTCTAAAGTGATTAGGGAGAATGTTTTATTGGTCTTGATTAGTATTGATTTGGGAATTTCTTGGTCAAGGTTGAATGACGCTTTGAAAATAGTTTTCAAATATCACTAATTTAATCAATTACTGATGGTGAAGAACTAATAAGATTGAGCTCAAATAAAATAGATATTATTTCATACTCTATATCTAATTAGAACATTATCTAATAAAATGTTTGAATTATGCAAAAAAATCATGCACAAAAAAGTTAGTCAAAATTACTTTGATATGCCTATATATTTGAGTGGTCATGATGCGTTGCTATACGTTAATCTTGATTTATCAATACAAATTGTTTGATTAAATGAATAAAGATGAATTAAAACAATTCAATTTTTCTAATTCTAAATATAATTTAAGATTATAATTTATATCCATTGCCAACATATTTGGGAACAAAATGAGCCACATGCAAAGAATTGAAAAGAAAAAAGATGTTTAATCAAGTTGGACTTGATTGTAAAATTTGATAAACTTTAAGATTAAATATAAAATATTTAATAAATAAAAACTAATACGGAATATTAGATCTTATTTGAGTCCATTTATTATTTATTTATAATTAATTATAATTTTAATTAAATTTAAAATTTCATTTCAATTAAATTACTAAAAGGTCCAAAATTATAAATAAGATTAGGTTTCAAAGGAGAAAACACTTTTTTCTTAGTTCTCTCTACAATAATTGTAGAGTTCTCTCAAAAAATTCTATAGATAATGTTACAGATAGGAGATTTGTGGACTCAGCGGAATGTCAAAACATGGAGAACGGTGTTTGGATCTGAACATCGTGACACTTATATGCTTTCACTTTCAGACTCTCCGGTAAATCCTCGTTGAGAAGGTGGTCCCCATGTTAAGATTCTGTTTACGCCTTTGACTTGCTCTTCAGATCTAGAGGACGTCAATTGTTTTTAAGTCTAGAGGTGGATTTTCTGAAGGACGTCCAATCTGGAGGTGGATCTCCTGGAGGACGCGTGCTTAATCAACCATCGGGAGGTGCAATAGAAGAAGAAATCGGCGGGAAGACGGTGGATGCTTGAGTCGCTGGCAGAGGTTTCTCCTATTCTAGATTTCCTTACCCTCTTTGTTAAGGATTTTGTTTTATTCTTTTATTACGTAATACAAAGTTCTATTAAAAAAAATAAAAAAGAGTTCTAAACCAAAGAACCCCTAATTGAAGTTGATCTGAAGATGGCAAGTCCTTTAGGGAACCCTAATTTGCAGGTTATGGAAGAAGATAGAGCAGCCAAGAAGGTTAAACACTAAGAACCAGGTGTTGCCTCGCATAGATACAAGGATTGTAAGCTAGCTGGTGCTGTGTTAGAGTCGACCCTAGAAGATGTTATGGCAGCCAAGAAGATTACGGTGGGGGAGGGTGATGTTCTGATTGATAAAATAGGTACTATTCCTAAAGTTACTCTCTCAATGGCTCTTACAAATAAGATTAATAGAAATATGGACAATGCTGTGATTGTTCGTCTTCTTGGGAGGGACATTGGCTACAAGGTGCTCTGTTCTAGGCTTGGTGCCATTTGGAACTTAGGTGAGGCTAAAACTCTTGATATTGGTAGGGGTTTTTTTTTCTTGATCTAGTTCAATAACGAGGCAGATTACAATCACGCTATGTTAGGAGGCCTCTGGGTTATTATGGGTAGTATCTACTTGTCTAGCCTTGGACTTCTAATTTTAGAGTGACCCTTATATAGGCAAGACGATAGTTTGGATTTGTCTTCCAGAACTCCCTTTGCAGTATTATCCTGAAGATGTGATAAAAGCCATTTTGGCAGTGGTGGGTCCTGTTCTTAAAATTGACTTTAATATAAGTGATTTTGAAAGAGCTAGGTTTGCAAGGGTGGCAGTCTCCGTTGATCTTATAGAACCTCTTGTATCAAAGTTTGAGATTGATGGTTAAGTTCAATTAGTTGAATATGAAAATCTTCCTGAAGTTTGTTTCTCTTGTGGTCGATATGGTCATTTCGATACTCATTGCCCCTTTAAGGAATTGTCAGATAATGAGAATAATTCTCAGGTGACTAACTCAAAGGCAGGGAAAGATGAATTCGGTCCATGGATGGTGGTTGAGAAGCAGAAGAGGAAATTGAGTATTCAGGGTGAAAATCATAGGTTTAAGGATCACGACGAGAATCAGGGATCCAGATATTCAGTTTTAGCTGAAAAGGATGTCGAGATTCTAGGAGGTAATGAGGAATCTGGTAAGGGTATTCCTAGACATACTGATCCGGTGCAGGATTCTTTACGAGAAGGGAATTTTATTCTTGCACGTAGACAAAGGGGTTCATCAAACAGAGGAAGAAGTTTTGGCCGTAAGCATGGAAGTAATAGGGACCCATCTTACTGTTCTCATAAAGAAAATGTCGGACCATCCACTAAAGAGAGAGTTACTAAGCACACTTTAGGAGATTTCTTTGATTTCAAAAATAGGCATGCCTTAGACAAAGACATTGTTAATCTCCCTTCTACTTTGAACAAGAAACATCATTCTGTTGTGAGACCTACCTCAACATCGTCTAAAGTTTTGGGAAACTGTTTCTATGTCTACCGAGTTGGGCGTTGCCCTTGGTGATGATAATTTGGTGAACAGTTCCTAGGAAGACCACCAGATGATTCCATGATTGTGGTTCCCATTTTGGAAGCAAATACTGGACTTCAAGACAACAACAACTTGTCTCTAGATGAGGATATTGAGGAATTTATGCCTTGTGAGAATGATGATATTGATCCTTATTTGCGGGATTAACGAGGTATCCTTCATGCCTTCTCTTCTTCCTTTTAATGACTATTTTCTCTTGAAATTGTCAAAGGGCGGCTAAGCCCCAATTGGTGAGAACTCTGAAGTGTTTCATTAGGAAACGTAATCTTCATGTTGTTATTATTCTTAAGCCGAGAATTAGTGGACTTAAAGTTGATAGATGTATTGGTAGACTTGGTCTCCCTTTTTCTCATTTAGTTGAAGCAACGGGCTTTTCTGGGGGTATATGAATTCTTTAAGATGATTTTTATGATATTGAGATGGTGATCAGCAATCAATAATTTGTTCTTATCTCGGTCTCTCAGAATAATAAGTTTCAATTTTTTCTGTCTGCTGTTTATGGGCATCCTACTCCATCTTGTCGTGCTAAGTTATGGGAGACTCTTCTTCATCTCAATACTGCTATTTCCAGGGTTCTGATTGGTGATTTCAACACCATTCTTTATTCTCATGAGAAGAAAGGGGGTCTCCTAATCGAACCGGGGTATGCCGACAGTTCTCTAATTGGTTTCAAGACACTAATATGATTGATTTGGGGTACAAGGGTTCAGATTACACTTGGCAAAGAGGTTTTATTTGTGAGAGACTGGACAGAGGTATTTGTAATGGTCACTAGAGGTTGGCATTTCTGGAAGCTACTGTGACCCACCTCCCTCGTGTTCATTCTTATCATTATCCCTTACTTTTGCAGACTTGCAGTTTTTCTCCTTCTTTGGCCAACATACCTTTTTGGTTTGTTGCGGCTTGGTTAACTCATGCTGATTTTAGTGAATTTGTGAAGAATAGTTGGGAGTCCCATTCTCAGTTGTCTGCTTCTCTCTCAAAATTGACTACTAATCTGAAGGTATGGAATTCTGAAGTGTTTGGGAATATTTTCAGAATTAAGAACAAGTTGTTATCTAGGATTTCTCATGTAGAATGTTCGCTGGATAGATGCCCATCGACTAATCTGATGAATACTTATAATCAGTTCAAAGCTGACCTGTATATCATTCTTCATAGGGAGGAGCTCCTTTGGATGCAAAAGTCTCGTAGTGACTTGATTAAATGGGGAGATCGCAACACTACCTTCTTTTACTTGAAAACTGTTAAAAAGAGGAAGCAGAATCGGATTGAACTTCTTAAGGATGAGGAAGGAAACTGGGTGAGTGACCAGGAGGCTCTTCAAAACATTGCTTTGTAGTTCTTGAGTAGGTTGTACAGAGATGCCGAATTCCAGCTGTCTTACCCTATCAGAGGGAGTTTCCCTGTTTACGATCATAATACCGTGGAATTCCTTAATAAACTTATTGGTGATGAGGATATTAGAAAAGCTCTTTTTGATATGAAGCCTTAGAAAGCACCAGGTATTGATGGGTGTCAAGTGGGTTTTTATCAGTCCCAATGGAATATTGTAGGTAGGATGTGTGCAATGAAGTTAGAAATATTTTTGCTGGAGGAGATATTGATTTTAATATTAATAAGACCTAGTTATGTCTTATTCCTAAAGTGGAGGTTCCCAAACAAATTGATCAGTTCAAGCCAATTGCTCTATGCACAGTAATGTATAAATTAATCACTAAGACCATTGCTCATAAAATCAAGATGATCATGCCTCAAGTGATTGGGCCCGCTCAAACTAGCTT
>JANZLC010000200.1:18458409-18481080 GCA_026413385.1 Erythroxylum gracilipes
CTATAAAAACAACGTTTGCCTTTCTTCCCTATACTCTTTATTTAATTTGATTAAATTGTTTTGTGTGTATTAATTCCATGATTTTATTGTAGAACTCTACGAAAAAGTTTAAAGATCTATTCAACCCCCCTTCTAAATCGTTTATAACAAGTGTCAAGTTGCTTGTTGTACTTTTGCTAGAAGTAGGTTACTGTTCTTTGAGAGTTGAAAGGTTAAGTTTTGTCCAGATAACTTCTTCATAATCACCTTCTTCGAATTCCTCCCAATACACAAAGTTTTTCCTTAAACACCTTCTAAGAGATTTTTGTGTTTTTCCACCTTTTCCTAAACTAATCCCACCGTGTAAATTGTTTCTCCTACCTTAAAAAACCAGAAGATGGTTAATGTTCACAGTGGATTACGTATTTTGAATGGAGTTAGGGCTTGAGGATAGTTGAAGCTTTTGGAGTCTTCATCAAGTAAGTAGTGAATAAAAGTGTTAGAGTTGTGGATTTTTGGAAAAAAGTTGATGAATTTATTGTCAGTGCATGATCATGGCATTTACATATATTTATATTCTTGAACCCTGTGTTAAGGGGATGAGTTTTGATGGACTGTTAGTAATCAGATGTGTGGAAATGGTTCTTAGAGTTAAAGCAGCATTGAAATGGTGTATAGGGTTAGTGTAGGAGATTAAAGTTTGAAAAGGCGAAACATGCTTTGTTTCTTCACTATGCATATATGTATGAATATATAGGTGTTTATACGTGAGTTGATGAAAACTCAGAGATGTTCGAGAAAAAGGTTTTTTAGTTGAGGAGTATAGATGGTATCGTCTGTAAAGACATATCGTGTGTGAAGAAGTACCGTCTTAGGTTAACTTCTACTTCGTCTTAAGTTGGCCTTCTGTATCGTCTTAGGTTGACTTCTGCTTCATCTTAAGTTGACCATTTCTATCGTCTTAGATTGACTTCTGCTTCATCTTAAGTTGACCATCTATATGGTCTTAGGTTGACTTCTACTTCGTCTTAAGTTGACCATTTCTATTGGCTTAGGTTAACTTCTGCTTCGTCTTAAGTTGACCATCTGTATCGTCTTAAGTTGACTTCTGCTTCATCTTAAGTTGACCATCTATATCGTCTGTGATGGCATCATATCGTCTGTGATGACGTCGTATCGTTTTAAGAGTTGTATCGTCTTAAGTTAACTCTGCTTCGTCTTAAGTTGACTCTGATTCATCTGCTTTTTGATTCGTCAACTTTGTTTTGTCTGCTTTTTGCTATCGTCTGTTATTTGTTTTGTCTGTTCTTTGCATTCGTCTGCTTCTCCCATTCGTCTGCTATCTGTTTCGTCTTATGTGGACAAAACTTTGGTTGATTCTTTCAGCCATAACTTTGTCGTCTGACCTCCAAATGACTTGATTTTTAAAGCATTGGATTCATAAAACATTTCTATATCTCTCCATAAAAATTATAGCTTTTATTTTTGACTCAAAAAAGGTTAATCTAATCAAAGTAATGGTATCAGTTAGAAGAGCATGAGTTGGATATTTTACTAAGCATGTTCCTATATTTTGATGATATCTTGATCTGTAGGGTTCCAAATGAGACGATTTTTAATTTTAAGTAAACTTGAGATATATTCCTACAAATTGTCTCAAGAAGTTGGATTATGATTCAATCTCTAAGATGTTCAATTTTTGGATGGAAATTGTACATAGCAAACTGTTTTTGAATAAGAATAGTCCTAACATGTTTGAGGTATATCTTTCCAACTACTGAACCAAATTGAGTGATTTTGGTGTCAATGGAATCATAAGACATAGAGGAACAAGTTTCTAGAAAAGAGTATGACCAAATTATCTCATTTTCACCTTTTGATTGAATGTGAATAGTAGATCAGAATAGTGTGTCTTGGAAAGATCTGAAGTGATTCAATGAGAAAAGAATAGAGATTTTAATGATTTTAGTGCGGCATAAACTTAAGTATAAATTATTCTTAGATGAGTTTTGGATATGAGAATGATTTTGTAATGGGAATGATGGTAAGATACTCAGGATTATCATGAACATGCATTTTACATATTTCATTTCATTCATGTACATTATTGAACAATTATGATTGTACAAATTGTGATATATATGGATGTTGGTCGATATAGAGGAGCAACTAGAACGTCACCCTCCAGACATTGCTGGTCCATCCAGGTAATAGCATATTGGAGCGTACAGTGAGTCAACCTAGATAATTTCCTAGGATTGATTTGTTTTGAATTGGTTTGAGTTGTTAAACTTTCATATTACTGAATTGTTTGTGAATTGTTTCTGAATTCCAGACTTGAAATCCGAAGAGTTTAATAGTTGAGCATGTATTGGAAGTACTTTGATTTGATATGAATTTCTGAATGACATTTGATTCTCAACGAAAGTTGAATGCCGGACTTAGGTCCGATAATTATGAGCTTTATTTGAGCATCATATGTGATTGTGATATATGACACATATGTATTTGATACATTTCATAAAATGCATGCTCAGATAAAGGCGTTGTGACTTGAGTTGCCAGTATGAAGCGCTTTCACGTAGAGCTTTGCTCCGTGATTTCTGATTCTGCATGTTGAGCTATGCTTCGTGATTCTGTTCTAACTGAACCCTATGGGCCAGTATTTGTATAATTTTGTGATAGGTACTCGATCGCAACAATAAGAACGAATGTGAGTCTCATGCATATAGCATTCATATAAGATTTAAATTCATGAATGTTTTTCAAAGTTGTATTGAATGACTATATGATATGCCTTATATATGAGTATCTGAATAATAAATGTATGTTTAAAATGACTAATTGTGCAATATATGATGTGTGTATGTGATCCAGTGAAATCATCAATGATGGTTCACTCATTGAGTTTGCAAAACTCATCAAAAATTACAATGTGGATTTTCAGGTAAGAGACAGGAGACCTAACGCTTTAGACAAGACTAAAAGACCCCTTTGGATTTTGTTATGACTCAAAGGTCGGTCAGTTGGGATTTTTTAGGATAGATTAGTTAGACTTTGAATATTTTCCTCTTTCATGTAGTACTATTGTATTAGGGTTTTGATGATGTACATGTAAGGAGGGTTGAAAGACATAATGTAGACTTCGATTTTGTGAAATAAAATGAGGAAAAAGTTGGTTCTAAAATATTGTGATTTTCTTATGATACTTTATAAGTGAATTATGATACCATGCTATATGAAGTGTACATAGTGATCGATCGTAACTCACCCTTATTATAGGATATGTACCGGAATGACCTTCGGGTGTTCCGGTGTGTACCCTACGGTAAAGGGGTACTATATAGGAGGACATAATTAATATCTTCAATACTGGAAAGGAGCTGGGAAATGCTTTTTCCAGACTCGAATTGACATATTTGAGATCTGTTGAAAATTTATATACATAGAGTAAAAAGCAAGTAGGAAGTTACCTTATTAGAAAGAAGCTAGACAAAATCCTTATAAATCATCTATGGTTGAGGAAATTTCCAAAAAGTTTTGCACTTTTTGCCCCTATCCTATACGCAAATCACTCAAGTCCAGAGGAGTTGAACTTCAATTCTCCATCTCTTATTAAATCTTCATTTAGATTTATCAACTTCCTCACTACTAAGGATGGCTTTATAGATCTTGTACAAGAAGTTCGGAGCCTTAGAGTAATAGGTTATAAAGCATAGTAGCTAATGAGGAAGCTTCAACTTCTAAGAGGTAAGCTTAAATGCTTTTCCTCAAATTTGGATATTCTAGTACTTATACTAAACTATTGGAGGCTAAAATGGAATTGAGAAGTGCTCAAGAAATATCTCATCTTCATCCTAATAATGGTGAATTAAGGAATGCTGAGAATTATAAGCTTAAGAAGTATACTAAGGCTCTTCGAGATCATAATATCTTGCTGATGAAAAATGAAAGAAAAGTGTGGCTTAGGGAAGGGGACTTTAATACCAAATTTTTCCACAATTTAGTATTGGCAAGGAGAAATGTAAAAAAATAACTTGTCTTCAAGATCCCAATTGGAACATGATTACAAATAGAGATAATCTAAGGAGAATAATCTTCAATTACTTCAAAAATCTCCTAGGAGTTCCAAACTCCCATGATTCTTCCAACCTGGCAGAACTTGAAAGTATTATAGGCCCCCTTAATCCTCTCCTACAGGTGATTTTAAACAAGTTGTTACTTCCTGCTTCCACTCAAGAAATCAAGTCTATATTATTTGATCTTAGTCCCTTAAAAGTTCCAGGGCCAGATGGCTTTAATGCTCACTTTTAAAAAAAACATACCATATTATTGGTAGACTTTTAGTGGATACAGTGCTGGAACTTCTTACCTTTGGGAAAATCTTAATTTAATTAAATGCCACTTATATTTTTTGATCCCCAAACATCTTAATGCCAATTGTCTCAGTGATTATCGATTTATCTCATGCTGCAACATTGTGTACAAAGTCATAGCCAAGCTACTAGCCAGTAGACTTAAAGAAACACTAGTACACTTCATTCATTGTTCTCAAAGAGCTTTCATACAAGGTAGAACCATTTCTAATAACATAATTTTTTTTCAAGAATTGATGAGAGAATATACTTATGGAAAAAAAATATCAAAAATTGTGTTATCAAGATTAATTTTTCTAAAGCTTTTGATATATTACGTTAGGATTTCATTCTCACTTTTTTAGAGTGGTTTGGCTTCCCTAGTCTATTCATCAAATGGATTCACACATGCATCGCTACCCTTATCTTTTTCCATATTGATTAATGGTTCCCCATTAGAAAATTTCAAGGTTGCAATGGAATCAAGGAGGGAGATACCATTTCTCCCTACCTATTTGCCATAGTTATGGAAGTTCTTAATAGAATTATCAATCATAAAATTTCTAGGAATCCAAACTTCTTATTTCATCATAAATGTAAAAAAAATTGTCTCTTACTCAATAATGTTTTGCAGATGATCTACTTTTATTATTTGGAGCCTATTATGAATCCATCTCGATTCTTCATCACTCTCTTTTGATTTTCAGTAGCCTTTCTGGCCTCAACAATAACTCAAATAAGAGCAACATATATTTCTTTTCAGATACTCACAATTCTCAAAGTCTTCAATCTATCTTTGGGCTGAGGCTATATAGTTTGCCTTTCATTTATTTGGGGGGTTCTTATCTTTGCTAATAGGCTAAAGTATCAAGACTGCATGAAGTTACTTGAGAAATACCAAAAGTTCATAAACTTTTGGCAAAATAGAGCTCTTTCTTATGTTGGGAGAGTGCAGTTAATCATCCTAGTGTTTAATAATCAACACATACATTGGAGTTTCCATCTTCTCTTTCCTAAAAGAGTGAGTAATGAGGTGGAGAAATATATCAAAAACTTTTTTTGGTCTGGAAAGTATAACATTTCCCAGGATGCAAAGGTTAAATGGGAACAAATTTATTGGTCAAAAAAGGAAGGGAGTCTTAGTCTAACCTTTATTTCAAAATTTTAGATAATGTAAATTGCAAAGAGGATCTAGAGACTATTTAAGGAAAAAGAATCTCTTTGGAGTAAATAGATCAATGAGTTTTATCTCAAAGAGATTTATATATGGTAGATCATGGAGAGGAAAGAGCGTTCCTTATTCTTCATTCAAATCTTAAGAAAAAGACATCTGATGTACCTCTTCATGAATATCCATATGGCAAATAAAAATGACACTGGGTTATGGTTTGATAATTGGACCTCCTCTAGCCCTCTTCACCTCAACAATGATATTTTTACCTTGTCCACAAGAATTCCATCACACGCTCGAGTTTATAGCATCATTGAAAAAAAACTTCTAGTATTTTCAAGGTAAAGGATTTGAAAGGCTCTAGATTTATCTACTAAACTATCAACCTGATTCCTCTACCATAGATAAACATATTTGGAATTTAAGTTCCAATGGGGTTTTCTCAAATTCCTCATATGTTAAAGCTCTCAAACCTTCTATCCCAAATATATCATGGTTTAATATATTATGGAAAGCATCCTTGAAGCCCAAAACCTCTTTCACAACTTGACTAGCAGCTAGAGGTAGACTAAAGACAAAAGACAAGATTCGTGGCTTTATTAATATTCTTTATGCATTCTGAACTATTGAAGAAGGAAGTATAATCCATTTATACTTCAATGTGAATTCCCAACCTCCATTTGGGCTAGCATTAAGCAAACTCTAAACTAATATTGCTTTGAATCTGACTAGAACAACATTCTTAAATGGGTTATAGCAAAATATCTTTCTATGAGAAATGACAGAATTTGTTTAAGTTTTAGCCTCAATTATGTTGTTCATATTATCCAAAGGGAAAGAAGTCAAAGAATTCATTAGCAGAAGAGAATTGATAAGTACATTCTTATTCATAATTTGTATTGCTGGATTAAGGAGACTTTGGTAGCTCATCAAGTGACTGATCAACTAAGCTCTCACATTAGAAGAAGGTGGAATCTCTTATTCTAGCTTTTCTTTCAAATCAACTATGTTGTTATATCTTAGTTTGTCTTACTCTCACTGTATTATCCCTTTTTAATGTCTTTCATGGCTTTTAATGAATTCTTTTTTAATTTAGAAAAAAGATAATAATTTTTCTTAATTAAATTTTTACAAAATATGTCTTTAGTCATTGCTCAACATGTTATACATCCCAATAAATTTGCATATTTATGCGAACAACATGGTTTAGCTCTTTTTCAAAAGAAAGCAAAGATATGTCAAGCATAGGTAGAATTTCTTGGAATCAAAATAGATGGTAAGGGTGTAAAACTTTATCCTCATATCGTTGAAAATTTTTCACAATTTCCTGATAAGTTATTGGATAAAAAGCAAGTTTAAAGTTTTTTTGGATGTATTAAACTACGCCTCTGATTTTATCCAAAACCTAGCTAAAATTAGGAAACCCTTTTAAAGAAAAATCAAAGATTTGAATTCTCAGCTCATCTAATTGAACAGGTAAATAAAATTAATATTTTGTAAACTACTCTACCAAAACTTTCCCTACCCTCTGATAATGATGAATTAATTCTTGAGACTTGTGCTTCTGACCATATATGAAGTGGAGTATTAAAAAAGACAGATTATGATTCTACTATTAAAGTGAATGGGTCTCTTTGCAAGTATAGCTCAGGAACATTTACAGATACTCAACAACATTACTATATAAACGAAAAAGAACTGTTGCGGTAGTAAAAGTTGTTAAAATTTTTATTTTTTTATTACCAAAAAGAATTTTGTTAGGATCAGATAATACTCAAGTAAAACCATTTACACAGAATATTTGCCTTCTAAACTAGAGTATAAAAGGTATATAAATCACTACTGTAGAAAAATATCATGATTGACAACCTTCCTAATAATCATCCAAACTATTTAAGCACATTTTGAGATAATAAGAGATTTATACTCCTTACAAAATCATGATACTTGTTATATTGACTTTTTAGGGATATACCTTAGATAAAATATTTTACAGGGAGCTCGTCATCAAGCCATTTATGATTGGTAGGACTTTGGAGCTACTAATGCTATTTATCTGACAAATCCAGAGTTTTCCAAAATCTCTTTACTCCTCAGATGGATTTAGAAAGGAGTTAAGGAATGTTATTTAAATAATCCTACAATAACACCTAAAGATTATCTCATGTTAAAAATATTATCTGCTGGCCCCGATTTTTATGAAGAAGAAAGATATGATTCTTATCATTTTATTACGTTGCATTTTACTTTTCTAGAATTCTCTGTAAACATTTATAGAGTTAATGCGACAACTACTTTTCATCAACTCTTTCTCTATCTTCCTCGTTTCTTCTTTTCTGTAACCCTTTGATTTTCTCAGAGACACAGTAGTACACGTCTTTTGAGACCAAATACACAGACAATTCATAAGTTTTCTTTAGCCATAATGTGGCAGAAATTCATAGTCTTCCCTAAACAAAAATTTTAGTCCGTTGAACTTTTGTCATGCAATTTTGCGGGTAGGGTAAAATTAGGACCTATTTGTTTTTATTTTTTATTTTTGTTTTCACATTTAGTTAAAAAATTTATTTGTTTGAGTTTTTAATTTTGATTTTTTCCAATTTTCAAAAATTATGAAAACTATAAAAATAGTTTTATTTTTCTATTTCCAATTTTCCATAATCTGATTTACTATCAACTACATGTATTATTTAATTATTTAATATATTAATTTTTAATAAGAATTATGAATATTTTAATTTAATATTTAACTAATTAAAATTAAATATTAATAAGAATCATGAATAATTTAATTTTACTTAATTTTAAATTAAATTAAATTAAATAATTATGAATAAATATTGTTAAATTTAAAATATCTTCAAAATATGTAAATTTTAAATAAAACTTGATTAAACAATTAAAATATAATGACAATAAATATTAATTTCTAAATTATTTATTTTAATAAAACAAAATAATTTATTGATAATTTATCAATAGATATTATGTAAGAGATTAAAATAGATTTATTTAATTAAAATAATTTATCTTTAAATTTAATTTAATATGTCATTATTATTAGTTATAAAATATAACTACATTGATACTAATAACCAAATAGGTTTTTGTTATTATTTGAAAATAAAATAGAAACTGAAAATAAAAACTAAAAAACAAAAATAAAACCAAATGACTCTTTAATTAAGCTCAGTTTAGATATGAGACTTTATTCAAAATTGTTTATTAGATAAATGACGGTATAAGCCCATCTTTTACTTATTTGACCAAAACATTTTTCACCTTATATATCTTATTATTTTCTCACAGTAGTAGGAATAAATCGCTTTTTAATCATTATATGAGAGAAGTGTTTGTCAAGGCTTAAGTGGCTTATCCCTTTGTACTTAGTAAGCAATAACTATGTTGTGAATGCATTTGATACCTGTGTTTATTATAAAAAAAAATAGTTGGATCAAATTATGTGATTCTATGCCTTTATGTTGATGATATGCTCATTTTTGGTACTAATATAGATGTGGTTAATGAGACCAAAATTTTTTTATCATCTCAATTTGATATGATAGATTTAGGAGCTAATGTGATTTTGGTATTAAAATTAGAAAAACCGAAAAAAGAACTTTGATCTTATGACTATGAGAACTCCTTATAATTCTAGTATATCTCTCAAGAAGAACAAAGGTTATAATATTTCACAAGTCGAGTATGCTAAAATTATAGGAAGTTGTTAGTTGTTATACTCACAAACCCGAGTAATAAGCATTAGAATGCACTTTATCGCTTATTAAAATATCTTAAAAGTAACTATGAATTGTGTTTGCAGTTTAGTAAATTTCCTGATGTATTAGAAGATTTGTTGATGCAAATTGTGTGTCAGACAACGATGAAATTAGCTCTACTAGTTCTTGTTTACCTACCTTGGTTGGAGATGTTATATCATGGAAATCTATGAAACAAACATATATAGCATACAACATTATGGAATTTGAATGCATTGCTTTTGAGTTGACAGGTCAAGAAGCTGAATGGTTAAGACTTGAGAAACTTCTTGTGATTTGTGGGGGAAACCAAATGGACTAGTTTCCCTACATTGTGATTTGTAAGCAGTTATTGGGATAGTAAAAAATAGCATGTACAATGGCAAAATAAGACACTTATGCGTTAGACATAACGCAGTCAAACAACTCATAAAAGAATGGATTAATCTCCTTAAAATATATAAGTTATTTGAGGAAATTAGTGGACCCTCTCACTAAAGGATTAACAAGGAAAATAGTTCTTGAATCTCTGAGTTAATGGAGTTTAAGCCCATAGATCAAGATAGTATGGTGCATACTATATTACAATCAAACAAAGCTATATAAGTACTCAATATGCACAATATTCTCATCCCTATGGTTTGTAGTTATGCTTTACGTGTGGTAGAGCCTCAAGCTCTTAATGAATCCTATTTGAGTAGTCCTAGAGACTTAATTCACTGTACAAATTTTTGTTAGATTTATAACCCATTGTGGTGGTCATATTGAGATGGACTGGATGAATACAATTTTGTATAAGTTTATTCAGATTAGCTCTTAATGGTTTCATAACCTTAATAGGCAATATTATAGGTGATAGACTTAAACGAACTACCGACTTGAGTATTAAGGTGGAGCTGTCTTCTATAAAAGGTAGGCTATATTACCATAGCACTCATGAGAACCCAAGGTGTGTGTATGACCATAAAAAGTGTTTGCTGTGATTTATTTTCTTTTTATCACAAAATTCGCATGATATAAATATGTGAAATAATGGTTTCATCCTAAGTTTATAAAGTTCAAGAGTAATTCACTTTATTAACTAAGTTGTTACCTCACATCACTATGCATCTATTCAAGTGAAAGATATTAATGATTAAATTTACCTCTTCTTTTGCCTATAAAATTCAAAATTACCGAGCCATTTAGAGGGAATTTGTTGAAATAATGGTCATTTAAGCCCCCTTCAACATACCAAAATAATTTTTACCCTAAACCAATTTTATAGTCTTTATATTGAGAGAGGTCTTTGCCAAAACTTAAATGGCTTGTCCCTTGATATTTTGGTAAGAAACTAGACTTGGTCAACTTCAAGACGGCCGCCCACCCTGAGCTAGGGGCTTTTCTATATTTTGAGCCACATTTATTTATCTTTCATTGAAGAGTTACTCTTTTACTAGGTTTTACACTTTTTTTATTTCTTCTTAATTATTTTGACTTTGGACGCACAACATGCTCTTCAAATTTGTCTCCACAATTTAAACCTTACTCACAAATTCTTCTTTCTTCGCTAACATTTGTTTTAGTTCTGTATATTAATTTTACCGGTCGTTCTTTTTCAAATGTAGGGACTTTTGATAAATTTGTCTTTAGACGGCAGTATTCAAGTGCACGATTCGAAAACCAATTGTACTAATCTTAAAAATTAGGCGACTTCATCAATTGCACTGAATTATACCAAATTTTGCTTTCAAAACAGTATAATTTAATAAGTTTTATTATTACCTCTTTTCTCTACTGAAGTTTTATTGTCCTTGCATCATTAACTTAAACGAATTTTTTATGGTACCACATCCCAGATGTTTCGACCCCATCGTCGTCGTAGTCGTAGAAAAATCACATTCACAGTATATCCCGATTGTTAAACATAACAAACAAACGTGCAACGGGACCAATTGCTTCTCACCATATTTGGTTCCAGCAACTGCCTGACCAATACTGGAAACAAGAAATAAATATGGCGCACACACCAAACAAAATGTTCCCAAATGTTAAAACAAGACCAGCAACACGACCAAACCTTACTAACTCACATCTCCAATAACAGGCACACCAACACACGTGCATCCTTTTTATTATATAATAATACCAGCTATTATACCAACGGATGCACTTGATCAGACAACCAAATTGGGTTATTTTGTTAAATTGCCAGGACCAAACCGGGTAAAGATTTTCCGTTCAGATTGGAAAAGGTGCTCTCCCAAACAGACGGGCAATGCACAGGAGTGATCTCAGCCGTTGACGAAGGCGACTTCGATTTTGACGGCTGAGCTTCTTTTCCAAGGCGGGTAACAGTAAGAGAAGTGTTGAAGTACTCTCTTACCTGAGTAATTACCCCATCGGTGACCGTCCAAACGTGGATCCAGGAGATCGAAAGGACCTTATTGCAGCCTTCGGCGATTACGAGGGACCCAAAGCAAGTGATATCAGAAGGCACGAACTTGAAAAAGGAGTTTGATTCTTCTTCAACTCCAGTAAGAAGGCGCATCAAAAACTGATGTGACGGCGGACCATGAAACCACCACTCTAAGTCGGTTGCTACAATCTTCTTCACGGTATTTACGTCACGTGAATTTAGGGCATCGTAGAGGGCAAGAACCACCTTTTGGTTCTTAGACGAAGACGACTCGCTGCTTTCCTCTGAGTTAGCCAGTTCTAGAATAAGCCTGAATCGGTTCTAACCGCACTGGATAATTCTCCAAAACCAAATAAGAGCTTTGTATAGATAAAAACTGAGAGTTCTAGAGAGGTCTGAACCAGAGAGAAATGGGGATGGATTTAGACGGTGGAAGAGCGGGTTCTTATATGGATGGAGATGAAAGGGGGTCTGGGCTGTATACGCCAAAATTTCGTAAATTCATGGGCATTTTCGTCACTACAAAAGAATCCGAAGGGTGGGTTGTCATTTGGCAGTAAAAGATTTGCACTAGATTACTATTTATCGGATGACGTGGCTGGAGTGTAGTGGATAGAGAGGATACGGGACACGTAGATGCATAAAACATTTGACCGGAGAATCAAGCCAACTCTCCTCACAACAATTATTATGTATTTATTAAAATTTAAAGATAATTAATTTTATTTTAATATTTTACATAATATTTAGTGATAAATTATCAATAAAAATTATTATATTTTACTAAAATAAATATTTTATAAATTAAAATAATCAAACTAAATTAAATTATTCATACTGTTTATTAATGGCTAATAATTAAACAATATATACTTAGTTGGTAGTAAATTATATTATAAAAATAAAAATAAAAACAAAAAATATTTGTATATTTAGTTGGTAGAAAATTATATTAAAAAATAAAAATACAAAACAAAAACTATTTTCGTGATTTTCATATTTATAAAAATTGGAAGAAACAAAAACAAAATCACAAACAAAAAACTTTATTCAACTTTTTAAAAAACTAAAATCAAAAGACAGAAATCAAAAACTCAAACAAACATATTTTTTTACTAAATTTGAAATTTTTACTAAATTTGAAAACAAAAGCATAAAACTAAAAATAAAAATAAAAACATTGTCTTTCTTTTTTCTGTCAACTATCCATTTTATTATATAATTGACTTATCATATTTTTATAATTGAGAAATTATCATTTTAAATAAATAAATTTTTCAATAATTATAAGATTTAGAAATGAGATTTCAATTCTAATTTCATGTCACTATTCAATTTCAAACGAAAACAAAACTCAAAACTCAAACAAACATATATTTTTTTACTAAATTTGAAAACAAAAACATAAAACTAAAAACAAAAGTAAAAACAATGCCTTTTTTTTACCTATCCATTTTTATTACATAATTGACTTATCACATTTTTGTTATATTTTTTTTAATTAGAAATAATTTTTTAAAAAATATTTTGCAATAATGATAAGATTTCAAAATGAGATTTCAATTCTAATTCCATGTCAATTTCCAATGTCCAATTATCTGTTTTTCAGTTGGTAATTGGTTAAATAATAATTGAATTGTGTCAAATTTTGAAATGATGTTCAAGTTCAACCACACTTATGCAATTGCCCTTTTATTAGGATATAATCAAATGTAATATTTGAAAATAATGACTAACAAAGAAAAGACCGTGATGAACTAATTTTATAAATATTCTACTAGATTCAGTACTAAATTTAGTTATAGTATAGTACAGTACCGGTATTAGTTAATACTAGACACTGTTATAGATAATTTTTAAAAATTATAAATATTCTATAAATTTTATAAAATTATTATAATTTAAAAAATTACAAAATAGTCCCTCGATATATTGTCTTATATAATTTTTTAATTTTAAATTAACCTTGTCTCAAAAGATTATAATAATATAAACTTAAATTATCAATTATCTCCTTATTTCAATTAATATCATTTTTCTTATATTTTGCATCTAAACAATAACTACAATCAATATAAGAAAAATAATATTTAATTATCATAGAAATATAACATCAAGAATAATGCAAAATAAATAAAATGTTACAACTTATATCATATGGTGAAGAAAAATTACATCAAAATATCATATAGTAAGAATAATATAGGGTTATAAGTATTACAACAAACGTTTATGTTGAAGAATACAGTATAAGTGAAACTTGAAACAAAAACATTTACACTTAAGAGCTTTATACTTATATTACATATATATACTATAACATATACAACAAGTACAAATGATATCAAAAGAAATGAGAAAAAAAGATTAAAAACCTAAAACTTCATTTAATGACATATCCACCTAAAATTGCACTAGCCCTAATTTTCATTTAGTATAAAATCTTCATCAGTGAGAGAGAGAGAGGTCTCAACATCACCATCATTCAAATTCATTACACCAAATAATATGTTAATACTTTCTTGTTCATGATTATCTTCCAAATCACTCTCATTTATGAAACTTGGTTCCTCATAAACTCAATTCATTAAAAGATCAATATGGTCAAGACAAATTAAATCTAGAACTATTTTTTGATTAAGAGTTCTAGTAAATAAATGAAAATAACATAACTTTCTTAAAATTTTAAGTTATATAAACAACAAGTCGTTCAATCTTTTATGTTCCAATCTATTTCTTTGTTTTGGAATAGATGAATTCAAATGTGTTTCAATTTCTTTCACACCTAGTAGCACTCACACACTGACTCAAAATTCTAATTGTAAAGGTAACACCACTTTTGAGTTAGTCCCATTAGGCAATTTTAAGTCAACAATAGTAACTTTATAAACAAAATAAACTGATGATTAATTTAAAAAGTAATAAAAATGAAGAAATATATACTTGGATTAATTTTGTTTCTTTGATGAATAGTAATGGGAATCACAAGATAATCACATAGTATCTTTGTATGCCTCCATTTGTGAGCTAAGGAGATTTTACATAGTTGTTGTGATAGTTAATAGCATCCCCTAATAACTTCAACTTTCTTTGTAAAACCTATTCTAAAATAAACACCAGGATTCAAAAGTGCCCCAGCATCAAATAACAGAGAGTAAAGCTATCTTTCTCATCTTTCATTAATGATTATAAGAAAAGGTGTATATAAGGAAGACCTTTTCTTAGATTGGCCTTGATTGTTTCGTTTACCTTCTCTATGGCATTATAAAAATAACTTGTTTCCTTCTTATCACTATCATCCAGACAAAGAACTCTCACTAAAGGCTCACAAACTTGGAAGACAAATTAACATTGGGACCAAAATTTATGATCTTTAAATATAATTATGGAAACCTCCATTCTAGCATTAAGCCTTACATATTGAGATGCAACCCACTTATCACTTGTAAACATTTGTCGTAGTTCCTTTTTCATTAAAACAAAATATTAAAGTGATTATAAATTAATCATAAATCTTGTAATGGCAGGACTATACAATTTTGTACCATTAGTGAAACCCTTTCTCATCAAATTCAGAAACCATACATGATTATAGATGAGCTAAGTCATTTTTCTTCCTTTCTACATAGTTTTATTAATGATATCCTATATTTTTTTCAACATCAATTCAATAAAATGTGCAACATAAGGTGTTTAATAAAAAGTACTATACTTATTTGCATCCTTTTTGTAGATGCTTTAACTGTATAATGTTTTTATGCCTAACTTCATTCACAACTTCACTAATAAATTTATCAAATATCTCAAACAAAGTATCAACATTTCTTACAAGGTTATATGCATCAATGGGCTTAAAAAATATCATCCCCTTAGTAGATTAAACTAAAAAAATTGATAATACATTCATTTCTTATATTTTTCTAACCATTATATATGATTGAACCCCAATAATTTAACCAAATAATTTTTCTTTCATTCAAATAACTTTTTATTTTAAATAAGGAGATTACCTTTATAGTTATAAATTGAATGAGCTTTATATCTTAGACAGTAAGAGGCAATAACATCACCGGTGGTTGGTAATAATAAGATTAAGCAATATTAAATGATACATTTATATCATATTGCCATGTCCATATTATGAGCTCTTGTTTTAGATTGTAAGGTACTATGAATTGAAGATTAAACTCCAAAAGTTATTGGTAGAGTAGAAAAGTTAGATACTTGTCTTTTTCTCTTCCTTATATTAGGTGCAACACTTCTTGTTGGCCACGAATACTACTTTCAATGTTTTCAATACATCTTGACCACTAAAAAAGAACTTCTACTACCAATTTCGTAATTCGTTTTTTTCCTTCTGTCTTTCTCACTCTGATACCCTTCAAGCAAAGTTTTTATCTTCTTTTTAATCTGATGGCTAACTTTCTTACAAGGCTTCAGATCACCTTTTATCCTAACTAAATGTTTCTTTAATCTAGTGATTTCCTCACCTTTCAAATGTTTGTTACAATATAAACAAATGGTATGATTCTTCATTCTAAGAATAAATCTAGCATAAGCCCAAGTTGGATCATTAAATCTTCCTAAAGAGACTGAATTATCATGAGTACTTAAACTTCCATCCATTTATCTATAACATAAAAGACATATGTTAAAATAAATTAATAACTTCATATCAAAAACATTTTTTTTTTGTAACATCATACTTGGATAACAAAATTCAAAAATCAATTGTAAGAAGATTGATCATATACAAATAGTTAAAAAGAACAAAATTCATGAAGCTAATATGATAGAAAATCTTGCAAAATGCTAATGGAGACATCAATGCCTACCTCAACTATTTGACCTTCAAGTTAGCAGCTTTAATTATAAACTAGGAATCAATTATATGATTATAAACCATGAATAGATCGAACAAGCATCAAAGATTATATATTTATAAATCATATGGCTTAAAATTGATGCATATAATAGATGCAAACAACATTTCAACTTGCCTTTCCCACTCTTCCTATATCAATCTACCTTTAAGAAAGTCTCGACTAGTATTGATAGAATATGATTAGTCTTTTTGTGTATAACTCAAGAAAAAAGTCCAACTACTTAATTATTCTTCTAAACTTCTCTTTGAAATAATCCTGGTCATATTATGATAAGCTGAAAAAAATAATTCTACAACTCTTCAAGGTTATTAAGATGTTTGTCCAATTTTACCATCTCTAGCACTTTCTTAAAATTGAATGATTAACAAAGGTGGAGATTTGCAAAGAAGGATACCAATTCTCTTTTTATATAGTGATGGAGTTCTTTTATGAAATTGACTATTAGTATGAAAAATGTTAATGAAGGTCTTTATAAATAAATATTAGTATAATAAATTAACTATCAAATTTGTGGTTGGTGACCTATCATATTCAACTTAAAAATGTAAAAAAAAACAATTGATTTGATTTTTAAATGCATGGGTTGAATAACCAAACCAATTAAATTATTGAAACTCAATGCATATGTACTTAAAATTGAAATTCTTGATAAATGGTGAAGGTTTTTAAATTATCGCAACTTTAATTGTTTTTAAAGAATAAATCTATAATTTTGTTAAATAATAAGTAGATCAATTCCACATCAATTCTTCATCTTTCCTTATATCCAATATAGTCTACAACCTAAATTTAACGTACATATTTTATAATATAATAATAATAAATAAAATACAAAATAATTAGTATAAAATAAGTTTTACTTTTAATTTTAGGCATAAATACAAAAGAGAGATGAGGTTTTATTCAACTTCTGCATTATTATAAAATTAAAAAAGGAGCTACACTCCAACATTTTTCTACAAAGGAATGTTAGTTTTTACATAACCTTTTTACAAATGATGTCTATATGGAACAAAATAAGTGGGATAAAAAATGGGATTTTAAATGACCATAAAAGAAGTTGGATATAAACATGGACTCGCTTTCTGGGTATCAATGCATCACTAATAACCAAATTAATGATATAGTATCCTATGAACCACATGTAGGTAAGGATATCAATGGCCTAGGTTGTGCCTAGGACTATTGAGCCCAAGCCTAAGTTCGATTGGGCCCTAGGTGGACTGACACAGCTAGGTAAAACTTTTTATTTTTTTAAAAAATTAAAAAACGTTATTTTAGACAAAATGATGTAGTTTTGTCATAGGTCGGGTTCAAGGCTTAGCCAAAGGTCTAGTTAACTCGGGCCTGACCCCCTTGATTTCAGGTTGGGCTTGGGCCCTATTGCCAATACTACATGTAGGTATTTAAAATTAAGAGATAGTGGCAGAGGTAGATTTTAATTGCTCCGTTTGAAAGAAAATAAGGAAGTAAACCAATATGGTTTGGCTACTACTTGTTCATTTTATATTGGTTGTACTGAAGTTAGTTGTACTACTTGTTCAAGATTTTAAATGTAATTTAACCTAGATAGAAAGATGGTTTTTTTGGATTTTTAATAATAAAATATAAAATAAAACCAAACTAACTTATTTAGACAATAGTTAATGAAATAATTAATAAGAGAATTAATGAAAAGATAATACAATCAAATAACTATATTTAGATGATCACTTCCCCTATAAATAATTTTGACTTCATAATTTAATTAACCTAGGTTAAATATATTCTCTAGATTGACAGAATCTCCTAAACATTGAAATTGCACTATCTCGAGTTACACTCGTCTGCTCTCTAATTGGTTAACCATTATCAGTACTATTATTAGCACTTATTTAAATGTATTATGCTTTATAATATCTCATAAAAATTTTCACCTTAACAATGGGAAGATTACATAGATCTTTTTTTGGCACTCTAATAGAGTGTTTTGATTGCAGAATCGTTATGAATCATTTTGAGTTGTGAAGTCTTGGTTTTGGATGAGGATAAAAGGGCAAACCTCTCATCCTTTAGAGACCCATGGAGGGATAGGGTTCCCAACATCGGTTCAAAGGTGATATCAATGTCGAAGAACCCAATTAAGCATTCTCTCATTGTGTTTATTGTTCATTCTCTCTCTAGGAATTGTTTAGGTTATCCTATGCTTATGGATTTGGGTTTTCATGTATGAATGATTGTATTATTGTTATTGTTAGATTGTTTATCTATGAAACCATTGTTAGAATCTTGAATACAATCCTAATTGTTGTGTTTTTGATTCATTTGTAGCAATTAATGGTTTCGAATCATTAGGGATAAAGTAATCTAGGTTAAATGACCCAAGCTTATGTGGTTGTTACCTTAATTAATATATTTTCCTAACTCTTTATGCAACTGTCTAATTAAATCTAGATAGCTTGTTCTAGGTTGTTCTATAGTTAGGTTCGGTTAAAGAGCTTATTTTAATTAAACACGTCTTGAGGGAAAACTCGGATTAACAAAGCCTATTGTTAACCTACGATTAATAATTGTTAGAAGAGGTATAAGAATAACAATTCAACAAAGTATGTTTAATTGTGTGTAGATTGAGATTGAGCCGATGATTGAGTCGTTAACGTATTCATCACTTTTCTTATTTTTGATTTTTTCTTCAATTTACTTCGTCAGTTTAACTTTACTTTATTTTGTTATTCAAACACCCCTAACCTAAATACCGATTATTTTCATTACAAAAGCTTTACACGCGCTCTCTGTAAGATCGACCTAGACTTACCCCTAGCTATAGTTTTAGGTCTAGTTATTTTATGTAGTGTTATGACACGCACTAAAAATTTTGGCTCCATTGTCGGAGAGTGTAATGCTTTAGTTTTTGTTTTTGTTTTTTTATTTCAATTGGTGATGTGTACATATTTGTTTACAATTAGTTGCTTTTCAATTATTTCTTAATCTTTTCATTTTTTGTTTAGTGTTTATATGTTAAAAAAATACATAGAAGGAAGTAGTTTTTCCCACAACTTATATTCTCAATCTTATAAGCAAGTTTGGAGTGATCATACAAAGTTTAGTTATGGATGGGATAACTAGAAAAATTACTTCCCTAATAGTTTGCAGGACACACAACAATTCCCAAATAGACTAGAAGCTTCTTATTATGTCTCAAGTTCATCTCTGGAAGAATTAATTAATATTTTTACTGTTAATACTTTATAATTTCAGTAGCATATGAGGCAATTTTCGTAAGATACATGGTTTGGCATCTAAAATTAGGAGAGTCAACAAAACTCAGGTACATCTCTAGGAGAATTAGTTAATGTTATGATTACAAATACTTTGTAAATTCAACAGGGTGTAAAACAGTTCCAACAGGATGCTACAATTTTTTGATTTCCAACTATTATAAGTCTGATGGATTAGATGACAGAAACTATCAACCACTTGGAACCACAAAGGGAAGGGAAGCAACCATCTCAGCTCAATTTGTACTCAAGGGATGTTAGTTCAAAGACCTTATAGAGTGGGAAGGAGCTTGAGAATCTTGAGAGAATTACTTAAGGAATTGTTTGTGAAGAAGAAGTAAAGAAGGAGCTTGAAAGAGAAAAGGATACATCATTTAGTTTGAAGGTGAGTACTGAGTCCATAATTATTGTTAAAACTCACCCTTCACCTTTACTTAGTAGATCGAATAAATTAGAAAAGGAAGAAAAGGTGAAGAGATATTCGAAATATTCTAAGAGTGCAGGGACTTAGTAGTGATCAAGAATTTGAAGATAAGGAAGTCAATGTAGGTGAATGATCATCAACTGAGGCCTTATCTTGAAGAACCTCAAGTGGAGAAAGCACATGTGACACTTGAAGATCATAACTTTGTCACGTGAGGATGAAAACAAGGAGTCGAGCTAGCGATAATAAACAAAGACACTACTTAGAAGGCAGCCTAAAGGAAGTTAATTTCTTTTCCTTTACATTTTTGCATTTGTTAGGATATGCATGTGTATTTTTAGTTTTTTAACATGTTTTTAAGTTTTAAAATAGAGAGAGAGAGAATCAATCAAACAAACAAACAATTTCTCTTTTTCTATTGCTTTTAGGACTATATAGTAATAATTAGAGACAGAATTAATTAGAAGGATCCATGACAACTTGAGAATGTACTTTTACTCATGTGATTGGTCAATATGCATTATCTTTAAAAGAGTAGCGACTAGTGGTAAACACAAGCCAGTGAGATTTTGAGTCTTTATAGACTGACACATGCATATCAGTCTCATTGTCTTTTATTTATATGTGACCTTCATTCCATATACATCCTAAATGTGGTTTGATTTTCTATTCAAGACCACATTTCTATCACATGTGTGAACATGGAAATGATATAGGCAACTTTTGTTTCATACGCTACATTAGCCAAATAGCTTACCTTTTAATATGAATTTTCCCTTTGTTAAGCTCCTTTAAGCTTTATTAGCCTTTCGTTTTGTGCTAACTATATTACATGCTTTCAACCTAACCAAATTTCTTACCAAGTCTTAAAGTTAGTGGAGCATTGGTTGATTGTTAATGACTGTGAATGTATAAAAGTATAAGTGTAGGGGTGAGCATATGTATGGGATATTTATAACTGTTAGGATGCTATTTTTTGTCGTATCAATGAAATTCCCATGTTGATATAGCTTCTTTCAATTTTTATCCAAAAAAAAAGAAAAGAAAAAGAAAAAGAAAGAAAAGAAAAAAATTAAATAAAAATGTCAAGGAGGAAATGCAGTTGTTTTGAAAAGTTATTCATGATTAGTTTCTCCTCCTAAAGTTGTATGGAATGGGTGACTTGAGTATAATGCATATAAGGTAGATGTTGCTTTGAAGGATCACTCATTATAGTTTTCAATGTATTGTTATAATTAATTTTTATGATTGATCCCTTCTAATTGGTTATGCTACATGTGGTTTATGGTGTAAGAGCTTTAATTTTGTGAAACATAGTCGTTATATTCATCATAGCTGATAGTATCCAGTTTTGAATGAATGTTAGCTTTTGCGCTTGATGTTAGATTGAGTGTTACTTTTTCTTCACTATTGTTGATGATTTTTATGCTACATTACCTAAATACATCTTACCTAACCTTGCCCACTTTATAACCTTAGAAAAGTCCTTTGATTCATAATTATGCATGTGAATCGTAATAGTGGGGAAATGAAATGATATGCAAAGTTGTAGAATGTCATGATCATAAATGGTGTTTGAGTGTACCCATAGATCTATCTTATTCTTAAACACATTTTGTCTAAGTCAACCTCTAAATTGCTCAGTTTCTAAAGGGAATGATTGTTGATTGATCATGAGTTGAGGCACTAAATGTTGAGTTCTTGCTATAGTTTTTGAAAGTTATTCCTCTTTTCTTATGATTATCTATTATTGGGAAATATAGAAAATGAGTAAGTGTTTTGGTTTGTAACTTTGATTTTGATGTTTTGCCTAAGCACGGTTAAAAACTAAGTATGGAGAAAATTGATATGTGCTTAATTGATTATACATTTACTCCATAACACTTAGTGATTAATGCTATGAAATGCTTAAGACATTTACTTTAGTTCATATTTGGTTTTAGGGTATAATTCAAAAGTAAAAGAGCTAAAGTGAGTTAAAAGCAAAATTTTTGAGTCGTCTTCCTGAGATTCACACTCATTTGTTTTCATGGAATAAGAAGAAGAAGGATTAGAGCAAAGAGAAGACAAAAAATGCAAAAACATGAAGTGTAATTGGTGCAGTTATGCTTATATCCATGACTATCAAGTCATCACGATGAGTATGCAAGTCATAACCATGACACAAAATGTCATGTGCATGACTTAATGTTGCACAACCATGACTCAAGTTGTCATGGTCATGACTCACTTGCATAGGCGTGACTCAAGTTGTCATGCCCATAACTCACAAACACGCCCATGGCTTGAGACCTCAGTTGGATGGATGGGAGATTTACTGTTGCTAATGGCGAAGCGTCAGGGAATTACTTTTTAGTAGTTTGCCCTAGGCCAATGGACATTTGTGACTTTTGTACTAACATTATGACTTATTCATAATATATTATGAGGTATTCTTTTATAT
>JANZLC010000200.1:18501089-18520779 GCA_026413385.1 Erythroxylum gracilipes
AATAAATAAATAAATGATGATGATGATGATGATGATGATGATGATGATGATGATGATGATAAGTTTAATAATATAATAAGAAGAAGAAGAAGAAGAAGAAGAAGAAGAAGAAGACGTTTAAAATAAATAATAATAACAATAATTAATAATAATAATAATAATAAATAAATAAATAAATAAATGATGATGATGATGATGATGATGATGATGATGATGATGATGATGATAAGTTTAATAATATAATTAAGAATAAAAAATAGCTGATGTGGGGGGAGGGGTATTTCTGACATTTCCTTATATGTTTTGTTTTTGTTCTTAGGACAAGAATTTTTGTACCATAGTTTTGGAAGGAACAAAAATTTTTGTCCTTGTCTTCTGAAGATGGAACAAAAATAAGTGAGGACAACAAGCAAACACTACGAGGGACAGAAATTTTATGTCCCTGTCTGCTGTCCTCACCCACGAGGACAGCAACCAAACGCTGGGTTTGTGCCTTAATTTCTATTAATTCACTTCCTTTTCCTTTTAAAAAAAATATTAGTCTTAAGATAGATTTTATGGTGTCTAGATCATTGACCTATTTTGTATAGTCAACTAATATGACCTCCTCACTTCTAAATCAAAGAAGAAGTGCCTTCGAAATACCTTTTCAAATTGAATTATAAAAACACATGACTAAGGAAGTTTGCACAAAATAATTCCTCTATATCAAGAAAGATTAAAAAAAATCAATTTCAATAAGTATAAATCTAAACACACTCAATCACAATAACAGAGTTTTTGTTTATCTTTGAGACACAAAAGATGTCATTTATAACTCCCATTCCAAAATTGAAAATTAAAAATCCAATAATTAACATTTTTGGATCATGCATTGCAAGATCGGTGTTCACAATATCCTACACACAACCAAAAAGCATAGTTATCTTCTCTCTCTTAATTTCACTTATCTTCTTCACCTTTTTAGGGTATAAAATCAATTAACATGTAATAGGTCTCCCATTAATTCGTATATAACTTATGGGCTCAAATAATAACTAGTGGGTTTGAGTTTTTATCCAAATAAGAAAGGACCTAAGAGACCCAACAATATTCTAATCATGGTTAAATATACACTAATCTATATACATCAACCTCTGATTACAGTAACTTGATTCTCTACATAAATCCATTATATACAGCTAAACCCATATATCCTATAAATTTGTAGTAAAAATTAAGTAATGTGTTGCATTTAAATGATATAATATAATAGAATCTAAACTGAAAGATGTTGTGGGCCTTTTAATGATGCTAATTACACACTAACATAGCTCGGAGTCATCACACATTATCATGGCTCCAAGTCAACCATATCATATGTAAACTAAGTAAAATGGTGAGCAAGGTAATTGCTTTACTTTTCTACTGACCTTCCTAAATTAAAAACCTAATAATAGTGTCTTCAATAGAGCTTCTACCACCATACCCATATTGAAGTTGGGTTCTAACTATTCCAAATCTCCATTGATGTTATAGTTTTTATAAAAGTAAATTTGGACTTCCATGTTGATAAAATGAGGCATAACATTCATTAACCAATTACATGTAAGCCATCACAATTATGGGTTTTGTCCTATAATTATTTTTTGGTTATTATGGTTACAATATTTTTATCTATTTTATGATTATTTATGTCTTAATTAGATGGGTATTTAGGATAGTTATGTTGTAATGCACCATAGGGATAAATTTAATTTGGATGAGCAGACATGTTATTCGAGTGTTAAACAACCAAATACGGTATTTATATTGATACCTTATATAATTGGAATGTTGAAAAGTGGGTTTTAAAAGAGTTGAGTTATGGGTCTCCTGAAAGGCTTGACTATTTAACTCATTATAGAAGATAAGGATAGCTACGTTGTAATGCATATGGGGATAAATTTAATTTAGATAAGGATGCATGTTATGTATCGGAAATTTTTGGTCTAATTTCTTTAAACCTACACACTCCTGAAAACTAATCATGTGAGACAAACAAAAAGGGTATTTACATTGATGTCTTATTCTACTAGAGTTCAGAAAGTTTTTTTAAAAAAGTAAGTAATAAGTTCATTCAAAAGGTGGACATTACAGAATGATACAAGTTATATCTCCAGCGGAGCTTATAAAAATTTTAGCTAACTACAACGTTGAAAATACCAACAAAAGCAATTTCTATATGTTCAGTTGCATCTTAATATGCCTGGAAATAAGTTGTTGATTAGCAATGATCATGAATGTTATCCTTGGTTTAAGACAAAATTGCATCCAACTGTATTCATTGTAATCTCTAGTTTTTCCAAAGATTTTGGTGTGTCTCATCCTCCATATATAATACACCAGCATAGAAAAACCAGTTTTGAAAACCCTTTAGTCCTCTCCACTAGTCTATCTCAATTTGTTAGCCTAAGCCAAGCAATTCATCCAGCTAATATCTCTCTCTTGCAGTCCAAAAATGTTAAGAAATACACTCTATAACTATCAGTACAAAAACACTTGAAGAATGTGTAATCTAATGTCTTAGTTTCTTTAGAACATAAAGAACAATTTGTATTTGGAATTTAAAACTTGATTTTATATCTAGTTCCCAATTTCTATAATGCTGGTATCTACAGGATGAAAAAGTAAGATAGAATTATACTTGATCCCTATATCAGCTTATGAAGAGAAAACATGACAATAAGACCTAACAATAATTTTTTGCAGGATTGTGTTGTAAATTTATAAGACTTATAAAGCTCCCTTCTGATTTCATCTTCTTGCACCTGATTTGGAAAGTATGCAAGCCAGAGTTCAACAAGTTGTTTGATTCCCCTACTCATATGAAAAGGCCAATGCCAATTGTTATTTCAAATTAGTACCTACACTTTAGTATCTTCGGGAGTAGATGCTCTTAAAGCTGAAAAGAGTTGAGTGTTACATAAACGCTCTAACTTATTCCAATTATCAAAACAAAATGTAGTGATCTTCCCATTTTGAATATAATGTTTGATATAAGAGTGCATGAAGGACTTGGTGTGCAAAATATATTGAAAGATGTAGATTTAGAATTTCCTTAAGTAATAGACCATATGCTTTTCTGTTTAATACGATACATGCGAATCCATCTTACCTACAGGCTTTCTTTATCCCAACAAATTCTCCAATGTTTTTTTTCCAACAAAATTATATTCATTATGATAGTTGAATTGATTCCTAACCCTCCATTTTGCTTATGAAGACATATAACACTCCATTTAACTTTGGCAATTCTTCCCCGCCTAGAATTTTGTCCATGCCAAATGCTCCTGTTAATTTTCTTCCATACTCCTTTAGGGATAGCTAGATGTGATAGCCAGCAAATGTGTAAATTATTAAGAATGGAGATAGCCAACTATGATCTACCTTCATATAACTAGAATTTCTTGCTCTATTTAGAGATTCTTCTATGCACTTTATCTATTAGAAATCTGCATTTAGCTTCCTTATGCTTCTTTATAGAGATTGGAACTCCCCAGTATGTGAGAGGCAATTGATGAATAGTAAGTCCAACATCTATTATCACTCTCATTGAATCTTCACTACTTTGTCTATTTAGATAAGTAAAACTCTTAGATTGAATTTGATCCCTAAAACTTCTTGACATCTCTACAATGCTATTAAGAGTATTCTAATAGATGCAGGATCATTAGCACAAAGCATGAACAAATCATATGCAACAGAAAGTTGTGTGATTCTTCGAGCACTTCTATAGTAATGGAAAATTGGTATGGAGAGAGTGGATCAGCTTGCCTAATTCCTCTAGCAGCTTTGTAAATTTAGGTAGGTTCTCCATTCATTAATACTGAGAAGGACACAGATATTATACAAGAGTAAATCCATCTGATAAACTCAGTAGGATATCCAAAAACATGAAGAGAATTGATGATGAAGCTCCATTCAACAATGCCATATACTTAGTAAAGTCAATTTTAAGGGCACAACTCCTAATATGCTCCTTAGACTTGTAATCTTTGAATAATTCTTGACCTAACTAGATATTGTCAATCATGCTTTTTCCTGGGACATAAGCACCCTAGCTTGGATTGATTAAACCAGGTAAGGTAACTTTCAACCTATTAGCAAAGATTCTTGCAATAATCTTGTACACCACATTACAACATACTGTAGGTTTTAAATCATTTAAGCACATAGGATTATGGATTTTTGGGATCAAGACTAGGTAAGTCTTATTCATCTGCGTGAGCAACTTACCACTTTTAAAGAATTTCTGAACTACTCGAAGTGCTAGTGTTTATAATACATTCCATTTTTCTTGAAAGAATCTTGCATTGAAGGTATATGGGCCTGGTGCTTATTGAGATGAAAGGAGAAATTTGATTTTCTTATCTCTTCATTGGTGACTTCCTTGAGTAGTTCTGGATGTTGTTAGGAGTTTGTGGAATCTGAAGTTCTATTAAGCAAGTTCTCAAGAAAGCAAGTTGTATGTGCAGTCACTATTGATATCTTTAAAATGGCTTCTAGCTGCCTTTTTCATCTCTTCTTGATCATACACCACTCTTGCCATTTTTATCTTCTAAAGAAGTAATTTCTTTTCTATTCCTTCTCCTTTGAATCACACTGAAGAAATACTTAGTATTCATGTCTCCTTACTGCGCCCATTGAACCTTGACTTCTGTTTTAACTGGGAATTGTATACTTCAAATGCCTGTAAATACTTAATAAGGTTTACTTTTTCTTTCTCAATAAGTGAAGAGTCTGTAGGGTTAATAGTCATCTATTTCTGAGTAAATGAGAGTTCCTCCATTGCTTATAAATTATATAACTTCATAGTATTAGTGGCACCCATAAGAAGTTTGATATAATTAGCTTCGATAGATTTCAAAATTTGCAGACATTGAAATGCTTTAGATCCCCTAAAGTGTTTTTTAATAGCATCTGCAATAATTAAATCCAGTTGGGAGTGTTTTAACAGGGAATTGAGAAACCTAAATGAAGATCTTCTTGTATTTGAATTGTTGTTAATAATCACCTTGATTGGAGTGTGATATGAAAATAATGGTTCTTCAAACACAACATGACTCTCTGTCATTTTAGTAAGCTAAAAATTATTAACTAAACACCTATCTAATTTCCTCTACACTAGTCCACTTACCTTTTGATGATTGCTCTAGGTGAAAATGAGTCCGTAAAACTTGAGATCCACCAGTCCCAACTAAGAAGTTAGATTAGTTAGCTCTTTGGTGTCTACATATGTTATGCTTCTTCTTCCTATTGATTCGGCTAGAGATAGCAAGTAGTTAAAGTCTCCTACAAGCACCCAAGGGATTGAGATGTTTAAATCAATTGTTTGCAAGCCCCTCCATAAGCTAGCCCTCTAAAATTCCCAATTAGCTACACATATAACAGTAATTGCTATTGGAATTTTATCTACTTTAATGATTAGGTCGTAATGAATCAATTGTTTAGTACATTAAGAGTGTTTTGTTTTGGTTCTCCTCTTGGATCTTTGATTACTAGATCCTATTTCATACCATTGACTAAGCACCTGTTTAGTCCCTTCTGTCTCACCACTAGTTTCATTTACCCTTTCATTATCAATAGGTGTAGTGATTTCATTATTGGTTTCTTCTCCTTTTGATTAATCTGACAACTCTGTAGACTGCTAAATATTCTACTCACATTCATTATCAATAAGTGCAGTGATTTCATTATGGTTTCTTCTTCTTCTGCTTGATCTGACAACTTTGTACATTGCTAAATATTCTACTCATCTTCTTTTCCACACATTTTCTATTGTTCCTTATGAGATTTTGATAGGTTTGTATCCAGTGAAACTTCTTGCTGGGCATAAGTGTCCGCATTTCATTAACATGTTTAGAAGTTTCTTGCTAATCTTAAGCTTTACTATTTACATATAATTCATCAACTTTCTTGGGAATTTCTAGTGATTCAAAATTTACTTTTCTTTTGCCCTCTTAATATTTGTTATTCTTTTTAGGGATCCATACTTGATTTTATCTTTCATGTAACATTTCCACTGGTAAGATAATTGGACTTTGTCTTCAATCAGTTCTTCACTAATGCTATACCTTATAATAGGAATTGTTTAGGCATAATTTTCCTATGTTTCACTTCAATGCAGACTCTAGCATAGCCAACTCTTTTAATAATAGGAGTATTCTTATCCATTGTTCGAGGAGTGCTAATGTAGCTAACTAAGTAACTCAACCTTTCCAAAGACCAGTATTCAAAAGGTACTTTATATATATTGACCCATTTTCGAATCGTTCTAATCTCAGCTCTATCAACTTTGAACCCCATTTACCATTTTATCAAAAAATTGGTTTACCTTGTATGTGCCAAGGTCCCATATACATCACTTTAGTTGTCATTTCTTTAGATGAAAACCTAAAGATGATGTGATCATCTTCAGTTATTAAGGTGCTTTGGAGTTCCCGCTTCTTCCAGTTAACTTCAACCTAGTGTCCTCAGGTAAGCCATTCTTTTATCTAAAAATTATCCCACTAAAAACAATTTCCACTTTGTCGCACCTTGCTGTAACACTACTTCAGCAGGGGATACAGGTCCTTCTTTAAAACCAGCCACAAAATGCAATATACCAAAGGATTGAGGGTCTCTTACTACTTAAATGCATGTCGGATTTTCTACTTTTTGGCGTGAAGTATGAGGCTGAAAGGGTGCAAGAGTGGCTAGAAGAGGAGGGAACTCCTCAATCTCCATAGGAAGTTCTAGGGAAAGGTTGGAAGCTTCGGGTAACATTTTATTATTAACAATAATCTATCATAACCCGATGCTAAGGAGATTAGGTGGGCTATCGAAAAAGAAAAGAACCCAGTTCAGACCGCGTGGGTTAAATTGCAAAGAGTTATCAAAACTAGAGAGGAACAAGATGGGGAGAATAATAAAGTACAGAGAATTAATCACAGAATGAGTAGGTGTAGGGAAGAAATCACAAAATGAGGATTCCATGATATGGTGAAGAGAGAAGGTGGAGGGTAGAGAGAAGGTGGAGAAAGTTGGGCTTTGAAAGAGTTAAGTTATGGGTCTATTGAAAGGATTTGGTATTTAACCCCTAAGGAGACAATGACTAACATGTTAAGAATTTTGCACAATTTGACAAAAATATTAATGAGCTATAAAAAATTTTCATGAGGTATAAAGTATTGGAGATGTGTGTTAGCCACCAGTAAATAAATAAAAGTATACTAGTGTAGTAATTTTTTTAGAAGAAAAATTGAAGGTGAAGGTATTTATGGTATTAAAAATATAGAGGTTGTTTTCAAATTTTCATATGAGGCTTTTCTAATATTGATTTTTTCATTTAGATATTATATAAATACCTTAACTTCAACTTCGACAAGAAGCATATGACAAAGATAGTGATATTAAAGATGAGGAAGGTGTTAAAGTAGCAAATTGTGTAGGTGAAGTAGTAGATTTTAATGGTTCACTAGGAAGACAAACTTTTTCTAAAGGAAAGGATAATAGGTAAATGAGGGAGGTGATATATTTTTTTTTTAAGGAGAGTGTTGATATATAACAGATCTTAAAGAGTTATAAGAGAATCAATTTGCTAACATGAAAGTGAGATTTGAGCATGTTTCTAACTTAAATGATGATGAGCTAGTTGAAACTAAAATATAACTTTAATAAAGAGGAACTAAACACTTAAATGTAGGTTAGAGAGGTTAATAGAGTTATATACTAATGAAAAACATGTAGAGGAAGAAGTTACAGATGTATTAAGGTTTTAGAAGGATGTTCAACATGGGACTTTCATATATTGCTTTGAATTTGATGTTGATTTAAGTTATCATGAAAATGATATTGTAAAATATGATGACGCTATTAAGAGAAGATTAATATTCCTAGATATATCCCTATAAATGAAAAGATAGAGTTTGTACTAGGCATATTATTGAATATACAAAGTAGTTTAATAAGGCTCTATATAGATATGCAATAGCTATATAATCAAATTTGAATATAGGAATAATAAACAGGATTAAGTTAGAGCATAATGTAAAGTAGAAAATTGTAACTAAAAGAACTCATGTTATTTTTAGTTGAAGAACAAAATTTTCAAGTTTAGTTGCTTAAAAGGGCTCAAAATTATAAACAAAATTTGAATAATTTTTTTATTTTTTGAATGGAAAATAAGTTTTACCTAAAGTTCGAGGTTTAATAGTGTTGAAATTGTCTAAAATAAGGTAACTTATGAACGATGCATTTAGGAAACAAGTTGCACTTGTTACTTATTATAAAGCTAGGAAGGAAATTATGGGGAAAAAAATAAATGAAGATGCAAAACTAGAATATTCAAAAGTTAGGACTATAATAAGAATTGTTGAGATCTAATTCAGACTTAATAGTAATATTCTCATTAACTAAGGCAACCTAACTTGATAAAAATATATGTTGTCTTCAATTATTGCAAGAGAGGCCTATTAAGTAGATGCAGGAAGGTGTTGCAGGAAGGTGTTGGATCTTAATGGTTATCTCTTTAAGGAAGTGATCAAGGTAGAAAAATTAACAAATATCTAACAGATGCTAAAAACTAGTTGTATCTAGTGGCATGGGTTATGTTGCTAACTAAGATAATTACAACTTAGACATGTTTTATAGGTCTACTAAAAAGGGATCTAATAGGTCTTTTTTATGTTCCTTATTAATTAGGATTAATTTACTTAGCATTTGGCACTTTTATAGTATGTTTGATATGAATTTTATAATATTTTCTTATGTTTGGTTCATTTTCTTGTAAGTAATGATCTTGAGAAAAAAAAAGGAATTAAGTGCAATTTTCTTTATAATTATCTAATTGAGGAGATTTGGAATCATTTGGAAGAAAGAAGATGGACAACAACTTTGTAGAAGATATTAGAAGTCAATTCTAGCATGAAGATGACAAAAAGTGAAGAAGCTATTGGAGATAAGACTAATAGGTACTAGACTTCTTAAGGAGATAAGCACTTGTCTTTCGAGAAACTCGGACCGGTTGAGAAGAACAATAAGATCAGTCCTAGACTGGTGTATATGAATAGTGCCAGACTCATCATGGTTTTAAGTAAACAGCTTAGGAAAAAAAATATTGACACTATTTACAACTTGATATTAGGCATCCATTACATATTGATTATCAATGCATAAAAGTTTAATAACAAAATTAGCATTGATGTTGAGGTTAGGTCGATACAAATTCTTATGTAAAACTTATGAAGATGTATTATTTCCAAGTTCAAGTAGCCAAGGACTATATTTTTGTAACCTTAATAATAAATAACTGTATTAGTTATAACTAGGGGACTTTTAAAAGGTGTTTGATAGCCACCTGGCTTTTTTTCATAGTTTTATTTTTTCATAGAACTGAAGGAAGATTTGGAAGATTGAAGGAGCTCATGACAACTTTGTTTCTTTTCTTTATGTTGAGATTGCATTATTTGAGTTTCCTTTCCATCATGTTTTATGGCTAGAAACCCTAGTTAAGGTTAGGGATGTAGCTTTAAAAGGATTTTTCAATTATTAATATATGATATAGCTATTTTTGGTTAAATTTATTCTCTATTATTAATTATTGAGTTAATGCCTGCCTATAATAAATTCAAATTTAAGGATTGTATGAAATAATGAAAAGAGAAATATGATTTATGCATTAAGAGAATGACCATTTTAATGCTAAAGAATGAAACTATCCTAGACTATTGTGATAACCAAATAAATTAACTATTATTATTGAATTTAAGTAGGTTGAATTACACATCAAGAGGTGGTAGTTTCCCAATTAGATACTTTAAGATAATTGTTATTTTAACTGAGATAATCAATCTTGTTTAATAATTGGAAATCCATATAAGTGAACTCAGATGCCTTAATGTTTCCTTAAATGATTTTCCTTCACTAGTTAACTGACCTTATATTTGTTAGTTTAAAGAATTATTTATCTTTTATCAACTCTGTTTTATAGTTTTATTGTCAGGCTAAGATTAGCAATTATAGTGACATAGTTCCTTGTGGGATTAATACGCAAGAATTATTCCAGTTTTATAAACTTATATAATTGGTTGTAGGTATTTTTAGGTTAATTAGATCAAGCTTTTGGCATCATTATTAGGGAACTTATAATTTTTACTTTTTTTAATCTTAGTCTTATTTTTATTTGAATTTTATTTTATTTCTTTGACTTTTGATTTCTTTCATTTTTAGGTAGTTAATGTGAGATAGGAGATCTAAGAGTGCCAACTTGGATACCCTACTTCAATCTGATCCTAAAATTGAATAAACCTATAGATAAAATTGAGACAGAAGGAGAGTAGAGATGGTTGCAACTAAAGATATTATTTTATGGATATAGAGCGGTATCCATAAAGGATGAATCATAAGAATGTCCAGTTACATATGATTAGTACAAGTCCCTCATATATTAGATTGAATCAACAGGTAAGGAACTACAATTTGAAGCAAGTGAATATACAATTGCTACTAACCTTTAGTGGATTACTTAGTGAAGATACGACCACATTTGTAAATGAGTTATATTGGGTGATTTAGATGCATCTACTGAATGACCTTATAGAAGATGAGCTTTAGATGAAGTGTTTTCTATATTGTAGGAGAGATCAAGCAAGGACGTGGTTAGTCTTGAATGAGGTAGAATTTTTTAAGGAGTGGTATTAGGTTATGATGCATTCATATTAAGATTCATCCCTCCACACCACTGAGCTGAGGATTTAGATACAAAGCTTTGTATAGAAAGAAGGGGGGAGTGTTTTATAAAGTTTGAGAAAGATATAGAGCCTTTTTTAGTCAATGCGTGTATCACTAGTATTCCTTACAATTGGTGATGCAATTTTTCTACGAAGGCCTCACACCTACATGTCAAACCTTAATCAATAATACAACTTAAGGGATGATCTATACAAGGATTGATAAGGATGTTAAGGAGCTAACTAAGAACTCAATAAGGAATTCATCAATCAAAGTGGTAAGTCAAAATCCAAAGGCCTCTTTTTAGAAGATGTAATTATCTTCTAGATTTAGCAGTAAAAGTATCTAATCTATCAAATCAAGTGAGGATGATTATAAACTTAGATATGATCAAAAAGGATGCATTTTACTAATGTGGTATATGTGTATCCATCCTACACATGCATGAGTGTTGAGTCAGCCCCAAACTATAGTAAGGAAGCAAACTACATAGCTACTTATATAGGAAAGCAAACAATGAGGAATTATCCCTTATCTAACACATATAATTTGAGGAAGAGGTCACCTAAATTCTTTATAAAAGGAGTAAGGAGGTAGAGAAAATAACCCTATAGGACCACCTGGGTTCTAAAGTAGACCTCTGTTTCAATAGTCACTAACCATAAAGCAATAGTATAGACGAGATGCTCAAACAATTCATATTTACACCTTGCTTTTTTTTCATAGATTTATTCTTTCACGGAAGTGGGGGAGGATTTAGAGGATGATTGAAGGAGCTCCTGACAACTTCTCTATTTCTTTTCTTTTACTGTTTTCTTTATGTTAAGTTTGCATTATTTGAGTTTTCTTTTCATTATTTTTTGTGGCTAGAAACCCTAGGTAAGGTTAAGAATGTTGCTTTTAATGGAATTTTCAATTATTAATGTATGATATAGTTATTTTTTGGTTAAATTTATTTTCTTTGTTCTTATTGAGTTTATATATGGTCGTCATAAGTTCAATTTTAGGGATCTTATGAAATTATGGAAAGAGAAATATGATTCATACATTAGGAGAATGAACAATTTAATTCTAAAAGATGGAACTATCCTAGACTATTATGATAACCAAATAGATTAACTATGATTATTGAATTTAAGTAGGTTGAATTACGCACCAAGAGGTGATAGTTTCCTAATTAGATACCTTTGTGCTTTGTGAGAAGGAATAGATACTTTAAGTTAATTTTTATTTTAACTGAGATAATCAATCTTGTTTAATAATTGGAATACCATATAAGTGAACTCAGATGCCTTAATGTTTCTTTAAATGATTTTCCTTCACTAGTTAATTGACCTTATTTTTGTTAGTTCAGTGAATTATTTATCTTTTATCAACTTTGTTTTGTAGTTCTATTGTTAGACTAACATTAGTAATTATAGTGTCATAGTTCCTTGTAGGATTAATACTCAAGAATTATTAAAGTTTTATAAACTTACTATAATTAATTGTAGGTATTTTTAGGTTAATTAGATCAAGTTTTTGGCATCATTATTAGGGAATTCATAATTTTTACTTTTGTTAATCTAATCTTGTTTTTATTTAAATCTTATTTTGTTTCTTTTTACTTTTGATTTCTTTCATTTGTAGGTAGTTAATGTGAGATAGGAGATCTAAGAGTGCCAACTTAGATACCCTACTTCAAATGGATCCTAAAATTGAATAAACCTATAGATAGAATTGAGACAAAAGGAGAGTAGATATGGCTGCAAATAAAGACAATATTTTATAAATGTATAGAGTAGTATCCATAAAGGATGAACCTTGAGGATGTCTAGTTACATATGATTAGTATAAGTCCCTCATGTATTAGACTGAGTCAACAGGAAAGGAACAACAATTTGAAGCAAGTAAATATACAATTGCTACTAACCTTTAGTGGATTACGTAGTGAAGATATGACCACATTTGTAAATAAGTTATATTGGGTGATTTAGATACATCTACTGAATGACCTTATAAAAGACGAGCTTTAGATGAGGTGTTTTCTATATTGTAGGAGAGATCAAGCAAGGACGTGGTTAGTCTTGAATAAGGTAGAATTTTTTGAGGAGTGGTATTAGGTTTATGATGCATTCATATTAAGATTCATCCCTCCACACCACTAAGTTGAGGATCTAGATACAAAGCTTTGTATAGAAAGCAGGGGGAAGTGTTTTATAAAGCTTGAGAAAGATATAGAGCCTTTTTTAGTCAATGCGTATATCACTAGTATCCCTTACAGTTGGTAATGCAATTTTTCTACAAGGGCCTCACACATATATGTCAAACCTTAATTGATAATATAAACACATACATGTCAAACCTTAATTGATAATACAACTTAAGGGATGATCTATACAAGGATTGAAAAGGATGTTAAGAAGCTAATTAAGAACTCGACAAGGAATTAATCAACCAAAGTGGTAAGTGAAAAGCCAAAGGCCTCTCTTTATAAGGTGTAATTACCTCTAGATCCAGCAAAACAAGTATCTAATCCATCAAATCAAATGAAGATGATTATCAACTAAAATATGATTAAAAAGGAAGCATTTTACTATTGTGGTATATATGTGTATCCATCCTACACATGCATGAAAATCGAGTCAACCCCAAACGATAGTACAAAAAAAAATACATAGCTACTTATATGGGAAAGCAAACAATGAGGAATGATCCCTTCTCAAGTACATATAATTTTAGGTAGAGGAATCACTTAATGTTTTCATAAAAGGAGTAGGTAGTTAGAGAAAATAACCCTATATGACCATATGGGTTCTAAAGTAGACCTCAATTTCAGTAGCCACTAACTATAAAGCAATAATATAGAAAAGATGCTCAAACAATTCATATTCATAATAGATGTAAAATTTGGGAAATTGATAAATTAGAAAAGCTTGAAAAGAAAGTAAAATCTAATTATTCCTCGATTTAAAACTTGGTGGTATAAGTAAGCCAACTTGTTGAGGAGATGAGTTAAAGAGGTCACGAAAAGGTTCTAAGTAACACCAAGGTGAACCCTAGAGATAAGGTGTTAGCTATTACATTTAAGAGTGGCATAACACTTAAATTTGATGTTACTAGAATGAAATAAGTGATGAAGTAAGAAGGAGAACAGGGACGAAGATGTGGACATAATGGAACTAGTGGTATGACATTGTGGTTCTCATTATCTTAGGGAGACTATTTTTTGTTACTAAAGGTGTTGTAATCAATATGGTAAAGGGAAATCTTACACCAGGAGAAATGGAGTTTTACATCCACACGGCACTGAAAGACTTATGTGCTAGATAATGATTGCTATAGGATTGATTTAATAAACCTTAACATGTAAAATTTCCTAAGGCTAGCAGTGATGATTTATTGAAAACATGTAAAGCCTTAGGACTTAAGGAACAAAAGGATGATTGTGCAATAAAGAAGGCATTTTGATCTTAGAAGGATAAAAGTCACCTATTTAGCAAAGTTTTTGTAGTTACAAAAAGTTATTTATAGTAAAAATAAATGTAGCTAACAATCTTTAAGAAAGCTAGTGAAAGTTTTTTTAAGTTAATACTTCATTAGGTTATTACTTTAAAAAAATTTAGTGATATACTTACTTTTATCTATGAATTCTAAAACACAATAAAAAATAGCATAGCCAATAGTCATATTTCTTATAGTGGTGGGTACAATTCCACAATATCCCTTTAGAATATTAGAGTATCCTAAAATCAAGCAACTTAGTAAGTTCACTTATTAAACCTGTGAGCTTAAACTACAACATTGCCTTAATTAGTGGAATTGATTAAGCCAAAGTGTGTGTGGAAATGGATGTTAAGGAGTAACTAGAAGTGACTAGGGTTACTATACTCTCAAAGGCGGGAGGAGTTATAAAGCATCATATCAAAGTTACCTACCTATGGAAACCAAGTAAACCTAACGAAAGCCAAGAATGGGACCCAAAAGGGAGAGTGTTTTAAAAGGGGGAGTATAAAGAACTCATTTGGGAGAACAAACTTGATAATCTTGAAAAAGGGCACCAAGAATAGATTACCGATGATGGAATAGACAATGAGGGAGAAGAGGGAACTTAAAACCATAAAATTCTCCCCTAAAAGAGGAAGGAGATGCATATGAATAAATACAAATATGGGAGAACACATCATTAGATACTAGTAAGGATATAAAAGTTGGGACCTGATTTTGGAACCGGACCCCAACCGGAAAAAAAAAACGGAAAACGGAATCGAACGGAAACGAAAAACAAAAGAACGGACGGGGAATTGAAAATGGACCAAAACAAATGCGAAGTCGAAGGAACGGATTTACATAATCTGGGAATCAAAGAAACCAAAACGATTCAAACTCCGACATGGCGGTCAAAATCCGACATCCGGTAACGCAAATATTTTACAAAAATGCTGCGTTAGAAAACTCTAAGACAATGGGTCTAAAAAATACAAAACGGTATAAATTTTTTTATTTTTCATTCTATTTATTCATAAATCAAAGTGACTTCAATATCCGATTGAAATCATTCACACTCAAACTCAAAATATTTGCTTCTTCCATTTTCCTTCATATCTCATCATTTAAACAAAAACTTATTTTTGTTTTGCCATAAGGCACCTTACACACACATATCAATATGCCCACAATTCATACACAAAAAGGGTCAAAAACTCAGTCAAAGTTTCTGCCCATAATGAAAATTTCGACAGCATCTCCCCTAAATTTTCACTAGCCAAAATCTTCATTCCTTCATCCAATTCAAACCATAAACAAAAGCACTTCAATATTTCCAAAACCATCAACACAATCAATACCATCATCGGACCTCCTGTCCGGAATCCCAGCATAAACAAACACAACCAATCTCATTCGTATTCATACACAATTTATATACAAAACCATAATTCACTTTTCAAAATCCATATACACATCCATAATTTATTTACATACTCTAATAGAAATACATCACCAAACAAAAGTGGCATTTAAACCCACAATATAACTTTAATCTCAAAATCTGAAATACATAAGAATACAAAAGCCCAAAATCCGTAATAAGTGTCTAAGACCTTACGCTTGCAAAAAGAAACTTAACCCTACAACATATATACACATGAACGGAGGTCTTGACTCGCTTTCATCCGATCTCTTTCATGATTACTTGGAGATGAGGATGAAAGGGGGTGAGTTTTACAGCTCGTGGATAACACATTTATAAATCGAAAAATAAGAAAAATCATTTTTCAATAGCTTTTGCCATTTTATGGAAATCTCACAGTAGAAATTTGGCAAAATGCTTATTTCTTAAACTTTTTCAACTTTTCAATCATTCAAAAACAATTTCAAACATTTCACGGTTGGAAAACCTCAAATGTTCATTTCTCCATAAATTCAAACTTCTCACAATTCATGAACAATTTCAAAACATGCATGCAGAACATTAATACACACATAAGCATAACACATCACAAATTTTCAAGGCACATAAACACATCAGAATGGTTTGGGTTGGTCCAAAAACAGAACGTACTGCACATTCTCGCATAGCGGTCCTGTGCAGTCATGAACAGAACGTACTACACCTTCCCGCATAACGGTCCGGTGTAGCAGTGAACTTATGGGAGTCCTTAAAAGGAACTCCAATGCCGCTCGCGGGCAGGACAAGTGCACTTGACCATCTTATAGGACCTAACCAAACCCACATAACAGATATATTCATACTTGAGAATCAGATTTGACCGAAGGCACATTTCGAAAAATTCAGTTTTCATATCTTGTCATATTTCATACAATTGTCATTTACAATTTCAATTAAAAAAATCACATAACAATATTTCAATCACACAAAGAAATACAACATTTTAGCAATTTCCAAATCATTCAAACACAATGCCACACAATATGTCACAATGTCACACAAATTCTCATAATAAATTCTCAATAAATCAAACACAATGAATTTAAACAATTTTTGCAATTTCTTAAATCATTCGAAAACAATGAATTTAATCATTTGAAAAAATAATAATTTTAAAAAAATATTTTTGCTTTCTTAATTTTTCGAAAACACATAGATAGCTTATAATTCAAAATATAAATATGGTACCCACCTCAAATCCATGCTTGAAACTTGTCCAAAGCCTCAATTTCTCCAATCCTCACTTAAATCCTTAAAACAAGAAAAAAAATCCCTAATTACCAAACATCCAAAATTGATCAATTCATACCATGCAATCACCAAAAATAACTATAGAAATCCCAATCCCATCATATTCTCAAACTATCTAAACCAAAACCCATCAAAAAATTCAAAGATCAAAAACTTCTCTTACCTTCATCTTCTTCAAAATTCGAAATTTCTTGTCTTGGATGGAAGCTTTCATCACCCTCCATGTTTTTCCCTTGAAACAACACCAAAATTTTGCTCGAAGACCCAAAAATTCGAAAACCTAGCTTCTCTTTCTTCTTTCCTCTTCTCTCATCTGAAACCCCACTCTTCTTTCTTCTTCTTTTATTCTTTTGCTCTTTCTCCTTGCAAGTGTTGTGCTTCCTCTCTTAAAAACGACCACCCATATTCCATGTCATTTAATGAAGGTAAAGGACCCTTATGCCCCTCCATGTTAGCCTTCTAACTTAAAAACCCTTAGTACTTTTCCAATTTTACCCTTCATTTGTCTTTAAAAAAACTGACATCTTGTCTGACTATTTTCATCTGATAAATGAGGCATTTTGACAAAACTTCCTTCTATAAAAATGTTCCTCTATTTCTTACATTTCTAGAGACACTAAAAACGCTCAATTTGGTTAAGAAATGACGAAGTTATGGTCAAGAAACTTTTAGACCATTACAAATCTGGGACTGAACACTACACCTAACTTCACTCCAGAAATTGAATACCTTAGGGACTAAATTGAAATTCAACTCCTTCATGTGACTTGTAGCCCCATGTCTCTATTTTATTTTTCCTTAAGAATCAATTCAATCGGATCTCTACAGACTAAGAATTTATCAAAAGACTAAACCTTGTTCAGAAAATTTTCCAACTCACTTTGATTAAATCAAATCTTTTCCAGATTAATCTTAGAAAAATCATAATTTCTCATGAAAATGTAGATAATTGTCCTAAAAGTCCAACACTTTAAAAACCAAGTCAATCAGATTTCGGACGAAAAAATTATAAACAAAAGATTTCAAAAGGATCGGATTATAAGCAAAATAACAGAACTTCAAATATATATAAATAATCAAAATTTCCAAATATCATAACTCTTGATCCCGAACTCCAAATTTGACACATTTGGTATCAATAGAAATCTAAAAGGAAGGTCTACAACTTCCATTAAGGATAGAAAAATCAATTTGGCCTTAAACCACTTCAAAGTTCCTGTCCACTAATGATCATGCCAAACAGTAACAGAAACTTCAAAAAATCATAACTTCCTATGCCATAGTCCAAAAATTCCATACTTTACATCAATGGAAAGATAAAAGCATAATATAAAACTTTCATCAAGAACTTATAGTGTTGGAAAGATTGAAAGATAAGCTACAACTTTCCTGTAGACCACTTACTCTAATTCAGACCACATCAGTACGACTATTGGCCTCAAAGCACAATATACACAATCCTACACTTAAGAGCATTTTCAAAAAAACAAAGTAAAATAACCTTAACTTCGGAAGATCATAACTTTCAATCCCGACATCAAAAAATATCATACTTTATGGAGATTGAAAGCTCTCAACAGAACCGACAAGTTTTATGAAGATCATATTCTCAAATTCTTCCTCAATCAAAAGTCAACTCTCTACTCCAAAAAGTCAACTTTCTTAATTCTCCAAATTTTAACACTTTCACTTATCATTTCTTGCTTTTCAATTTCCCTTTCAATCATCTCAATCATCTCATTCACTTAAACCTTCATAACCCAAACAAATCTACTCAAATATTAAAGTCATCAAATCCAATCGATTCTTTTCTCATCAATTTTCTTAAGGCACAATAACATCTATAACATAATTCATATACAAAAACACTCATGTAAGTTCATTTTAATATTTCTAATTTCCACTAAAAGTTCAGGGTCCAACAGGAAACATGCTAAGACTTTTTCTGGTAGCTTGGAAATAGCCAATGTGTGGGAGGGTAATAATGGAAGCTCAAAGTAAGAGTCTGCACAAAAGGTAGGAGTTTCAGGAGCAAGGATAGCTAACAGACAAGGGAGAGGAATGCAATGTAGAGATAGGGAGAAGATTTCAAAAGGTGGTTACCAAAAGAAGGGGGGGAAAAGTCAAGACAAACTGCTATGGAAGACAAAAATGCCCCTAGCAGCTAAAGAGGGGTTCAGAGAGAGAGCAGAGGATTTTTAGAACGAAGGGATGAGGACAGTGGAAGCAGAGAGCTAGCCAGAAGATTGAAAATGTAACACCTCACTCCCGCATGACCCGAACCTGACATCGATGGTGATATCCGAGTCCGTGCTCCGTGAGGGTGGTGTATTACATCAGTCAGAAGAAACTCATTATAAACTTTTTTTTTGGGAATACACTCATGTGCACAGAATAAACAGTAGAGAACTTGAGCCCACGTTAAAAGGAAGCATTTCAGTTATTACAATCATTCAACAATAAATTACAAAAGCCATTTAATGAACAAAAAACCTTAACCAAATTGGGCTCACTATAAATACAGAGCATTCTTTTACAGAGATTTCGGAATACAATTTTATGAGACACTAATGCAGACGCGAACTGATCCGGACCTCTATCTTTCACTAGCATGCAGTAGGCATACTCCCGTGTCGAACGAGGTACTCTTCAAAGCCTGAAAAATAGATGCAAATTTTGGGTGAGTTTTGCGAACTCAATGAGGAACCATCATCGATGGTTCGCCCAATTCATGCATCACACAAGCAAATTACAGTAATAGCACAGTCAGAAATACCA
>JANZLC010000200.1:18520879-18535403 GCA_026413385.1 Erythroxylum gracilipes
CCTTCCATATATGCCTTATAACTTAAAACCTTAAGTGAACTTCCAACAATGCCCTTACTTTTTGCCTTAAAAACTGATATCTTGACTGATTATTTTGATCAGGTAAATGAGGCAATTTTGATCAGGCCATAACTTCTAGAGAAATGTTCCTCAATGTCGTACATTTCTAACGACACCAAAAATGCTCAATTCGTTTCATAAATGAAGATGTTATGGCCAAAACACTTTCAGACCATTACAAAACCGAGACTGAACACTACACCTAACTTCACTCTAGAAATTGAACATCTTAGGGACTAAATTGAAATTTGATTCCTTCAGAACATTTGTAGCCCTACTTCTCTAATTTAATCCAAATTAAGAATCACCTCATTTGGGTGACTAGAACAGAAGTTATAGCCAAAATATTTTCAGCACTTACTAATCCAAGATTGAACACTAAACCCAAATTCAATTCAGAAATTGAAAATTTTAGGGACAAAATTGAAATTTAATTTCTTCATATGACTTGTAGCTCCAAGTCTTTATTTTACTTTGCAACAAGAATCAACTCAATTAGATCTCCACAGGTCATGAATTTCCCAAAATATTGAACCATATTCAGAAAATTATCCAACTCACTTTGATTAAATTAAAACTTTTCTAGATTAATCTCAAAAATCATAATTTCCCTTGAAAATGTAGATAATTGTCTTATAAATCCAACGCTTCAAAAACCAAGTCAATCGGATGTCGGACGGAAAAATTTTAAGCAAAAGATTGCAAAAGGGTCGAATTATAAGCAAAATAACAGAACTTCAAATATATATATATATATAACCGAATTTTCCAAAAATCATAAATCTTGATCCCGAACTCCAAATTTGACAAATTTCATATCAATAGAAAGCTCAAAGGAAGCTCTACAACTTCCATTAAGGATAGAAAAATCATTTTGGCCTCTAAGGGAGTCAAAAATCACTTCAAAATTTCTGTCCACTAATGATCATACCAAAACAACAACAAAAACTACTAAAAAACATAACCCACCTTCCATGGTCCAAAAATTCTATACTTTATATCAATGTAAAGATCAAAACAACATACTCAATTTTCATGAAGAACTTAAAGGCAATTTCTAACTTTATGAGGGTTAAAAAGTCACTCAAAGTTTCTGTCCCCAAAAGTTCATCCTAGTCAACATCAAGACTTCAAATTAGCATAACTTCTGGCTCCAATATTGAAAAATTGCACACTTTATGGAGATAAAAAGCTGGAGGTATAAGCTACAACTTTCATTAAGACCACTTTGGCTAAATCCATCTAGATTAGTACAGTTTTGCCCTTGAAGTTTCTGAACACCATTCCTACACTTAGGATGGATTATTAACACATCAACTTCACTTACCAACACAACAACTTCATAATTTCATGTCTTTCAATTTCCACATCCAAAAATTTCATACTTTATAGCGTTAGAAAGATTGAAAGACAAGCTACAACTTTCATGTAGACCACTTACTCTAATTCAAACCACATCAGTCAGCGATTGGCCTCAAAGCAGTACAAACAAACTTACACTTAATAGTATTTTTCAAAACAAAGCAAAATAACCTTATCTTCGGAAGATAATAACTTTCAATCCCGATATCAAAAAATATAATACTTTATGGAGATAAAAAGCTCTCAATAGAAGCTACAAGTTTCATGCAAATCATTTTCTCAAAATCTCTCTAGATCAATCCAGAAAAATTCACAAAGATTTCAGACCAAAAAGTAAATTTTCTGTTACTATTCATCTCACAAAGTCAAACTTTCAATTTCCTATACTTTAACACTTTCATTATTTATTTCTTGCTTTTTAACTTCCATTAACTCAAAATATTCACTCTAAATTTCATAACACATACATATTTCCTCAAAACCTCAAAGTCATCAAAAACCCAAAAATCACTCTTTTCACATCATTTCTATTAAAGCTCAAAACCACCCATAACATATCCATATACCCAAAAACACTAATTTCATGCAACCCTAATCATATCAATCCAATTTGCTCAAACTAACCTTGCTCAAATAGCACATTAAACACAATCATTTCAATTCTTGCATTTTTTTCTTTCCTTTGTACATGCATAATTCACCCCGAAACTCTCCTTTAATTGTCATTTAATAATTTTTACATTTCAATCAAGGATCGGGGTCCAACAATAAATGACCCCTCAAATATAACCATAGGTAATGCCCCAAATATGATTGAAGGGTATTTAACCAACAGGGGCAAATTACAAAAGAGGTTACCCCATGCATGCTTACCAAAAGAATAAAAGATATAAAGTAAAAGAGGAAGGAACTTGGGCGTTACAGAACTAGCTACTCTAATCCCGAAAGGAGCTCTGTAAGGAAAGTAAGAGAATAACACCCATTGTCTATTGCAGTTTGGAATATGAGGTGTCTAGATTCCCCTATAAAGCAGCAAGTTGTACATGATCTTTTTGTGTTCTAAAAAACCTATGATAGTGGGACTTTTGGAGACTAAAATAAAAGCTAGTAATTTAGAGCAATACACCTAGTTTTTAGACAAGACTTAGAGAATCCTCTTTAACCATCAAAACCACACAAATGGGAGAATTATTATGGCCTTTAATCTCTCAATGGTGAAAGTTTGAGGCTCCATAACTTATTCCAGATGATCCATATAGAGCTACAACTCCAAAATTAACTAGGTATAATATGTGTCTAATTTATTTATGCTTTTATTGTCTTTTTAAATGAGTGACTTATAGCAGGAGCTTAAGAATGTCTATAGGGGAGTGAGCCACCCCTAGATATAAATTATTTTAGTAGTGTTTTATACTCTAACGAAGTGGAAGGGAAGTTTAGAGGCTCTAACATTTTCAATGATGGTTTTAGAGAGTGCATAAATAATGTGGAAGTCACTGATCTTAAACTAGATGATAATATACTAACTTAGAGAAATAAACAACAGTCTCCTTAGTTGTTAAGGAAGAAGCTAAATCATGCAATAGTGAATTATATGTGGCTTTCTATGCTTATAAAGAATTGTTTACACTATGGTAACATTTTTTTTTTCAAATCAATTCCCTATTAAACTGTCTTTGGGGCTTTCTACTCCCAAGTTCTCATAGTCTAGGTTTAACAACTACTTACTACAATTGGAAGGGTATGAGGTAATAGTAGGCAAAGATATGGAAAGTCTAGTTAATGGATATAAGGCTTATAAATGTGTCAGGATTCTAAATACAGCAAATCCTAGCTTAAATCCTTGAAAAGGGATAAAGTTTATAACACCAAATTCCTACTAGAAAATAAGAGAATGCAATTGGAGTAAATTTATAAGAAGATATACATGAAGCCAGAAGAAAAATCTTTAAAGATAAAGAGAAAGTATCCTTCACATAGTACTCTTAAACACTAGAATATCACTCACGCTTGCTTAAACAAAGGTTAAAAGTCTTGTGGCTACAGAATGGGGATAGGAATTATAAGTACTTCCATAACTTAATTTTGATAAAGGAGAATAGGAATAATATAGTATTAATCCAAAATGCAAGGGGAATTAGTTTTAATTATATGGAAGAAACTAAAGGGGTAATTCTTAACCACTTTAAGGGATTCCTAGGCACAATCATGAATACCTTTCCAATGTTCAGGAGATAAGGGAATATTTCTCCAATATAATCTTGAATGAACAAAGGGTCTTACTATCTTCATATTTTACTACATATGATGTCCAAGGCAGATATATAGAGCCTTAACTCTGGTAACTCTCCAAGACTTGATGGGTGGAATGCTAATTTTTTTAATAAAATCTTAGAATTTAATGGGGAATAAAGTAATAAAAGTTGTAGTAGAAATGCTCAATAAGGGATCCATTGTAACACCCCACTATCATAGAGTATATGCCATTCTCATAGGGTATGTTGGAAATACCTATGTTTTGTATGATGCCATAATAAGTTGATGTAATTACTATAATATGCCATTTTCATAAAGTATGTTCTTGAATGTCCTCTGGATGTTCGGGCATATGCTCTATGGCAATGGTGTGTTACATCCATGCTAAAAAAGATAAATAGAACAAACATTTTTTTTTAGTTCCTAAGATTCCCAATCTAAGAAGCATCATGGAATATAAGCCAATCTCATGTTGTCATATGTTATACAAAATTCTTTCTAAAATGGATCTACATTGTTTCATATAAATTGCTTATTTAAGTTCTTTGAGTTTGATCATTAACTAAGGTCCCATTGGAGCCTTTGAGTAAGACAAATTTCCTATTATTTCTCCTTCCTTGGATCATAATATGGAAGAATTTTGAATTTCTATCACCCTCCTTTAGCCAAAAAAATCCTATAATTCTACCTCATATGTGAATTGTAGGTTTCTAGGATCATATAATATTCCTGCAACTCTGCTACCTCATTAGCTTTAAGTATCGGGTCATACGAATGCAAAGTAAGAGCTTCCTAGGCTTTATTAAGTGCCTCAGATTCTTCGTTTTTTTCCTGCAGTAATTGATTTACATTGTTTCATAGAAATTGCTTACTTTTAGCCTTGATTCCTTTTAATATTTAAACACATCTAAAAGCATGAGAGCCCTTATAATCAGTATTCAATACTTTACCAATATTCTTCCTAAAGTGAGATGTTGAGGAAAGGAATTGAAGAATCTGAAAGGGGCCTTCCTCCTACACTTTTGATTGAGTTCTATTTCAACAGGAGTGTGATCAGATACCAGAATTTTCCAAAGTGAACATGACTATGAGAAAATAAGTTGATTAGGATCCATTAATTAGACACCTATCCAATTTCCTTCGAATAAATCTGTATCCACTCTAACAATTGCTCTAAGTTTATAGAGAACCAGTATATTTGAAATCTATCAAACCCAAAATGGAGATTAAGTTAGATAGTTTATGAAATGTTAAAGGTGCACACATAAAATTTCCTTGTATTTTGAAGGATAAAGGGTGTAGTTATAGTCTCCAACCAACATCCATGAGGTACTTATATTAGCTTTAATCCTCTATAAATCAATCCATAAACTGGGTCTTTGAAAATTCATAATTAGCTGCATAGGTCATTATTATGACTAAAGGGGAGTTTCATGCTTTTAACTTAAGCTCACAATGTAAATATTGATCTGAAAAGCATTAGTTTTCCAAATAGATTAGAGAAGGATCGAATGTCACAATTACTCTACAATTTAGGTGATTTGAGTGTTTGCTTAAGGTAATCCACTCTTTCTATCAAATACAAAGCCCTTTCCTATATTGATCTTCCTTTATTTTGGTCTTAATTAGACCGGCAAAATATAGCCTATTTTGACCTAGAAACTCTTTTAGTTTCATCTATTTATTTGAGCAATTTAAGCCCCTTAAATTCTATATTAGTAAATCCATCAATGTTGTTTGGATTTGCCTTTTTCCTTCCTAGTTTTATGATTACTAAAACTAGGATCAAGGCTAGTTTCTACCTGTTTCAAGACCTTATGTGATGCATCAAAAGAATTAATATAATAGGAGTTACCTCACATTCCAACTTCTATATTGCTTTCCCTTTTGAACAGGGAGTTTGATCTACTTGTAAATTTTCTTTTGACTTATAGGAAGTTTGACTAGAAGCATATATTGTAGATGAATCATTGGAACTTGATTCCTTTCCCATTTTGTCTTAGTGCATTTCAGCACTTGAGGCCTTATTTTCCACTAATTTGCTTGATGGGATAAGTACTTCAATTGCCTCACTTTCCACTGGTAATTACGAATCTTTAATTACTTTTGCATGATTGGTCACCTTAGGTTATTGGGTTACTTGTTCCTTCATTTCCATACTTTCACTAAGCCTTTCCTAAATGGCTTCTAGGTGTAGGACACCTTGATTGAGTTCTTCACTATGTTCTCCATTCCATTGAGCTTTATGATTTGCAACAAGTTTGATAGCTCCCTCTCTAAGTCCACTTCAACACATACTCAAGCAAAGCCAATCCTCTTTAAATTAGCAATATTATCATCAAGTGTCATTGAATGTCTAAGGGAGTTTGTAAGGTAGTTTATGCCATTGAACATCTAAGGGAGCTTGCAAGGTAGTTTAATTCCTCTAGGGACTGGTATTCGAAATGAATATGATGGAAGTTCATTCGTATCGGGATGGATCTTAGTTCAGTTCTGTCTAAAGATACTCTAGGCTTCCATTCTTAATCAATAGCGGTTTCCCTTGTATATGCTCAGGTCTTAGATCCATCACCCTTTATGTCATTTTTTCATAAGTGAAACTAAAGATGAACTCATCTTCTCTCACTATGCAATTTTCTAAACCTAGTTTTCTCTAATTTGCGTTCGTATACTAGTTCATAATAGGAAATATAAGTCGTTTTTCAAAGAGACATCCAACCAGAGCCATGTCCTACTTCTTTTCTCCTATTTGTAACACTTTAGGGTGGCGGAGCAACTAGTGTGCCATCCACAAGAGGAGGAGCATAACATAGTTTCCCAAAAGAATCTAGATCCCTTGCCACCTTGCTCTATGCTTACTTCATGATCTACTTCTATCTAGATATAAGACCTACCCATGTTCTTAATTTTAGGTTGCTCTTCAAAAGAGGCGGGAATTTAGAGATAAAAAGGTTTTCAAAAGGAGTTGAAGATAAAGCAAGTTGAAGGGAAGGGCTCATGAATGCTAACATTTTACTAATAATGGTAAATTGTCAGGGAAAGAGGATGGACAGGAAAAATATAAGATAGGTGATTTACTAAAGATAGTAACTAAATTGGTTAAACCTGTTTAGACGAATAGAAAGAAAGGATGGTTAAGGATGTGGAAAAAAGAGAAGTTTTTGTTTTGTTTTCCCCCCACATGGTTTTTTTAATGATTTTTCTTTAATTGAAGGTTGTAATTTCATTAAACTTGATCCATTCCAGCCTTTGCATAAGTCTAATAGCAATCTTGATATTTGGAATCCCCATGCAAGAAATTGATCTTCCAAATTAAGTTGAATTAAGGCTACATTCTGCAGCTTAAAAGTTCTTTGCCATTGTATATTTTGGTGTTGCAAAAGCAATGTCATAACAAAAGCACTAGTTTCTAGATTGAAAAGTTGTTAAGAAACCAACAACTTAATTTAAAAAAGAAAAAGGAAAATTAACCAACTAAACTTTCATATTTCCACTAAAATGTGAACTTGATCCAGATATATCATAAAAAACATGCCTTTGAGACATTTGAAGTTCTAATTATATGATGCGGCTTCTATTAGATAAATGAGAAATTTTAAATTCAGTATTGCTTGGCGGACAAGACCCTTATTCAAGTACTCTGCTAACTAGCCCAAGACCTGACTTTTAACCTATACCTCAGTGCCTCTTCGAGCCTTTCTCTCCGTACTTCTTGGAAAACCTTGACTAACCATATCTCCCAATAAATCAGAGAAGTTTCAATTGTCACAGCCATGAAAATTAGAAGAATTCACATAACTCCATTCCAGGAAAGGTGAAACATTAATCAAAGGATGGATATGGAAGGGAGTGCGTTCCACCGAGGTCGAAGTAGTTCGCAAACTTCAATCGATTAGACTTGCCGTACATTTTTAAGAGGGCTTTTCAGGCATTTACATGCATATACGCGCTTACAAATTACAATACACGTATTTTGTTCTAAAAGAATCCACAAAATTTAGTATCAGTAAAAAAGTCTTATACTTGTCTGCATCTTTTTCAGCTAAATAACTTCTCTTTCAATCAATGGAGGAGTAGGTGGTGTCGTGATTTCATCATTACCTCCGGCATACATCTTGTCTTTCACAGTAAGGACCTGCGAATCTGGGTTAGCAAACCCCAAACAAGTAGTACGGTGACTTGGAGAATTACCTGTCTGAATATTATGGGGGCTAGAGTTGCTGCCAAGCGGAGAATTCGAATCATTGACAACTTCACAACAATCGTCTTTTTGTTTTCTACAATCTGCCACAACATCATAGGAATTCCCAGTTCTAACTTCCTGAGCAAGGGAGCACCAACAACAACATAGCCACAGTGTGCAATCTGAAGCTGATGGTTGACCAAAACAAAAAGTGTACGCCGGCAAATTAAATCTCTTCCTCATTTGAATTCTCCAAAAGCCTCCGTAAAGTAAACCAAATGCACAAAGAATAATTCCACCAAGTCCTAAAGCTTCCCTGGCAGCCTCATTGTCAATATTGATGGCAGCCAAGTTAAAAATCCAAAATGGGGCCATACAGAAAAGGAGAAATGTTGCAATATGAACATACATGTTGCCAAATCCAAGCCTCTCCATATTCCACCCAAACACACAAAAGCTGCAGAAAAGTGATAGGTACGCAAGTGAGATGTCATCCCAAAAGTCTAGTACTCCTCCACTCCACTGTAGCCTAGCTTCATCAAGACGTTGATCATCTCTGGTTGCAAAGGAATATCTTCTTTCCAGTGATAATATCCTCAACTGCTGGGGCCTCTTGCTTTCATCACTAGTAATCTGGATGGCTGATTCCTCATCTACTTCTGAATCATACTCCTTACCAAGGGGACTGACAATGCTGTATACTCCCGCCACAGCAGGCGCAGCAATTGCAAACGATATACATATTCCAACACCTATTGCAGGTCGCTCGGATCTCTTGTACCCAAGATTCAGACCACAAACCGCATATTGAGCAAAACAGTTGATCTGCAGAAGAATAACAACAACCATCATATGCGCCCATTCATGGGGTTTATAAGTTCCGTTCTTGCAGTAAATCCTTCTGAGTTTAGAGATGTCTTCTGGCTCCCATCTGCAAAGAAGTACTAGGTGATACAAACGCTTTGGGTGCTGATACAGACACATAAGTGTAAACAGGGCATTGAGAATTTGGTTATTGACTTCAAACCATGCATTTCTCTGGGAATTCTTTGGTAGTGCCTTGTTTAACATCCCAGTCATGACGAGAAACAAAATTGCACCTGAGACAGCAACACATAGGATCCACACAAAGAGGGCAATATTCATTGGATTTTGGAGCCATTCTTTGCTCATTTTCACAAGCAAAGTCCAATCCATCTTCCGTGCAAGAACCCCACTGATGCGATCACGGAAACCATGGTCAGAAGATGCTACTGAACGTGAAATCTCATCTCTATCCCGAGCCAACTGCTTGAATTTGGTAGAGGCAGAACCCATTTTTAGGAATTTCATTCTGTTGGGAAGGGCAGTTAAACTATCCAGGAATTTTTGATGAGGAACTCCATTGCTCAATAATGTCCTTCTTGATGCTGAAATTGCAAGAGGAACCTGACCATGACTTTGTATCCCATTGGATTCCTCAATATCATCTTTTTGATTAACATCAGTAATAGAATCCATACTCTCCCCCAAAATTGAGCTTTGTCTGTCAGTTATAGGAGTGGTATCATGGATTATATGCTCCAAAATACCCAGAAGAATTCTAGTATCCAAAAGTTACAAGCTGTCTTATGTGGTGATCTAAACATCTCAAGCAAGACCTTTTGCTCACCAAAGCCAAGAGGAAGAAAGGGTCTCAACTAAATAGAATCTTTCACAAGCAAAAAAAAAAAAAAAATCCCCCAAATAAAACAAGGGCATGGAAATAAAAATCAGTCACTCTTTCAAGGTAACGATAAAATTATAGCAACAATCTAGAATCTGCCAATCCATACAATTGAGTGAGGAAAACCATTCCTTACCAAAACCCAGAAAGCAATCGTTTTTGCCCACAAAGCTGTTAACAAATTACGAAAGAAACGATTAGGACGTTCATCAATTTACTAAACTAAAACGCATGTAGTTCATATCGAAGAGTTAAAAAAGAAAAGAAAAAGGAATCGATATGATAAAGATCTTTAGTCCATATGTAAAACAAGGAAGCAAAGATTACCAAAGAAACACATCTATGGATGGGAAGAGAGAAGAAAGCAAGGGTCTTGAAGAAGCGATGGCATCCCAGAATGATTCCCAACAATTTGATGCCTGCCTTGGTTTCGCCCGGATAGGATAGGATAGGAGAGGAGCTTGCTTCAATTTGGTAAACAACTCTTACATAGAGAGCTTTTCCAAAGGTACCAAGTAGACTGTTACATTTTACACGCTGTCGTACGACATTTCATTTCATGTTCGTAGGGAATAAGATATAAGACGAGACGACTGGCCTAGGTAGCGTGGGGCCCAGCCTCCAATTTCTCTACCTCTTCAACCTTTAACTTGGTACAATTCTTTAACTAAGGAGACGCTAGACAGCGACTCCTACGAACCTTCCACTAGGATCTGATGCCTCCAGTTGGTTGTTTTTCTTCTTAAATTTAATTTTTTTATTATTTATGCCATCAATTCAAGTGACATGCGGCCTTCCGGGCTACAGCAATGGTTTGGTGGCTAGCCAAGTAGAAAGAAATAGCTTGACGAGTCATATTACTCCAATTAGGCATTGCAGCTCTCAGTAAATTGTTTTGGAACATAAGTTGCGGAAAGTAAAAACATTTCGCCAGTGTGAGGAAGATAACAGAGTTCAAATCAAAGGGTCAATGCAATCGATACCGTTAATGTAAGGGTAGGAATAGAGGTTGAGACTACAATATATTCGAGACAATGCGTCTTAAGATAAATTTTGGTTTCATCCTCCACTAACTACCCTCTTTACGTATCACGCAGTGCCGCATGTAGCAGGAAAAACCATTCGCAATCACAAAATCACGTCCATAAGAGCAAATTTACCTACTCCAAGGCTAACCCAAACCAAATTCTGTTAGTAACAGAGACCCTTGTAATGGAATTATAACTGGTCAGAGACACACATGCAGTGATTGTTCTGGAAATGGAAAAGAACAACCGCAAGATTTTTTCGTTTAAGCTTAGGTCAGGTCGTCCTCTTCCATTTCTTTGGCTTTAATCTTCTCTTTCACCCTCAAAAGAAGGGTTGTCTTCCAGGAGTCCTGTTACAGCAGTTTAAGGCAAACAACTCAAAATTTTCACATGCATTCAACTTCATTAAAAAGTAAAATGAAATTATATAAAAAGAAAACCAATGACACTTTTACTTCGCAATTAAACCTGAATCAAAGCAAGAAAAAATAGCCATGATGATGGCTGAATAACAATGCAAAATTCAAGATGCAAGTGTAATGGAAATACCAGACTTCATTATTATGTTATTCCTCATAAATATTGCAAAACATCATAACGCATCTCAGTTCACATATTAAAAGTTTCACTCAAGCAGGTCTGCAGATTAGAAGCTATACCAGTGGAGTCATGCTATCGAACTCCTTGACAACGTCAGTGAACTTTGCAACATCCTCCTCATCAATGGCAGCCGCAATATCCTGCCACAACCAATAGGCAATTACTTCGTTTCCATTATTCAATTATATTCTTTAGCATACAAAAAGGGGACTGTCACGAAGTTGAGGGGATAGTGAGAAGATAAAAGATCAATGCTACCGACATTAACAATCATCGAAGTTCAGATATTAACAAATGAAGGGAACAGTGATAAGTGATTCAAAGTTGGTAACAGGAAGGAATGGATTCAACATTTTCAGACAAAAATTTTTGCACATAAAAGACAAAAGGTTTGTACACATGACTTACCGCTAATAGATTGTATTCCCGTCCCGAAAAAGTAGGATCCATTTCCTGCAACAGCAATTTCATATTTTCTCATTTCATAAGCACATAAGAAACAGCAAGGGAATCAAAATCAGAGCCCAAACTAAGACCTGATATCGCTCTAAAGCATTTGTGATGGCAATAACATCGCCTTTGCAGAGATGACAAATGCCAGCATTAAGAAGATGCCCTTTGACTCCATACTTCAGCAAATTATTACCAAGGGATTGTTTTGCAATCTCTTCATAAATTTCAATTGCCTTTGGGTATCTAAACAAATCATCACAAAATTAACTAAAAATTATTTTAATAGTCTTAAAATATCTATTTTTACGTCCAGACGATCCACAGATACTTTAATATCATGATAGTTTTAATATTACTCAAAACATCACAATCATCTAAACGTTTAACGGTACTAAACAACAATATGCACTAAAATGAAAAGAAAAAGGATCTTCTACATCAACTTTGTACATTAAAAAGATAATTGTTGTAAAACCAAGCATGCCATTTACAGCGATGATAAAAGTGATTATTTGGGTATATAAGAGAAACTCGTAGCATAGTCTTCCTATCAGATTGCACCACTCATAACATGGTAATCTAATAAAGCAGCTAGAATTGATTATCTGCAGGGAGTGAAGAAAATCACATGGATCTCATCCTTTAATAAAGATCTAGCTTCTCAAACAAAACTATTAACTAGACATGCAATTCTCTGTTGAAATTAAGCATAAAAATTGTATGAAAGGATTTTATAGTTTACAATATTAAACATGAGAATGAATATATATTAACACCCTTACTGTTCTAATTGAGCAGCAAACTGTGCAACTTTCTGCTTGCATTGGTTGGCAGAAGTTGTTACTTCTTCATTTTGAAAGAAGTCAGCTGCCTTTTCATAAAACTCCATAGACTTCTCAATATTTGCTTCCGACTCATATAACTCAGCAATTTCCTACACAACAGAAGGCCAGGTTAATGAACATGTCAACCACTATATATGTATCTTAAATTAGCAGGCATACTATGTATGAACACTTAAGCATCATAGAAGTGTTGATTATTAAGTTTGCAAAGAACCATATGATCAAAATAATTTAATAGTTCACCACATGAAAACTTGGTTACTATCACACTCAATCAGAGAGTACCTTATAGTATCTTGCAGCCATATTGATCCTTCCAATATCACAGAACATATCTACTGCCTGAGCTAAGCAAGATATTGCCTCTGCATGAGAAGAATCTTTAACAATTAAGGCATACTTAGGAAAAGTGGAAGTTACACTATTGCATCAAAACTTGGCCCATTATTCAGATGACGTGATTATCCACATCTAAAAGTTTTTTGTTAATGTCATAACAACCTTTGACATTTTTATAAGGCCACTGTCAAAGGTATAAAGGTAGATGATTCCATTTCCAGATTTTGGCCTCCAAGAATCAGACTTTAAATTGTGACTTTGAAATGCATATCATAAAGAATAGAAAATAAAAACTGTACAAGTTTTCAGTTTCAAATGTGCCAAAATGTGCCAAGTGGGTTTGATAATCCAGATTTTGTAAGCAAATTTAATCAAGAAACCATTTGTTGACTTAACATTTCAATGATAATACAACAGAGACTACCACATGTTTTTCTATATCCGATGAAAAGATAATCAGACTAAGCACCACTTCGTACCACTTGTGGATGTTTTCTTATAACAGTGAGCAGCATCCACATAAGCTTGAGCAGCCTCATGCTTACTATCCAACTAAAAACAAACAAAATCCGTCACATAGATGGCTAACAAAGAAGGGAAAATTATATAAAATGGAAAGAACTTCAACAATTAATTCAAGAAAGCAAAGTACAACCTTCACATGACAGTTCGCCAACTTGATATAAGTAGTTCCGGCCTTATCCCCTGGCATACCATAATGAAAATATTAGCAACCGGAGATGCCAAGTTTATGGATCAACTAAGGCCTAAGACACAACAATGAGGTAGAACTAAATATGCCAGAATCAACTAACCACATTCACAAGATACGAAGAAAACAGAAATGTAATATAATTATAAACGCATGGTTATCATACACCAAAAGCTCATCATTTGAGATCAATTTCAAGGTCACTAGCACAACAGACGACGAAGAAATGAAGAAATGGCTAAACCGCGGCACATTTTTAACTCAATCCGTTGCCATCATTATCAGTTCCGAGTAATGAAGGCCGATCAATCAGGATCCAGATTTCAACCCAACGAAAAAGGAAGCACCAATGACCTTATTAACAGACCCAAATTTGAAAAAAAAAAAAAAAACCCTATGCGGCAGCAATTTCGCATTTGCAACAAAAGAAAATAAGAAGACAAAAGATACAGGATTTGGCGAGCTTGTAAGAGTTGCCAGCTTTATCAAAGAGATCGGCGGCGTCCTCGTACTTGGAACCAAATAATCCCCAACCGCTAAGCTTCTTCTCTGCTTTCTTCTCGAATTCCTCTGCTCGACCTAACTGATCTCCCATTTCTTTTGTCTCCGATTCTATAAGGTTTAAGCAACAGTAGCGTGAGGGCAAATATTATACAAGGGAGGAGATAAAAATTAACGGAAAAGCTCCTCTCTGCTGTTGCCTTGTCTGTAGTTTTAGTTTGATCAACTTTTCGTTCTTCTTTGGAAACACGAAGGATATCTTTGGGCGTTTAGGATGGAATGAAATGGAATGGTAATTAATGGAATGGAATAGAATGGAGTGGAATGTAATGTTTGGAAGTTTTAATAAAATAAGAGAGGGACTCATTTGACCATTGTTTGGAAGTGATACTCAAAATGAATGGAATGGAATGGAATGGCTTGTAATATTATTTTCCAAAATTACCCTTGTAATAAAATATGCATAGTTGCCTTGAAACT
>JANZLC010000200.1:18535503-18558733 GCA_026413385.1 Erythroxylum gracilipes
AACGAAGACAGATAATAGTTGCGGAAGAAATCGTCAATGGAATAGCCAGGAGAAACACAATGAATAGTAATATATAACCCTGTAGAGCTTGGAGGGTATTTTTGTCATTAATAAGAGCTTTACTTCCAAACTCAAGTCATTCCATCCTTGACCCTCCAATTTGGGGGGTCACAAAATATTGAAGTTTGGATGGCAAAGGATGGCTTCCTTTGTCATTCTATCATGTTTTAAAATAAACTCCCAAACAATGGTCTAAATCATTTGGCCCATTCCATTCCTTGTCTTTCCACCCGTATACCCACATCCACACATACTGTAAATAGCACATTTATTTGACAAAAAGGTTTCCTCACAGGCCTTTTCCTTGGGTTCAGACGAGAAGCCATTCTTGGGTCAAGGCCTAGGTATCAGTGAGATCTGAATCTTATCTTTTGTGGAATATCAGAATCTCTAAAGATTTGATGGTAATGCTACCATTATGGTTTTTGTTAAAGATTTGCATTTCGTTTTTCCCTCAATTACTTTTTATTAAAAAGCTTATTATTATGTAAGAAATTTAGAACTGGTTTAATAAATAATACCTATGCATTTGAAAGTTTAAGTATAAAAATTAATTTAATTTTTATAATATTATATAATTCATTTAGCTTTCCCTAGTCCGAAATCAGATTAATTATCCTAGTGCAAAATTAAGAATACATTTTAGATCATTGTGCAAACACAATTTATCTTTGCAACTTGGTTTCTTATTTCTATAATGTTAATAGTTTGGTTTTAATGAAACTCTGTGAAGAGGTCCACCGCCAAATCTAATTCAGAATGGAAGCAACCGTAGTGAAATTGCCACGTAAACAAAACCAGCCAACATAATGTTTCTTGATTTTAAAATATGTTGGAATCTCTTCAACAAGCTTGATTTGCAACATCCTCAAATAAAATAAGTAGCTGAAATTTAGAAAATTTGTCATAGCTGCCTATAAAGACAATCAATGTCTTTCGTCTACTCAATCAGGTCGTTCTTGGTATAAGTTACCAGGATGCACTCCACACTTTATAGCTACACCGTCATGGGAATCCTCTCTTTATCTCCTGTTAATCCATATAATCAATACTGTTAATGCCAATAAGCAATACTTTAAACACCACATAACATTACCCAAATACGGAGAATAGCAACTATAATGAAACTAGAACATATGAACTTCCTATCTCCTAATTTCGTCATGTGCCTGTTCATACAGCTTATATCTATGTCATGTTCCGAGTTAAATCATGCCCTTTTAAATCAAAATTCAACTGTTAATTATCCTTTCAAAACTTCGTTAACACACCATTTTACATCCAATCACAACTGCCATTGTCATAAAGTGTACCACAATGAAAATAAAACTAACCCTCTTCTCTTTGCTATGGGCGCAATCAACCCTCTTTTCTCTAGACTTTTAAATCTATCCCTTGCAAGGGTGCAGCAACCCTGTAAACGTTATATGAAAAAGATAAGAACAAATATCTCTCAGTTTTCTCTTGCAAAAAACAGAATTTCACGACTATAACAGAGATAGGTTTCACAAACCTTCAGCTTACGGAGGGATCCAGTAATTTCTTCAGATAAAAGTACTTGTGGAGGAGCAGGCTCAAATCTGATAATAATGATCGCTAGTAAGTGTTGTGCTAACAAAATATAAACTGAACAAACAGAAACATTATATATTGTTCATCCTATAAATAAGAACTTCGAATACTCTATAAACAGCCAATGACACAAGTAATGGCAAGTTTGAGAACCTGATTTCCACGGTAATCCCCTAACGAGTAGGCAACTTATCAAATTAGAACAATCTCAAAAGTGAATTTCTTAACATAGTATTATCCATACTTGTGCTTTCCCAAACGTGGTGGACAAGTATTTAGTCTTTCTTCCTTTGATATCAGTCGTCTGATATGTCTATTATGCTTCTCCTCATCTTCTTTGGCTATTTCTTCAAGGATGTCTGGCAAGCTGCAGCGATGCTAACCGATGGATAATCAAAATCTTCACATGGCTGAATCTAAAGTTGTACAAGAACAATTACCAGCTTACCAATCTATTTCTTTTGAAAGCTCATCTTTCTTTTTGGCTTCTGCTTCTCTCCTCCGGTTTTCTTTAACTCTAGCTCTTTTATTTAACTCAACCCGTGTTACCCTTTTTTCTTTTCTAGATCTGTGTGCATTGACGTTGAAAAAGAATTAACAAATGAACAAGCATAAGTCTTAATTAGTTGATGCTAAATAGATATCAACAAGATTTAATAGATTGTTCTTATCCGTTTAACTTACTAAGGTTATCATCAAAGTGTAAATTTGAGTTAAATTACAAACACGAGTCCAACCAAATTGTAGCACAGAAATATCTCATTGCAAATTAGACTAGGCTGACCTTTTCTCAGGTATGATATTCCCATCGTCATTCTCTTCATTTTCATCGTCGTCACTCCCATTATACGCATCAATAAAATACATCTAATATAATAAATCAATCAATATAAATTTCAAGTGTTGACATAAAATTAAAGGATAATAATTAAGCACAATCATGGAGTCACTACAAAAAAGTACACCAGGGGCTCACATCTTCCTCATCAATCGGTTGCCCAGGAACAATTAATGGAACAGGCTGGGGTCCTAACTCAGTTTGATAAACTTTCTGCATTTCGTTAGCTACAGCTTGAGCCAATGAATCCTGCAGTGAAACGTAAATGATATAGAAAATCTTGACATTGCAATGTAGAATATATGGTATATTTTCATTTAAAAGGAAAACCTGATGATCCTCAAAAGAAGGATTAAAGGAGCATCCAGGAGGTTCAACTTCTACTGCTGGAATAATTGAAGGTTTCGACATCTGTCAATAATAACATAGAATTAAGACATAAAAAGGAAAATAATATACAACTAAGGAATCAGCGGAATGTGATGGTGTTGGGTAAATAAGGAGCTCATCAAAAGATGCGTCATTAAAAGATAAAGACAAAACCAAGAACAAGTAACATAACCTATCAGAAACGGTTACCTTTCTACTCTTTTCATTGGGTTCACCTGCAAGCACCAATAAATAGAGACTGAAGTCCAGTTATCTATGAACTCAAAAATTTTGAAAAATTAAATTACGCCACGAATATTTTGATAAGTACCTTCCTTTTCCCATATATCAACCATGGTGGAGGTAGGGGCAGTTCCGTCCTAAGCAAATCAAGTATAAACAGAAACATTCAAATCACTAGTTTACTTCTAACATAAGCCAATTAACAACATAACTCATAAACCTCATCGTTTCTAGGTATAGGAAGTTTCTTGAACTTTCTTTGGCCAGACTTGTTAGCGGAAGAAGGCACCACTTGAACAAAGGGGTTCTTCTGTAACACGCTATCGCATTGCAGTACCTTTTCTCTGCGTTTCTCAATCTTCCGCCTCACAGAAAGATCTGGTTTATAATAAATACAACAAAAATGAACTAAAAAATCCCAAAACACTAACAGAAGAAAAGTTTTCAAAATTTGATAGGGAAACACCTTTGGATTTGTCAACGAAGAAGAGGGAATCGTTAGAGATGTGGGAAAGAGAGCCGCCGGAGAGACCGTCCTTTGTGGATTTTTCGAGAAACTCGTCTATGTCTTCGGTGCTTATATTGGCTCTCCATGCTTTCTTTCCCTTTCTTGAGCTTTTTGCTTTCTTCCCCATCTCTCTCTCTTCCTGTTTCTCTACTTTCCCCGGCCGCCGAAAATCGAAATCTCCTTTCTCTGGTCTCACCGTATGCTGCTGCTTAGTCGCTGACCCGCCCTCTCTCTTGCGGTGCTTTGCTTGTAGTTGTCTAGGTCATTATTTTGATCGAGCCCCACACTTGTTCCGAATTTCTCATTTAAGTCCTTTTATTTAAATTTTTTTTCTTTTAATGCACCAAACTATGTGATTTTGGGATTGCATGCATATTTTTAAGGTTCTTATTTGTGATTTTGGGATTGCATGCATATTAGGGTTCTTATTTGGGGAATTTAAGTTGGAATTTGATTAAGGCTTTTGTATGTGTGGGAATTTCATGAAATATAGTGTGAACTAATGCAATTTTTGTGACTTGGCCAATTGTGTGTTGCAAGCACTACAACAAAAATAGTTTTATACAATGAAATATTTGCAACAGTCTAAAAATTTGTTGCTAATAATTAATATAACACAACATTTTTTAAAGTATTGTCTTTACTAATATAAAAAGGCAACGATAATAATAATTTATTGTTATATATAAGAAAAAGGCAACAAAATTTAAACAATGTTGCAACAAAGTCTTATATATACAATATCTAGAATTGTTGTTGTAGATCTAGTCACCTATTTACTAAAGGGTATTTATTAATGTTACATATTTATTTATATAGCTATTTACTAATGTATATTTAAAATATAAAAATTTTTATTTACTATTGAGTATTCATAATATGTCTAGCAAAATTAAATCAAATTTTTATTTAGTAAAATTAAAAAATATGAGCCAATGCTATGGGAGAAGAGCAAGACATAGAAGTGGATGGTGAGGAAGAATAGAGACTATAAACCCTTCTTGTCTTTCTCTACTGTGTGTGGTGTGGTTCCTAGCGTCATTGGGTATTGTGTTATGTTAGATTAATTTAAAATATATCTTTGAATTTTTATATAGCAAAGTTTATCATAACTAACAACATTATAATTTTAATTATATTATTATTACTATATATGTATGTATGTATGTATGCCGCCAACTTCATATAAGAGGGAGAAAAACAGATTGGATAAATATGACGGTATATTTTCTTCTCTCCTCTTCTCTTTTTCCTTTTCCTCTTCTATTGATCAAAAAACTTCCAGTGGAGAAATCAATTCAATAGATTGACTTCGATAGAAGTTCAATCCTTTTTTTTACTTTTCTAAAAACGAAAGGAAATGGGTCCAGTCTCAGCTTCCTAGCTCTTTGAAGAGAAATAAGTTGTTCGACTACTTTATCCAGTTGCTCCATTTCTTTTTTCTTTGATAGCTCTGCTCCCCTCCCAAAAAAATGAAGAAAGACTTGTCGAAAATCACCGTTGGTACAACTAAGAAAGACACAGGATTGTTGGGCGTAAAAGTTGTTCTCTTATCTTAACATATTTCGAGTTGGATGAAAAGATCGCTCCTAAATGAGGCCTTCTTTTTACAATTAAAGAGTTTAGAATATATATATATATATATACACAACATTTTTATGCATTATTTTAGGGATAAAATGTGAAATATAATATTATTCATAAAAACCCTTAAAATTGCATAATATTATCCAATGAATATTGTTTAACACTTCTAAGTAGATCAGTTTTTTAAAAAAAATTAAAAATTTATTGTATAGAATAATAGTTAAGTATCGTAAGTTTGCTTGGAGAATAAACTTATCTATAATGTGACAAAACGACAACGTAATGAGAAATGAAGCAAATACACTTGGTGACTCAATGAACTAAACAAAAAGCTCGACGACATCATTTGAAGAAGACGATTAGAACCAAATAGAAGCATGAAGCAGCAACGTAGCACCCCTCTCCTACATACCGATGCTTAAAGTTGTTCCCAGTTTAGGGTTGGGAGATTCAGAATCAATTGACGTCGCTACTCATAACAATCTAGTCATAGGAGATAAAAATCTATTTGGATGCATCTCACTTTGCTCAAGCTTCCTTTAATCCATTGTTCCACGTTAACACTTCTAACTTTCCCCATGTTTTTCAGATGAAGCTATTTGACGATGGGTTGTTTCCTATTTGTTTTTCGACCCGCCCCTTTCTTGTAACATTCATGTAGCTACATGAGACGTTGAGAAACCCTTTGTTCTTCGATAAAAATGGAGCAAATGTTCATCATCATCAAGCCCGACTGGGTCAAAAGATGCCTTGTATGTTTTGTTATTACCTTTCTCAAAGTTGTGATTTTAATTTTTCTTGTTTGATTATTTCAACTATTGCTTGTTTTCTGGGTACTTTCTATCTCAGTCATTTGCTCTACTCTTGTGTACCTTGTGATTGTAAAAAGTCTTGACTCTTAGCTATAGGTGATATCATATTATTGTAGGAAGCACAAAAGCATTTTGATAAAGATTCCTTGGCACATGATCAGCTGGGTATTACATTTACTCCTTAAGCTAATAGTACCTGTCCTGTCCCTAGGAGCTTACATAAAGTGATAGAAGAAGTTATGCAATCTGCTACAACCGGGAAGGTATAGCTCTATGTGCTGAAATCTTTGATGTGTTTGTGTTTGTGTATATCAATCATCTTATGCAATCTAGCTTGAACACAATTATGTGGGTTCAATCCATTAGACAAGGATATCTCTCCAAATGTTCATCAAATTTGAGAGCTGATTGAAAAAGAAAGTTCTTTGTTCTTAATAGTCGAGGGATGTTGTTCAATTGGAGATGTGTAAGCCACCAGCTTGGAGATAGCTTGTGACTCTAAGTTGTATATGCTATTTTTTTCTACAGATCGCTTAACTTTGACAACTTTGTTTCAGACTTGTGGTAGTCAATCTTTGCAGCAAAGGACTATTTGCACTGAAAGTGGTTTATCTTCTCATTACCATGGTGTTATGCGTGATGAAAATTTGTTGCACATCATACTGTAAACCTATTAACATTTACAATTAAGGTTGATGAAGATCAAGCAGATCTAAGGTTTTGCTTCAAAATAATTTCACCAATGAAAGTCTACACTTTGCAGATGCTTTTATGACAGTAATGTTGATTTCTAATATAGTTTAGGACTAGAATTTGGTCTTGGTGGAATGGTGTTTCAATAGTTCTTAACTGTATTTGTTTAAAACACATGTAGAGAATGAAGTGGACCAAATGGATTGGATTGAGAAGATAACTGGAATCATTGCTTTGTTATTGAGTTTTCAAAATTCTCCAAGGTTTTTATTTATTAGTATTTTAGATACTTCTAATAAAGTGGTTAGGATAATTTGAAATTATTTTGTAGCTTTTTTTTCATATAGCGATATACTTCTAAAGGACTTTGAGAAGGTTACAGAGCTAATGTGAAGAAGCTTAACACTGTCTTCAAATTCTACAAATGAAGGGTTGTTGAAGCACATATAATTTTCCTTGCAATTGTTAAGGATTGTAAAATTTGCCTTTTGTATTTCGTAACAATAAAAGCAAATGTAATTTGTTTTTGGATTTTGAACATATTAAATGTTGAATTTTACAAGTCCTATGGACTATATATTATATATAAATATAATTTTTTGATCATTTACATTTGATAGTATGTACTCAATTAAGACGTACATTAATATCTAAATATTGTTCTTAATCTATATATGGATGTTACCTAAGTAATGACAAGATTTTGCTTTTACATTAAATATTATTGATGAAAAAATAATAAATTGTTGCTTTTATTGTTACAAATTGTTGCCTAAAATATTTACTTTTTTCCCTTATCTATTTAACATTGTTGCCTAAAAAACTTAAAATGTTGTAATATATATTTAACATTGTTGCTATAACTTGAAACTAAAGTGTTGCCTTAGTTAAAACTTAGAGCAACATTTTTTATTTAGTTGCCTAATCAACAAATTTTGTTGCGGTATACTTATTGCAGCATCATTTCTTGTAACGATATGAATTTTATTGCCTTAATAAAAAGGTAACGATAATTGTACTTATAGCTACATTTTTGTCTGTTGCTTAAAGCACTTTGTGCCGTAATGAAGGTTAATATGAAATAATTAAATGAAAAGAATTGTATGGCTTTGATGAAATTTATGACCATTATTGTTCTTGTTTATGGCAAATATCCAACCTATTTAAGCAAGCCTTGATTCCACACTACCTTGGCAACATCGATAGTAGCTTGCAGAAATTCATTATCCTAAAAAACTTTTGTAATCCATATATGATAGGGTTGAACATTAACGAAAGTTATTTAAAGTTTCTATTGGAGTTTATTTTAATTATAATTTGAGTGTGCATTTCAACTAATAATTTCTTAAGAATTTACATACATTGCTAATTAAGTAAATATGGTCGATAGCATTAATGGCACCTCTTGAAGTTCTTTACCTATAAAAACCCAAGTTATTACATATATTAGATTGAAACCTTAATTGAAGCAAGATAAGGCATGATGATGCTAGCCAATCTATAAGTAGCACCCCAGTATCTTCATACCATTCATACATTAGATCCTCCTTTTACTACTGATAATCACAAAGTAAAATTAACAATTTTATCATCAAAGGTTGCTAGGTTTTTCCTTCATCCTCATCTTGCCTTTGATTTCCACATAATCAAGCAAATTTTTATAACTTAGCAATTTAAATGAAACTCATATTCAACCTTAACTTCACATGTAATGCTTATAATAGAAGTTAATGATAAAGAAATATGTTGCTATTTTATAAATGTGTTTTTATGCATTTAGTATGCAATTACATGTATTGATTCTAATGGCTGCAAAAGGCTTTGATTTTTGGTATTGTGGCAGGTGAATACTTGATCATGTTTTTTTAGATTTTGATATATAAATCATCAATACCAATAATAGCAAATATGTAACAATACGTCCATATATATTGCAATTATGAACTATAGGCTTTATTATGAATCTCTTGGATGCAAAGAAACCTAGAAATAGGTTCTTTGGATGTTCGAAATATAGGAAAATTTATATGCATAGTTTAACTAATATTAAGAAGCACTATAAGAAAATGATAAGTATTTATTTTGTATATTATAGCGAAAGGAACATTGTAATTTCTTTAATTGGTTTGATGAAAAATTTACTCCAAGAAGTGTAGATGTCATAAATGGCTTAAGAGAAAAGAATATGTTAATAGCTTGCAATAAATAAAAGAAAGATGATAATAATCTTAATTGTGTATAAGGTTTGATGGTTTTGTCTTGAATTATGTTTGGTGTTGTCATTAGTAATTATATGTACAAGCAATAGGAAAGAGTTAAGGCTTTATGTATGTATGAAACTTAAAATGATAGATATAAATATATCTATATGGGTACTTGTAATAGATGGCAAGTGTGTAACATTATTTCTAAAATTAATAAAAATGAGTTGTAGCTTTATTTAATGCATATATGTTTGAAAAGAAGGGGATAAAACTAGACATTGGTTTGTATAAATACTGAACAAAATGGATAAATAAAAGAAACCCCACATATGTTTTAAACAAAGGAGAAAAAAGTAGACAATATATATAGGATTGTCTAAAAAACATTTAATACAAAGTATTATCAGTACTACACAACATAGGCCATTAAAAAATTCTTAGTATATCCAAAAGATCATCAATATTGCACTTAAGATTGTACAAATGATCATTAAAACAAACAAAGTTAGTCATCCTTGTATATGAGGTTCTAAATACATACCCATCAGTTAGTCCAAATTATCATCAAAACATATAAAAGTGAATCATCACTGCTAATGGCCTTTTAAAAGATAAATCAATACATGAACTGTTTTAAAAGATCATAAAGTCCATATGAATTATCTATAAATACATAGGCTCATAAGTTATATACATCTTTTACATCTTGCTCTTTTGGTTGGTCTAACTCCTTCTTATGCTCTTAACCTTGTTGAAATGTTAAATCTTCCAATTTCATTTTTGATCGCTTTCTTCTTTGGTTAAGTTTCTTGAACATGTCCCTTTTCCTTGCTCTATGGCATTTAGTACATGACTTTCTTGAGAATCCATTTGCACTTAACCTTGTATGAAATACATAAGATGTTTTCATTTTCACATATAATTATAATTCTTCAATATTAAAACTAATAATGGAGAAGGTTACCATCATTTAGCCCATCGTATGTGACCTAGAGATTAACATCTTACATGTTTTAGATTTGAGTAGAACATTTTACATTTCTTGTATGTGACATGTCCTCCAATCCTTGTAGAAAGAGTATCATTCTTACTTTTGCCAACTTGTCTTATTCTCTTTTACTTTGGCCTTATAGCACTTTTCTTATAGGTGGGAGGATTAATATTCTCTATCCATGTTCTTTCCCAAGTATTGGCTAAAACTATTCTCTTTATACTAGATTTATGCTCTTCTAATAACACCTCATATATGCCTACTTTATGTAGTGTTCATGTAAATAATCTTCAAGATCTCCTCTCTCTACAATGATTGTTGAAATGACATGATTACAAGGGATTCCATTAAACCTTCATCTCCTACATGTGTAATCATTTATTCTAAGGTTCACTACATGATGGTCATTCATATAGTGATCAATTTTAAATTTCCCATCAGTTCTAAAAATATGGCCAATTATTTGTATCATTTGAGTAAATAGGTAACTTTTAATGTTCAAATCCAAATAATGGCATTACTTGCAAAATAAAATGCATGTCCTTTTTTAGTTTTCTCTAGCTTTGATATTATATTAGGATTTGTCATTATATGTAGCCATCCCTTACTTGTATTAATACTTCGAAGTAAACACTCTGTAATGTTATTTGAAAACAAATTACTTTTGTATCTTAGTGGACTCGTATGATGATTATATATATCTCAATTCCTTTATATATTATCTAAGGTAAGTGCACCTATCGTTCTATAGCATAGGACCCTGAGTACTAAGTATCGATCCTACAGAGACTACGATTAGTATTAGTAACTTAAGCTTAAAGGTAAATTATAGTGTTTAGCGATTATATTGGACCCCAAACTTTCTTTGGAAATTAGAAAATATAAAATGATATTAAATGAGGAAATATAGTATGATTTCCAGAAATAAATGAAAAGTATAAATGAATCTATGAGCATTTGATGAAATGAAAGACATTGGGTTTTCCTTGAGTTTTGCTTATGTTTGATAAAAAAAAAGAATGGAAAAAAAAGAATGGATTGGTTTTGATGACTTTGAGATTTGAGTAGATTTGTATGGGTTATGGAAGTTAAAGTGAATGAGTTGATTGAAATGGAAATTGGAAATCAAGAAATAAGGAGAACAAAATGTGAAAAGTTGAAGAATTAAGAAGGTTTGACTTTTTAGGGATGAATAGTTGACTTTTGATTTAGGCAAAATTTGATAAAATGATCTTCATGAAACTTTTAGTGTTTGTTGAGAGATTTCTGTCGCTATAAAGAATGCAATTTTTCGATATCGGGGCTAGAAGTTATGTAAATTTGAAGTTTGGATATTGTTTCAGTGATTTTATAACAGGGCAGGAACTTCAATCGAAAATTTGACTTAGCTAGAGGTTGAATTTGCTTTGAAGTTATTCATAAAATTTTGATAGCTTGATTTTATCTTTCCAGTGATATAAAGCACGAAATTTTTGGACAAGGGAGTAGGACGTTATGATTTTTGGAATTTCTGATGTTGTTTAGTGTGAAGCCACCTTGTGTGGACTTTTTGACCTCTTTAGACACCGATTTTGTCGTTCTGTCTTGCATCAAAATTGTAGATCGGTCTTTTAGCTTTTTGTAGACTCCAAGCTTGTAAAATTTGGAGTTCTGGGTCAAAAGATATGAGCGTTAGAAGTTTGGAGCTCGGTCTGGGTCGTTCGGCCATCTATCGTTCGGTCATTCGGCCAAGTCGTTCGACCATCTATTGTTCGGCCTCAGCTGCTCGGCCATTTCTGTTTGGCCATTTCTGCTCGACCTCAGCTGCTCGACCAATACTACTTGGCCATTTCTGCTCGGCCAATATCGTTCGGCCTCAGCTGCTCGGCCATTTCTGCTCGGCCAATATCGTTCGGCCTCAGCTGCTCGACCAATACTGCTCGGCCATTTCTGCTCGGCCAATATCATTTGGCCTCAGCTGCTTGGCCATTTCTGCTCTGCCAATACTGCTCGGCCTCAACTGCTCGGCCAATACTGCTCGGCCATTTTTGCTCGGCCAATATCATTCCGCCTCAGCTGCTCGGCCATTTCTGTTAAGCCATTTCTGCTCGGCCTCAGCTGCTCGGCCAATACTGCCCGGCTATTTCTGCTCGGCCAATATCGTTCGGCCTCAACTAGTCGGCCATTTCTATTCGGCCATTTCTGCTCGGCCTCAGCTGCTCGGCTATTTCTACTCGGCCAATATCGTTCGGCCTCAACTGCTCGACCATTTCTTCTTACCTACCTCTCTCTAATTATTTGGCCATAAGTTTTTCGTCCGACATCCGATTGACCTGATTTTCGAAGCGTTGGATTCTGAAGAGATTTTTCTATCTTTTCATAATATATTGATTGGCTATAAAAGTTTAAAAATTAAAATAGATTCATGGGGGTACAAGTTATCTGAAGGAGTCTGATCGAGATTTAGCCTCTAAGACTGTCAACAAATCGACTTAAAGTGAGAGGGTTGAAAAGTCTGAGTAGACTTCAGTATTTTGGAGATATATTGAGCTATAGAGCTCCAATCGATCAGATTCTTTTGCATATTAAACTAGAGACATGGACCCACCAAGTTTATGAAGAAGTTCGATCAAGATTCAGCCTCTAAGACTGTCAACCGATCGACTTAAAGTGAGAGGGCCAGTTAAAAAGTTTGAGAAGACTTCAGTATTTTGGAGATATCTTGAGCTATAGAGCTCCGATCGATCTGATTCTTAAAGCGTTAGAAAGATCAGACAGAGAGGAAAATTTTCTTAGAAGGACATTTTATCAAATTCTCTCATTGACCTGATCAAATTAAGGAGTTGAGCTGTCAGATGTTAAGGCTTATTAGTAAGGGAAAAGGAGTCATTGCTCATTCATTAATGGCAAGATGGTAAATAAGAAGAGTGGGTTTTAGTATAAATAGAAGCAGAGAGCTGTCGTGGGACTTGGAAATTTCCAGAAGAAAGAAAAGAAAGAAGAGAGAAGAGAGTGCATTCGGATGAGAGAAAGGGGAAAGAAGAAAAGTGAAGCTAGGGTTCGATTTTTTGAGAGTTTCAAGAGGCGTTTTCAAGTGGATTCAAGAGGAAAAGATGGAAGAGCATGAGAGCTTCCTATAGGAACCAAGAAAATCCCAAAATGGTGAAGAATAAGGTAAGACCCAAAATTTTGAGTTGTGAATTTTGATGAGTTCTTGGTTTGGAAACCTTGGTAATGTTATGGGATTATGTTTCCTAAGCTCAATTTTGGAGATAGCATAATTTAATTGACTCAATTTTGGATAATTGTGAATTAGGGTTTATGCCCAATTTTTAGGATTTGGGAGTTTTGGAAGTTTTTGATTTAGAGAGCTTGAATATTTGAGGGATTTGTGTTTTCTAAGATTAATTTGAGTAATTATGTATTTATGATGTTGAATTTGGGTGGAATTGGTTTAGGAAATTTTAATTTAGAGGAAAGAAGGAAGCTTTGGAGAAATTGAAGCATTGGACAATTTTCAGGCATAGAATTGAGGTGGGTACCTGTTTATAATAGAAATTATGAGCCACTACTGCTTTCTTTAAACAAAGAGATTTTCTGATTTCAATTGCATCATAAATATTGCATCATTGTATGAATGATTTGAAAAATCATTTTTGATTCGATACATGAACTTTTGATGAATTACAAAATACATTTGTGTTATGCCTCGAAAGATTCCATGGCATTTCGTATATTCGGAAAAGATCATTTGATAAATGGTTTTGAGCATGATATATGCTTTTGTGTGGGTGAGAGAGAACCTATTTCGTTAGTCACGTGCACGTCGACGTTTAGAGCCTTATCCCGGCTGGCCGCTTGTGGCCCACGAGATTCGAAAATGGACTTATTTTATTTACGGTTTAAACTTCGGTTTAAACCCATTTCGTTTATGGAACTCTCGAGCCATTTGTTTGTGCATTGCATATGTGAATTGCCATTGCATCTATGAATTGTTAAGTTGATGCATTCATGTGTTGTAACCTATGGGTTGTGGCTGAAAGCCTAAGAATCATACGTTTTACAAATTATGATTTTGACTACAGCAAGAAAAGAACTTTTGAAAATGTGCTTTATGGATTTCAAAGAAATGTTTTCTAAGACCAGAAAAGGAAAAGGATTTCAAGAGTTTTGCTTATTATTTCTTATAAACTGTTACCCACGAGCGTAAGCTCACCACCCTTCATTCCCATCCACAGGTGATGAGAAGAAGATCGGGTGAAAGAAAGTGAAGGTTTTTGTTTGTTTGTATGGATACCTTTGTATTGTTTTGAGTTAGATTGATGTTGTATGATTCGTAATGTATTTATTTTGGAATTGTAAAGAATGAGTTATGTACTTGAGTATGAATATGGTATATGAATAGTTTATGGATGAGGTGAGATTATTGTGATGGTTGATCTGACTTATTGGATGAGATGACATGAATGTGTTTGATTATGTTGGGATTCCAAACAAGAGGTCCGATGATTTGGAGTTTTGTTTGGGAAATTTTAGAAGTGTGTTTTATTTGATTTGCATATTTTTAGGTTGTTACAAATACAGCCATTATGCTGCCCGATTTTTATTAACGGGCAAATAAGTTTGGTAAATAGATGTATTTTGGGATTTGTATGAGTGTATCAGAACCTTTATAATTGAAAATGAGATTAACATATACTTGATTTCGAGAAATCAAGTAAATTGAGGTTATGGAAAATTTTGGAAAAGGATTTTGAGATTAAATGGATGAATTTCAAAAAAGGGAAATCGTATGATCTAAGTTGTTTTGTTTAAAGATGAATTGATTAAGAGTGAAAAAAAATGTTTACCGAATTGGATCGATTTAGATCAGGATCGTCTTTAGGGTTTCCAACGCGACGCTTTTCCAAAATAATTGTTCACGAATGTCGAAAATTTGTTTCAGCTCGATTGGAATTCGATTTTGCTTTCGATTCCTTCGCTTTTTGATCCGATTTGTTTTCTTCAGATTTTGCATTTTTCCTCTTCGATTTGATTGAACCGTTCGTTTGCTTTGATTCGGTTGAATTGTGTTTTGATCTTTTGATTTCGTTTGCTTCTGCTTTCGTTTTTCGTTTTCGTTTCTGTTTTCCAATTGGGGCCCGGTTTCAGAATCGGGGCCCAACAAATTTAAAGTTAAGAGATAGGTGTATGGTGATATCTGGAGATGAGAAAGAATGATTAAAATGATAGTTAGAGGAAGAAAATGAAGTGAATGCCAAAAAATGAAAATGCAGAAAATTTAAAGTGAAGAAATGCAGAAAACGTGAAGAATATGCGTGAGTATGATTTTTTGTTTTTGATGATTATGAAAAATGATAGATTTTGATTTGGTTGTGATAAGTTGAGGTGAAATGAAATAGAAATGAAGAGGAAATAAGCTAGAAGTGATAGAGTAAGCAAAAGAGATGAATTAAGATGAAAATGATGATGAAGAGTGCTAGAGAATGTATAAATGTAGTGTTTTCGCCAAGGCTTTTCACGACAAGCATATCTTATGTAGGGAATTTAAACTCGGCCAAAAGGTTCTGTTATTTAACTCTCACTTGAAATTATTTCCAAGGAAATTACGATCAAGATGGTCGGGACCATTCGTAGTAACAAGGGCATATCCTCATGGAGTAGTGGAAATTAGGAGGGATGATCAAGAGCCCTTCGTGGTCAATGGGTAAAGACTTAAGCACTATCTTGATGGAGAAATGGTGGGATGCATTTCCACCGTCACATTTCAAAGTTGATATCAGAATGGCCGAGTCTAGCTAAGGACATTAAATTTAGCGCTTATTAGGAGGCAACCTAATGTTTCTAACTCTTATGTTATTTTCGTGTTAAATTTTTACTTTTTGTCTCATCAGTTCGTTATGCTTTTAGTTTATTGTGTGTACATAGGGGTACTGTTTGCAAGGCGTTCCAATGACATCTTCCAGTAGCATGAGGAATGGTGTGGTCACAACTCTTCAACCCTAGAGGTGAGGCTCATTTTAAGCATGGAGAAGGGTACGGAATATTGGACAATCGACTCTTTCAGGGGGTTCATTTACCTTCCCTCTACTTTTCGTCAATTACATTCCTTTTTCTTTAGATTTCCTAACATTGAGGACAATGTGAATTTTAAGTGTGGGGGAGGATAAAGGATGTATTAAAAAAAAGATTAATTTAACATCTTTCATGTCTAATTGTCATTATAACTCCATTTCATGAGTTAATTGCATTATAGATGAGGTTGACCTCGAATAAGGTGCATAATATGATTAATTGGACTACATACCTTGTTACAATGGGATGCTTTAATGTCAGATTGATTGACTGAACATGTTATAGAATGAGAAAACATCGCCAAGTAAGCTAATTTGAGCCTAAAGGATTGCACTCAATTCTACTTTCTAGATAGTGATATGATTTTCTCTTCCATGTATGTTTACTTCTAGAACTTGCATTGCATCTCTTCAAGGTTACATAATCATGCTGTGGTATGTCATGAAAATGATAAAAGGCACTAGGATTGAGCTTGAGCCAAATAGCTAACCCTTTCTATACATCAATCCCCTAATGAACCCTTTGTGTTTAGTGATTGTATTTGAGCCATTTTCTTTGTAAACATCCTCCAAAGAACCTTGAACCAAGAAAAACAAGTTTACCCTTATTCAATGGTTAGTAGAGCTATCAATGTTATGTATTTACTATTTCTATTGATAGGGATACAAAGGAAGAAGTGTGGGGGTATTTTATTATGGTAATTAAAGAAGCATGCTTTATTAAAAAAAGAAGAAAAAGAAAAAAGAAAAAAAGAAAAAGAAATTGAATTAATAATAAGCAAAGCATGTGTACTTCAAGTTTCAAGGTGAAGGAATGGGAAAATTGTGACAATAGAGTTGATGGAGTTCCATAAATCAATGTGATTGTAAGATTTGTGATTTCGACTCTACTAATTGTTGAATATTTGAATTCCTATCCTTTCGTTCATAGCCCACTTTACCCGTGGCCCCATTACAACCTAAATAATAAAGACCTTTTTGATTTATGGACTTGCCATAAATGGGAGTATTGGAGAAGTAGATAAAATGCAAGCTTATGGTAAGAGATATGCATGAGAAGATGATTAATTGAAGCATTATAAGATCTTATTGTTGCTTAGTTGTGACCTAAATTATGAAGTATTATGTGATCCTATTTTTATGTGTTAATTCTTACCTATAATGTTTCCGACTTATTGGAATGAACTATGGTGATGATTAGGAGTGAAATAGTGGAAAGGAAATGTTTGTGGGTACCATTCATTTTAAGTAAACCCTCAGGAGATGCATAGTGGTTTAAAGGCTTGTGGCTTATGCTAAATGCCACCGTACACCAGCGAAAGTGGAATCAATAATTTGGTTAAAGATTCAATAGTGAGTCTTCTGTTTTTTTTCTTGGGGAAAAGCAATATTCTAAGTGTGGGGGAATTTGATAAGTCTAATTATTCTTAGATGATTTTGTGATGAATTGGAATTAATTTGACTTATTTCTATATGGATTTGAAGTTTTATTTGGTCATTTCTCTCACATTTCAAGTTTGTTGCTTATTAGGTACAAATGGATAGATTGTGGGGGGTGAAAGGCATAACTTTTCTTGCGGATGCCAGATTAAGTTCACTCAAGGACGCTTTCAAAGAAGACTACGAGTCCTACAACTTCCGAGAAGACTCCTAGAAGAGATTTTGTCAATTGAAGGGTCAAAGGCGTGAAATTTGTGGATTGGTGCATTCCGTTTAACGAACATTCATATCCATTTAACGGACATCGGTTGGCAAAATGAACTTTTAGACCTGAGAAGGTCCATTTAACGGACATTGGCAGGTCTGAAAGTTCATTTTGCCAAGTGATGTCCGTTAAACGGACACGAATGTCCTTTTTAACACGATTTGCTCTCACCTGTTTAGGAAAAACTAGGTTTCTCTGGACCCAAGACATTATAAATACTCATTTTTTACACCTAATCAGGGGGCTGGACACTGAAAACGAGGTTACCACAAAAAGGAGGCACAAAATAAGAGGAAGATAGGGAGTCTTGAGGATTTCATCAAGGATTAAAAGCAACATTCTCTTGTGTTTCTTCTATCTTCTCTCTCTACTCTTTCTTAAATGTTGGGCATCTTTATGTGTAATACTTTTATTATAATGTTCTAGAACTAAACCTGTAACATCTCATCACCGACGGGAAGGGTAAAATAGTATTTTGGAATAGGTTATGAGTGTTTAAAATTGTTTTGGCATATTCATGCATACACATATACGTAAATAGTGACTTTTGCACATGTAAATGACTATACATGCATTCATGACATTTCCCGGTATTTTAATGTGATTTTTGTGAAAGATATGATTTTTGTGCTTGAAAAGTTAATTGGAGTGGGTCTTTGTGAGTTTTGAATTTTTGGAGAACTTTAGAAATTTTTTTGGAATTTTCGGGGTACTTTTTCGTACTAGAAAAAATGCAAAGTGGCAGACTGATTGTTTATCGGTAGTAGAAATTACTGTCCAATACCAATGAAAATTTAGATAAATGATTTTAAGGATTTTTTAAATTAGAGCCATTGGAAATTTGGGGATAAATTGGTGTAAAACTTGAAATTTGTTGGAAAGAGCTTAAGATTGTGACAAGTGTCACTTGCCTACATGCCACCATGTTAGTAATTGTATAATAAAACCACCTTTTTGGTTTAGGCTTTCTCGGTGCATCTTCTTTGAAAAGGAATTTTGGTGATTTAAGTTAGAATCCTCCATCAATTCTCGTAGCTCCCTTGTTCCTTGCTTCTTCTTGCAAGTTTGACCATCTTTTACACACTTTATCACCTTGGTTTTCTTTTCTTTTGTTCACTAAAAATCCAAACCTAAGCCTTTCTCCCTCAAGATGATGATGTCGTGCGTGGTGAGTGGAAGTTAGAGAGTTGGTGAAAAGTTTAAAGAGTTGAAGATTTAGAAGTTTAATACGTAAGAAACATGTTTTACCTTATGGTTTTGAGTTAATTAAATTATTTTTGATGTTTGTACACTAACTTGTATGAGAATTGTGTTGGTATATATGGGTATCTAATTTGTTTGTTTAATTGATGGTTGATTCATGATTGATGAGGTAGGATTTAATGAATGTACGTAGAGATGTTTTAGATGTTTTGGAGATGAGTGTAGAAAATGATGGATGGTGGAGTGTGTGTGCTGCAATTTTGTGGACTAATGTTCAAGGATAGGTTGTGAGTTTGTTATAGTGGAGATATGAAGTGAATTGAGTAAGAAGTGGTTTAGAAATGGTATGGAAGATGTAGAATGTGAGTTAGGTTGTGAATCTGGAAAATTTGCTTTGTGTATGTTCCAATGATTTGGTCATAACTTTTGATATTGTTAAGCAATTGAGATGAGGTTTGGCTTGAATTAAACTTGAGAAGTTTGGATAAAATTCTTATGAAGGAAGTACTGTCCAATTATGGCTTGAAGAGTTATAAATTGTAACTTGAAAGTGTCAAAATGTGCAGCATAAACAGTAACTCGAGATTTGTGACCTGAAAATTTGGAGAATTTTTCTAGGAAGATTGAGACAGATTTTGCTAAATTGGTCTTCATGAACATTGAAGATTTTCTTATTAGCTTTCTATCGCCACTAAGTATGACATTTTTCAATTTTTAGGTTGAAAGTTATGACTTGTTAACTTTCAGATGATATTTCAAAGTATTAATGTGCTTTGTGTGTGAAATGTCTCTAAGTATGGGTTTGGTGGTTACTGTACTTTGCAGCCAATTCTGGACTGATATGGTTTCAATTAGCTCAAGTGGTCTTATGGAAAGTTATAGAGGAATGTCTTATCTTTGTAATGATGTATAATATGCTATTTTTGGATGTAAGAAGTGTAAGTTATGGATTTGTAAAGTATGGATATGGTTTAGGTGATATGTTTATTGAACAATCTTTAAGAGGGAAGCCACAATCATGGGAGAATTTGACCTAGTTAGAGGTGGAATTTGCTTCTAAGTCCTGCATGAGAATTGTAGCATGTTTTCTGATCTTTTCATTGATATAAAGCATGAAATTTTTGGACAGTGGGATAGGAAGTTATGAGTTTTAGAACATTGTGGTACTGTTAGGGTGACATATGTTGGGAAGAAACGTTGATTGAGATTTTGACCCATTTAGAGCTTGAATTTACTTCCATGTTGTTCATGAAAGTTGTATAATATGTTTTGATATTTCTTTTGATATAAAGCTTGGAATCTTTGGCAAAGGGAATGGGAAGATATGATTTTTAGAAGAATGTTGTACTGTTTTGGAAAATTGTGATTAGGTAGAAACTTTGATTGAATTTTTGACACCCTTAGGGGTGAAATTGGTTTAAGAGTCCTTGAAGGAACTTTTAGGGTTTTCTGTGATCTTTCCAATGAGACCTCATTTGTGATTTTGGGACACTTGTGTGAGGCAGTGTTGTAGAAAAGAGGGAAATAAGTGCAAATTTTCTTATCTTTTTTTTGTTCTAATTTGACTCTTTTGCTATTCTTTTGTGTATAACTTTTTCATCCGACCTCCGATTAACTTGAGTTTTGAGGTGTCAGATTTTTAAGTCATTTAATTGCTCTCCATGGGAATTAGCAAATTTTTGAGATTAAATTAGAAATGAGGGATTAAATCGGACCAAAAAAAATTATTTTTCTAGTTCGTGTTTTAGCAACAATTAGACCTATAGAGATCCGAATTGAGTGATTTTGGTGTCCATAGACTTCTAAAAAGTAGGGGAATATTTTCTGATGTGATTTGTGAAATAATAACGAGAATGTCACAAACATGCATTGAACACATTTTAATTTCTACATGTTCATTATTAAACATTTCTGATTGTACAATTTGTAATATCTGTGTATTTTAATTGTTATAGAGGCGCTTTTGGAACATTAACCCACAGATATTGCCAAGACTTCTAGGCATTAGCTTCAGAAGCTATTAGTGAGTGACCTAGACGGTTCACTCAATTATTATTTGTTTATAATTTTGGGGTGAATAATGGTGGGCTTGAGATTGATTGTGATTATGGATTCCGGACAGAAGGTCCGATTTACTAGGGAGCTATGACATAGAAGTGCTACTTGTATGTGAATTTGAGAACTACTTGCCTGTGATGTGATAAATTGTGACACTTGTGTTGATTGTGATGTATATACTGCTTAATTGTCACATATGCATTTCATTCATGAATGCATGATCAGATAATAACAGTTGTGACCAGAGCAGCCACCGAGAGCTAAAAGCTCAACGATTGTATTCGGGCCTCAATCCCCAAAGTGATTCAGAGCCTCAGGCTCAACGATTAATGTGCCCATATTGGGACAGTTCAGGCTCTCGATCATAACACCGTAATAAATTGGAAAAGTGTCACAAGCGCATTTCATATGCATTTGGTTTAATCTCTTTGATTGAGTGAACGGCAAAATGCCTTATACTTATGTGAAAATAAAAGTGTTAATTGTGGGACTATGTGTTACTTTTGATTGATGTGAAATTATGAAATACCTGTGATATGCTTGATTGTTGCATGAATTGAGTGAACCATCGATGATGGTTACCTCACTGAGTTCGCAAACTCACCCAAAATTGCAAGCTATTTTTCAAGACCGAGAGTAGACTCTTAGCTCCAGAGGGACTTTTCTAGCCGTGTAGATCTTGTTGGCGAGAGAAGTCATGGCTCACAAGTCAGTCAGCCGGGACTTTTGGGATGACTTAGATAGATTTGATGTATTTTTTCTCTTTCATGTAGCATTTTGTACTGGGTTTTTAGAGTTGATGTATAGACAGTACACGATGAAAGATGTGTAAATTCATGATTTTGATGAATGAAATGAGGACAAATTATAGTTTCAAAAAGTTTGTGATTTTATATTGATGTTTTATTATGATGCCATGTGAAGTGAAATAGTGATCATTCGTAGCTCGTCCTTATCGTAGGATATGTTCCAGAATGACCTGCGAGTGTCCCGGTGTGTACCCTGCGGTAAGGGGGTGCTACAATATGTATAATATTAACCAAAATATCTTGGTTCCTTAAGACTAGTTATATTATGCTTATACAAATAAAACCAAACTCTTTTGTTTTGTTAATAATAAATATTTTTATAACAAAATGGTAACTGAAGAAGATTAAGTTACATGTAAATACACTTGCTTTCCAGGGCACTACATTTACATAACTCCAACAATCTCCCACTTACCCTAAAGCAAGTTTGAGATATCCCTCATTCCTATCCCTACTAAGTGACCCTCAAAACTCTTTTGTGATAGTGTCTTCATAAATAGTTCAACAAGGTTTTGCTCTATGAGAATCTTTACCACATTCATCTCTCCATGTTGTATTACCTCCCTTATGAGATGATACTTTAACTTAATATGTTTGGCAGCTTTGTGGTTCCGAGCTTCTTTAGAATTAGCCACTGCCCCACTATTATCACAATAAAGTGTAATGACTTTTCTTGCCTCTGGATCTACCTCTAAATCATTTAGAAACTTGTAGAGTCAAACTGCTTCCTTTGCTGCTTCACAAGCAGCAACATACTCAGCCTCCATAGTCAAATCATCAATACAAAATTGTTTGAAACTCCTTCAGACTATGGCTCTACCTCCAAAAACAAATATAAAACTAGAAGTTGATTCCTTGAATCAACATCTAATTGGAAATCAGAATTTATATATCCTTTCGAAATAAGGTTACTTCCAGAGTAAACAAGCATTAAGTTCTTCGTTCTACAAAGATACTTAAGCATACACTTAACTGCAGTCCAATGTTGTATTCTTAGATTGGACTGAAATCTGCTTACCAGTCCCATTACGTAATAGATATCCGGTCAAGTGCAAAGCATTGCATACATTAAACTTCCAACTGCTAAAGCATATGGAATGTTACGTATGTGTTCAACCTCCTCTTAGGTTTTAGGTTCTTTTTCCTTTGAAAGTTTGATTCCATGTCTAGTAGGTGTGAAACCTCTCTTAGAATCTTGCACGGTCAACTTATTGAGCATGTTCTCAATATAGGTTAATTGAGACAAGTCTAGTAGTTTATCTTACGATCCCTTATAAGTTTGATCCCTAGAACATAATTAGCCTCTCTTAAATTTTTCATTGAGAATTGTTCATTTAGCCAACCCTTAACCGTAGATAACATTCCTACATCATTCCCAATGAGAAAAATGTCTTCAACATATAGGATTAGGAAAGTAACCTTGCCTTCTTGTATTCTTTTATAAACACAAGGTTCATCTAGGTTTTGTACGAATCCATAGGTTTTGATAGACTTATCAAACCTAACGTTCTAAGACCTAGATGCT
>JANZLC010000200.1:18559527-18579718 GCA_026413385.1 Erythroxylum gracilipes
TTGTGCTATTGTGAAATGTTTGACAAATGGAGAATTTCATGAAATGAGTGTTTTGTGATTTTAATGCGAAATGACTAGGTTTATGAAAATGTTCAATGGAAATGAGCTTTATAAATGATTTTTCTTGTTGTCCATTATAAACTTGTTACCCACGAGCTTCCAAGCTCACCCCCTTTCTTCCCCTATTCAGGTAATGAGGAAGAGATCAAGTGATCAAGAGTATAAGGATATTGCTACAAATTTTGCATATTTTGGGATTTATGTTATTTCTGTAAATTACAAGGCTTAGTCGCATTTCAAGGATTATTAGTTCATGTAACTTTTGTATTTTTGGATTTAAGGCATTGATGTATTGTGGTTGGAAATGTCATTTTAGTTTTGTAAAGAACGATTATCTTTTGATGTTAATGAATTATGAATTATGTATGGCCGATGATGTGCAGAAATATGAATTTGTGTATGGGTGAGGTTGAGATGATGATTTGTTGTTACATACTTATATACAAGTGAGATGTGTTATGGAAAAATAATGATAGGAAATTATGAAGGATGAGAAATTGTGTTACGCAAGAAACCACGCTCAAGTATGATCGTATTTTGTCAAGAGTTGGATTCCAAAAACAGGACCCAACATAAATCCCCATAAAATTAAATGACAACCACAACTGCTGCTACTCTCTAGTAAGGTTATATGATTAAAAAAAATAGACGAATGAATTAAGTATAGACTTCAATAGATTAAACGTAGATTATTGAAATTTATCTCCTCCTTAACCATTTTCTTTTTCCTTTTTTACTTATGATAGTTCATCATATAATAACTTTAAACCTGCAATAATAAACATCTACCAAATCTAATATAAAGTGAAGATGTTATAAAAATTTAGTTTTAGAATAGAAACTATGAATATATAACAAATCATAACTTTATAAGAACATTTTCCAAACAAGAACGAGTACAAAATAAATAATACAATAATACAATAACGAAACATTTCCCTTTTTGGTAAAAAAAATAAATTATCATTATTAGCAACATTCAGTGCCTAAGTTTCTTCTTTTCTCTCAATCCCAAATTAACTACCCTCGACCTCAAAACCCCAAATCAACCACCACTAATCCAAATCTAACCATCTTATTTGAAAAAATATTCACCACACCTCAAAAAATTCTCTATCATAATAATGGAGCAGGGCAAGTGGAGCTAAGAGAGGAAGAGTAAATGTAAATCTACTGGATTCTCTACACCAATATTAGGTTTTTATTTTTAAATTTATTGAATACAACATAATTAGTTGAAACAAAGGGAATATGTGGCAAGTATAATAATTTGACATGGCTAGCTATGTCAGCAGCATTAACAAAAAATTTAACATTGGGCTATTTTAATAACAAATTAGAAGTTTGGATATTTTAGCACTATTTTTTAAAGTTTGGGCTGGTATTGTAAAATTGAGTAAAGTTTGAGATTTTTCAATAATTAACCATGGTTTTATTGATGTTATAATGATGGTTCCAGAAGAAAATTCAAATGATTTTTAGAAGTGTCAGAGGATTGACTTTGTAGTTACATCTTGGATTTGAAATTTTATATCCAAGGATTTAATTAAGACTTTTATGTATATCTCAAATTCTAGAGAAATTTGAAATGAATTACATGATAGATTTATAGAATCATCTATCAATTATAGAGGTGTATATCATCTATATCATAGGGTAATGACAATGTATCAATTTATTGCACTAAGCCAAATAAACTTTAGGCTGAATTTATTACTTTAGATCAAATACCTCATTGTAATTATGATTCTAAGAAGCAAGTTGAGGAAATGGAAAACAAGAGCCATTACATTTAATTAGTATAGCATATTCAATGGTACTAAGGACTTAAATATAAAGAGAGGTCAGTCAGAGTTTTACTGAATTTAATAATGGAGCAACATTGGTCTCAAAGAAGGTAGCAAAAATGATTTTAAGCAAAGTAAAATTAAAAGGTATAAAGGTCATTATGATCACTATGATGGGCATACGAAATAAAAATTGCTTAAATTGATAAAATATACTAAATGGTGGTAGCAAAAGAAGACAAAGACATAAGGGCAACAAAAACTAGTAGTAAGGATTATTTTAACTAAAGAAGAAATGAAAAACACCTTTTGATACAACATTAGAACAATAAAGAGTGGCATTCATTTTGCTGGTAAATTGAATCCTTCTGGTATTTGTTATGCTAACAATGTAAGGATAGGTTCATAGGTCATAGACACAGGGGCCACCATCACATGTGCGTTAATTCAACTATTTTTTACAAATTAACATTTTTTCCCTAAGTTCTTGTTAGTTTCCTTCCTAGTTATACCTCTAATAAATTCTTGCAAATTGGAAACATAAAACTTACATAAAAAATTCTACTATTTATTCCATCTTTCAAAATCAACCTACTTTTAGTTAATAAGTTGATAAAATATCAAAACTAACATTAGTATTTTGTCCTAATCTTTTTTTAAGGACTTTGAGAATAAAAGGGTCTTGGCTATAAAGAAGGAAGAGGAGGGGATATAAAGGTTAAATGTGATAAGTTTTTCTCAATATTGTATATATGATATTCTTAACAATTTCCATATAAACAATACTATTCATTCTGGTATGTGCCTACCTACACACAAAGTTAATGAAACAAAATGGAATAAAATGTATGGTTTATAGTATAATATAGATCAATTTTCTATCATTTTAAATGCAAATTCTAGTTTATGGTATTCTATATTAAGACATGCATCTTTTGATATTACATCCTATACATTTTCTTGAGGGAAGCTTCAAAGAAAATGATATTTGTCATATTTTTCCTTTGGCTATGCAAACTAGACATATTTTTCAAGATATTTATACAAGTTCTCATAATTTTTTTAAAATTAATTCATATTGATGTTTAGGGTTCTTATATTGTTAATTCTATTATTAGAGTTAAATATTTTTTAAATAATAGTTGATAAAAAAAGTCAAATTGTGTGGATATATATAATCAAAAAAAGAGCTAAGTGTTTGTTATATTGAAAGGGTTTGTTGCCTTAGTAGTAACTTAGTATCAAATAAGAGATAAAGTAATTAAGGAGACAATGGTGTTGAGCTTAATGCAAATTATAGTGACTTTTAGAGGTAAAGGAATTCCTCATTAAAGAAATTGTGTATATACACCGCAACAAAATAGTAAAGTAAAACGAAAACATATGGATTTGCTCACTGATGCTAGAGCTTTAATGTTTGAATCAAAAAGTGTTTCTTATTGCTACTTACAATTGGAATAAGGTTCCGTAAAAAATGTTATCTTGGAAAGCCCATTTTGAGATATTAATAGGACAATTACTTATATATGATCATTTGAAGGTGTTTGGATGTCTTTTCTATACTAATAATGTTTTACCTTACAAAAATAAATTTGAGGCTCGGCCCATAAGATGCAATTTTATAGGCCACCCAAGGTGTCAAAAGGAATATAAGTTCTATGATTTACAAAAATAACAAAATTTTAGTTAACAAAGAATTTGTATTTCATGAAAATGTGTTTCCTTTTGTCCATATTGCATAGTATAATTCTAATTTATCTTTTGTGGTTCCAAATATAGAAAATCCAATTTTTTTCTTCCGCTTCTATACTAACATACCATATTAGTCAATTCCAGGAGAACCTAAACATTACACCATAAAACAACCTCAATAAGATAGATATCATACCTAATTTGTCACATAATGATGTGTTTCCTTCAATAAGAAAAAGCCATAGAATCACTAATTAAGAAACCTAGTCGGCTATAGGATTTCGTGTGCAATCACTGCAATGTTACTTCTCTTCCCAACAACAATTAATCACTTTTCCAATATTAAGAGGATCCAGATGTTAACAATTTCTCATGCTCTTTATTTTCTTTTAATTTTTTGTTTATTCATAATCTATGCATCTTTTATTGTTAATGAAAACGAACCTTGGAACAACTTGTAAGGTTACAGATGATAACTGCTAGAAATATCTGCCGCAAGTTAAAGTTTTTGCACACGAAGGTGAAAAAGATAACTTAAAATCGTTCCGAAGACGGAAACTGAGCCCCAGATTACGAAAGTTGAGTAAAAGCAGTGGCAACCCACGCACTTGCCTCCATCACCTTCCCTTTGATAATTGAGAGCAGCCATGCACCCGAAAAGTAAAGAACATAGGGGAGTCTTGGTTCCAAATATGATTCGTTTTAAAGCTAAGTTAGTACACCCATAATGGTCGGACATCGTTGAGGCATTAATGGCTCCTGAACACGTTCCCAGAATTCCTGTGCTAATGTACAAACATATGTTGTTGTCACTGAAGAGCATGAAGAAAGCTGCTGGTATGGGAAGCATTAGGAGCACATTCAATATTGTGTCCGATATTAGTGAGTTGTCCCTGGAACAAGTTCGTTGTGTAAAAGATAACAATCTTTCAATATACTATGCAATGAATTGAAGGTTATCCAAAAACTGCCCTTCTCATTATAATTAGCTGTTACCTGGAAAAATAAACAAAGGAAGCTTGGATCGTCCATGCAATTTGTTCTTATTTTCATTTCACACCTATGATCACGAAGTTGATGAAGAGGATTTTTATATATTACACTGTCAAAAGACTACTCCGGGAGAAAATCCTGATGGGGCATATTAGGTTCGTCTATTATATACGTGATATTAAATGCATGGAATCACAAATGATGCCAAAATAACAGAAGAATGTTTGCAAACCTTGTATACCAATGGAACATTACTGAGAAGATCCTGCCAAAGAAGCCAAACATAGAGGATATTGCTAATAGAAATGATGTTTCACTGTTCATGCGAGATACAGATATATGCTCCAGGTTGTTAAAATAAACCATTCCCAGCGTAGCTCCACATGCATCGATCAAATAACAAAACAAAAATTCCACACTAAATGTATTTTCTTCCACAGCCTTTTTATCTTCCATCATAAACACCTCTACGGCATCTTCCTTAACCTCTGCTTCTGTTTTGTCTTCTTTATCAATTGTAATTTGCAGTTCTTTGGTTACGCATTTGGATGCTGAGTCACAGAAGTCAACGTGCATCTCTACCGTTGCCCGCGAGGATTGGCATTTCTCTATTGCGAATTCGTATGCTGAGATCAGCACTGCCAAAGCAAATGGTAACATTAAAACCAGTGCAAATATCACTGCAAGTACTTGCTGCCACATAGGAGATAGATTTGTTACTACACTTCCGATTACTCCATATACTCCAGCAACAATAGATAACAATAAGAAAACTGGAACCATCTCAACGTGATCCCCCGATTCCATAATTTTTAGGCTGCTATCTACTAATACTAAAGGAAACCCGAGGATTGCAGGAGCAAGGCAAGTCAAGAGGAGGTAAGTACTTGAATTGTCAGAATTTAATTTCCTCCCCACAATACCTTCAACTAAAGAAGCATATATCTTGCCGCTCAACCCAGAATAGGTCGATGTTATTGTAGTTATAGTCCTGTGACAGTTCTTAAAGTTTCTAACAGCTAATATCCGACAGTAAGTATTGATCCAGCAGCAGCTGTTCCCTGCAAGAGCATTTAGTAACAAAGCCTGCCAATAGCACAAGGCCGGGGGGGTTTTATAGGCTATGTAAAGATACTGCACTCCATATCCCACCAATCCAAAAATTAGGCCTACAAACAGGACCATCCATGAAGGAAAGTAGTCTGCTGCAGCATCTGGTAAGAACGCGAAAAGCTTTCCAGTTTCTAAAGCAGCGATTAGAATGTTGATCTGTAGATAGGAGACATGATAATGCTGTTCCATCAGGGTGGAGCAAGCGGGCAAAATGGAAGGGCTGCCACCTAAAGCTTGCAACAAAATGATACACCCTAAGGCTATCAAGGAGGTTTGATGTCCAAATTTTGATTGATTGCTCATGTTTGTTTGGACACTGGCTAGATATGGAAATATCCATTAATAATGTCTGCTTTATATTGGCTCCAAACTGTGAAAAAGTAGAGTACTGCACGGAAATGGATGTTGAAAACCATAGAATTTGTAGCATGTAGCTATCAATTAAAAACTAGATTTCCGCAAAAAAAATCGGAATGGGAAAATTGAATATGGATAGCTTGCTTGCATTTTCGATGTTAGGCAAATTATATGGTTGCTTGAGAGGAAAAAATAGTTCAATGACAGACCAATGTAAACATCAAGCAATTCCGGTCTTCAACACTAATCGTTTGCAATTCTTGTCAAAACTCATTTGATTGAAGTTCAATGTATCAATAATATGATGTTATGGAAGCCAAATTCCAAAAAACACATTATTCTTATCCTAATGACATCATTAATTCATTCACTAAGAACTTATTATTCCTGGAAATATTATAATTGCTTCGACCATCGCTAGGCAGCTTACGTTAGTACATCAGGTTACTTTTATTCTATGGCATTAAGTTGTTGACCAGATGATACCCTGCCGACTTTCGAGTGTTCCCTTGTCTAGCCCAACCACAATTCTTCCTACGACATCAATAGATACAATATCCATAATTTTGTTGGTTTCAACTACAGGTTAACTAGAAAGGGAAATACCGTGTTCCAGTTTTTTCTTTTTTTTTTTCCTTTTTATTATCTCCAAATTTTTTCATGCGTCAGAGGTCCCCTGACAACTGGAAATCATGATAATGCTATTCTATCATTTTCATATATATGTAATCATTCTCATTCATTTGGGGAAGATATCAAACTCAAATAACTACATCAAGAAAATTTATTTAACAAACATTTAATGAAATATATGAGTCACGTTAAAACTCATTTACGAGGAAGAACTAAAGAAACAAATTAACAAGAGATGTAACATTTAAATCGCAATTTTAACAAGTTCAGTAGAAAAGGAAAAAGAAAGAAAGATTGCTCATATCACAACTCCTGAATTGATGGGAAATTGATTATAGGATTATTAATAGTTAATCATGCTTCTATCTTATGTTCAAAACTTATAGTGATTAATCTTTAGAATACCAGGTCCAAATTAATAGATTTTTATGTTTCTTAATTCGCGTTTCTAAACGTTTAAGAGATGCATGATCAATTATGTTCATTAATGACTCTGTAACGTATTCAGAGAAGCATTTAAAAATGGCACAACACTAACAGAAAGCTGGAATTGAAAGAAGCATTCAACTAGTTCCCCGAGCGACTTAAATCGGTAGATAATTGTTTTCTCTAGTTAATTTCTATCAGATCGTCCTAATGGCTATGAAAGAATCCAGCATTAGTAGCTAGTCTCTGGAGCAAAAAATGTTGTCAATTCAAACATTGTCATCAGGAGTTAGTTAACAAATCCTTTCACTTCCAGATTACAATCTTGGAGGATGACATGTTCCGATGTTGTATCACTGCCTTTTGTGCAGGACAACATAGGAACTATGTTTTATGGCTTAAAGATCGGGGAGAAGTCATTTTCCAAACGCTAAAACGCTCTTTCCACCAAAAAACCATTTTGTGAAGCATAAAAGAAGTTGAAAGCCAAAGTAAGACATGGATGCAGAACGCAACCGTCTCTGCCTTTCGTGCACTATCCAAAAATCAACAAACGGACGCAAATAGTTGAAGACAGCCTCTTGAAACGTCTCGTAGATATGGCCTTGTCAGGTTTTCCCTCCCTGCCATTGTGTGGTCTTTGGTTTCTTTACATGTGAATTAAGAAGGGACAAAGACGTTGTCAGTGTCGTGTGATATGCTCCATATATTTTTCCCTTAATTTTTTTTCTTGTGATCCTTTCGCAATTGATATTCCAAATCAACAATTGATCCTCCTGTTACCTTAACTAAATTCTCACTTTGGCTTAGATTTAAGGCTTACCTAGAGTTTTTTTCCCCTTCAATAACTGAAACTTTAAAAGTTTTAACTTAAAGAACACAATTTTTGTTTACTCATAAATTATCCATGAATTCATAAACAAATATCTAAATAGAAATTGGGATGGAATTCATTTTTGTTAAGAAAAACATGATTTTAGGAGAAATATTTCTGCTTGCATAAAAATTGAAGAACCAAAAAGAAAAATAATTATTATCCGAAGATTGCAACCTTAGTACCAGGTAGATGTGGAGAATTAATGGCAGACTCGCATCTGCTTCGTTCGGATATGCAGCTGGCAGCTTCTAAGCATATACAGCACGCTTATATAACTTTTTCAGGCCAGTTTGTGAGCCTCATATTACATTTTGAAATTCTGAAAGTCGCTACTTACAGAAAGCGACCCGTTGATTTGTTTTGATTCGTTAATGACAATGACTTTTCTCTCATGTTCTATACCAACAAAAATCGTACGTTATACCATTCGACTACCTCGCAGACAGTTAGACTTGACAGCTTTAGTCCTCTTTTTGTATTTTATCAATTGGGTTTTCAAGAAACAAGTTAGATCTTTTGTACAAGTATATACAACTAAGTGGTGATCTTATAATCAGACAAGTATCTAGACTAATGCTTGAAACAGTTTAATTAATTGAAGTTCTATAGAATTCACTAGCTTTTACGTCATGGTTGACATATGTAAGAGAAGTACTTGTCTTTCTTTTTGTAACAATTGTATTATATAGTTATTAATGGATTCTTGGTTGCCAACCAGATCCACTCTTTCCCTCTGTGTGCACACAGGAAAGGCATTTATCACTCTATACATTGATAAGTTTTGTTTCCATTATCTCGTGTGCATGTGAATGTACTTTCCCTGAAGTTCAGCTCACGTGAGGTATTCGCTAGCATAAGTCACAGGAGGAACTCTCCCTCTGCAAAAAGGGTTAGATACACAGAACAAAACTCAGATCAGGAGAGATTAATTAATTAACTAATTACGAGGAAAAGAAAGTTAAATTATTTCAAGGAATGTAGAGATGATGCGTTGGTACCTACCTCATGACAATAAATTTACTTGCTAAGTTGCCATTATCATGTTTTGGAAATTTTCTATCTAATTATCGTTTTCATGTAAAATATTTGCAAAGTCACGAGCAACTGTTCTTCATAAGTTACATTTTCCCTTGCATTATTGGGCACAAAAGTGTAGTTTGCTCTCTTGTTTTCTTTGTCACATGATAGGAAGATACACATCCTGTACATGTCGACATTAAAACTCGTACAAGTCAGCAGTGCACTGCCAGAAGGTTCAGAGTTCAGTTCAAATTGTCATTTCCGTGATTACAGGTCAACATATGTGTATGTGAGTATGTATGTGTGTGTAATATTAATATATATATATATATATATATATATATATAATATTTTAAAAATTGAATAGAAAATTAAGAGGTTTAAAATTTAAAAGTTATTAGATGGTTATAAAATCAGTTAAAGGTTAAATAAAATAAAAAATTTTAAAATATAATTAAAGAAGATTATCCTTATTTTGTTTCTAAAGAATTTAAAGTTTAATTAAAAAAGAAGGTTATTACATAAAAATTAATTATTTTATTTTGATTAGTAAAAATCGAATAAATAAAGGTTATCAAAGTAAATAAAAATTAAAAATTAAAAACCAAATCAAAAAATCCATCGGTTCAAAAATTTTACGATTAAATTAATCAAACCGATTGAATTTTTTTATCTTTAATATCTGCTGTGATTATTCCCAATTTATTAAGTTTGAACAATTTAGGTTATATGTCCTAAAGTAAATTTTCATGGACTTAAATCTAGGTTGTTTTTGTTGGGTTGAACCGTAGCCGCATAATTTACGCTTTGGAATATATTATTATATTGATTAAGAATTAATTGATTAGTATTTAGTATTTAGTATTAAGAATAAATATTCCAAATCAAAATCTTGCGAATCTCTGACATTTCGTTTGGAAATTATTTATTTGGTTCATCACATGGTCTAAATATGCTTAATTATCAGCTTTGAGTTCTCGTCTATACTTGTAGGAAAAAGAATATTAATTAAAGACAATATGCCATCCAATGAAATATACATTAACATTTTTTTCGAGGCGGGAGTTATAATTCAATAACATCGTTTGTTCTTAGTTTTTTATCCAGAAAACATTGAAATTTCACGGAGACATCAACATGCCACCATATATAGAATGCCATGAAGTCTGCCATAAATTACATGAACTGCCAATTCGTGTTTCTTCTCTAAATAGTATGAATTTATGGTACCTTTCATGGTACGCCATTCGTCTTTATATCTGAACTTAGTAGCTGCTGCTTCTTAGTTGAGCTTGGTCGAAATTTGAGTCGTGCCAAACCGACATCTTGTAAGTGGCTTATATTTCTCGTAGTTAGAAACTATCCTTGTTTCTTTGGCTCATGGAGTTGGAAAAAGAATACCTAGGAAACTAGATTAAGAATGCATTGGCATCAATTTGTTATTGTTTTAGAACGAGAGAGAACATGATTAGATTTTGAAGTAGAGAAAGCAGCGTAATCCATTGCCCTGAACAAGAAGGGTACGTGTACACAATAACTTGAGGAATAAAAAGTTTTCATAAGATTCCAAGTTCTAGGTCAAAGAAGGTTATAAAAAAAAAACTCATTTAACTCAATGATAATTGTGAAGATTCTATAAATTCAAGGTCCCTATGTATATGGTGAATTTCGTGGATCAAGGAATTGATGATAATTATGTCTACAGGCTCACTCTGGAAATCTACGAAGTCTAGCTAGGAAGAGCAGCATTGTATGGGGAAGGCAAGAGACAAAGGTTTGCACAGAGTGTGCGTATGGAGAGTATTGTTTTGTTGTAATGATTAATGGGCACACATGTGACTAGGTGGGTACTTGATTTGTCCCTGCACAAACTAGACAATCTTGGAAGCCAGAGCCATGGAGCTAGCTATCCAAAATTTGCATATCGACTGTTATTGATAAAACATGTTGATACATTTGTAACATCTCGTGACACGTTTATGGGCAGATGTGTGAGAATTTAATATATATCAGAAATAATTTATTTATTTATTCGTCGTCATCCTTCACTTAACTATTTTATTTATTTATTATCAAAGACACTACTTATCATGATCCTTTAATACGGTGATACTTCTTTCATCAAGGCGTAATTATGCCATATCTCCTTCCAAATCTAACACTGTTTATTGTTTACGGTAAAATATAGTCATAGTCACATTGATCCGCATCTACAATCTCTCTATTATCTAAGTTGTCTGTTTATATATAAACATACCAAGAGAGAGTTTAGATAATTGAAAAAAATCAAATGAGCAAATTACTAAAAATTTACCTACTTAACATATAAAAAAATTATTTTCTACAACATATGCTCTATTTACTGTCTAAAATTAAAAATATAAAATTATACTAACATACACGCACATATATAATCTCAACACGCCATAAGCTAAATGACGTTAACTACTAGTCTATAGCTCTCTGTACAACCTTGTACTTTTAAATATATCAAAAGAAGAAGGCATTATTTAGCAAATTAGGATGATAGCTAATGTGATTTGAAATTGGGGGGGAAGGTCAAGGTTGAAGAAGGGTAGAACAGCACGTGTGGAGAGTATAATGACGACAATGGGGTGAGAAGAGAAGTGAAGACATGACGAGGAGCCCCCGTGAGGAGTGTTTGGAGTCATCCCAAATTCACAACCAAACTTAATCTTTGTTGCGTCTCTCATTCGCTTCTTTTGATGAACTTTGCATATTATTTTCATTCTTTTATTTATTCATTCATACTCTACTCCACAACAATCCTTTTTTTAGTTTTGTTCCATAACAAGTCATCGTCTATGTTTGAGGCCAATCCTTAGGGTATGTTGATGACAACAAAGATTTGGGATCTTTGGTTGGGATGAAGCCATTAATTTGTTTTTCTCTATAAATTGTTTGCCTTGAATTTTAAATAACTTAAAATTTAACTCGCATGACAATGGATTCATAATTTAATTAAGGCCTTATCTAATAGTTAAAATTCTGTTCAAGGAGGATTGCCCAACCATTTTGAATGCAAAATTGGCACTTAATTTGCAAGTTCTTTTCTTACAAAGTTACATACCAATTGAATGTAGTAAAAATCTGAATTTTTACCTGAACATTGAGATATCTTCTAATATATAGATTTTCGTATCCTTGATGTTAATTATAATCAGGTTCAATTTTTCTACTTAATCTTCTAAAAGAGAATGAAAACGACGCTTTGAGTTTTTTTATCCCATAAAACATATACTCATGTTCTTATGCTATTTGTTAAGATTGTGATTTACAAAAAAAAGAAAAAAGAAATGAAAGAAGTCTAAGCAAAATTGGTGAATTCATGTCCTTAATATTATTAGCCACTAACTTTATTAATTTGTAGTATAGAAATTGGCCTTGCAAATGAATATTTTTCTAACATCTATGTGATTTTTTTAATTATTTGAGGCTTCAAGAGTACCTCAAATTTTTAAAAGAGCAAAAGATACGTAACTCTCCTATAATTTAATTATTTTTAAAATTTTTGAAATCTTTTTATGGTTTTTTATTTTTAGAAAATATTTAATTTAGATTTAAAATAATAATGGAATGCATGTAATTTGAATATCACATCAAATATTGTTGACATAAAAACTTAATCCAATTCTTAAACTCTATATAAATTAGATTTACTGTAATTATTTTAAATCATTAATTTTGGTTAAGTTTAATTGATTTGAATTATGTTAAAAATTTATATTAATAATATGTAATTGATTCATGTGTAATATTTGTGTTAATCCATATTTTATTATTATTTTTTAAAAAAATCTAAGATAAAGATTTTTTAAAATAAAAATTATTACGGACTCCATCTCTTCTATCTCAATTACATAAGCTGGGAACTGGGCTTCCTTATAACGTCGAAGCAAGTGATGGTATTTTTGGGGACAGTGGTAGAAACTTGGCCGTACTTGTTTATATTAGAGACTGAGTTTTTCATTTTTCCAGAACACCAAAATAATTTGGTTGCAATTTCTTCTTAAAATTTCACGTGGGGGCATTCAAGTAAATCCATATTCCAAACATAATTATCTCTATGTGTAATGTTTCCCTACGGTCACGTGGGAGGAGAATTGACATCATATATACATATTTTTTTTTTGGTAAATGACATCATATATATTTGATAGCTCATCTCCTCTTTCAAACAGCTTCTTTAAAGCTCGTAGATTTGATAGAAAATATTAAGACAAACTGAATCATTGAAAAAGAGAAGAAATCGACCATGGTTTCCAGGGAGAACAAGAGAACAACATTGCATGAGAAGCTGCAACTTCTTCGTTCCATTACCAACTCCCATGCTGTAATTCCCTGTATCTCTGAACATTTATGGTGTATTATGTTGGATCTCCCCTTTGTTTCCCTTTCATATATACCATGTATATTCCGTCACTCTCCAGCCCCCTTTGATGTTAATACTCTTAATTGATTTAATTTGATCCTTATTTGTGTTGGTCACAGTTTTAGTGCCCTCTTATTTGATGCGTTCGTAGATTTTGTTAATTTGTCCCTATTTTCAGTTAGTATGTAAAAGCTTATCTGCCTTCCTGATCACGTTCTGGTACTTCATCTCCATTCTTCTGCTAAATATACTAACGTCACTAGACTTACGTTGATTAATTAGTATTCAGTATTAAAAATTTACGAGTTCTCTCCTATCCCTGTTGACGGAGAACAAGCTCCTGGTCAAAACCTACCAGTGGTGAACTTGCTACGTTTGGCATTTCTTTCTCCTAGTAATAATATCCAAATAAAATTGAATCTGCTGATTCTCTGGGGTTATAAATTCGGTTCTTATATAGATAAACTTGTAATATAAAAAAGAGTACAGGACGGTACAGATTCACATATTATTTGCGTGTAACAGGTTAACAAAACCTCTATTATAGTGGACGCATCGAAGTACATTCAAGAGCTGAAGCAAAAGGTAGAAAGACTTAATCAAGATATAGAAGCTGCCCAGATTTCAACCAACGCAAATAAATTGCCTATGGTACCAATGACTTCAATTTCTATTAATCATCTCGGAGACTTGTCTTTTGGTTTCTTCTCGAAGTACCTGACGTTTCAGTAAATTTTCCTTTTATTCATAGCAGGTGAAAGTAGAAAGCCTAGAAAACGGTTTTATGATCAATGTTTTCTCGGATACAAGTTGTCCTGGATTGCTGGTGTCCATATTGGAAGCCTTTGAAGAACTGGGTCTTAATGTGCTGGAAGCTAGGGTTTCTTGTACAGACTCTTTTCATCTACAAGCAGTTGGTGGAGAGGTAAGATTCAGAAAACTTCTTATATATTAATCACATGTATGTGCTTAAAGGCTTAGAATCCTCTCCCCATCTGTGGTTTGTTGGGACTATCATTGGTGGAACAGTCACACGTTTCCATTGTTCCAGGATTCCAGCCTAACTATGTATAGCTACCTCAATTTTATATGTAGCTAGTACCGCAATATGAAGTTAATTCAGTTAAATTAGTCTACCTAGAGTTCAGTTTTTTGTCCAATTTTACCCTATCTAATCTTGTCTAATGTCTAAAATAACATCATTTTAACCATTGGATATGAGTTTATCCAATGGCCACCGTGGAACTGGATTGGACAGATTAAAATTAGACAAGAGATTCCAATTGTAGGGTTATCCCATGGTCATATCCTATCTTTTTGATTATTTTTTTAGTCATTCGTGACATATTGGCCTTGTAACAGGTCCCGTCACCATGCTATATTATTTTAAAGAAAGAAACAAAACCTTACCACGGTAGTAGAAAGTCAATTTAAATTTGGCCCATACCTATTTTCGTTTTTACAGTGTAGGTATCAATCTTCACGATTCTTACATTTATGCACATATTAAAATTTAAACATTAACTGCTCGCCTGGTATGATAATATATCAATAACATTAAAGTTTTCACTTTGCAGACTATAGAGCGAAATGAAGGCATTGATGCTCGAGTTGTGAAACAAGCAGTCCTGCGTGCTATTGATAAATGGATTGAAAGTAGCGAACAAAAGTAATGAAATCATAATAATATGCGTATGTCCAGATTTTTTATTTACAATTCGATTTTCTCTTGTAAGGAATTGCGCTCCTTACCCACATTTTGCTTAGAACAAAAAGAAAAATAAATCATCGAATTGGTACAATTGAGAATAATCCAGCTACTTCTAAATTTCGTTTCCAAATTAACGTTGAAATTAACTATATTCAAGTTCAAATCCAATTAGAAGCACAAATAATCTTAGATATCTCTCTATAAAAACCAAAAACTTTCTACTTTAGGCATAACTCTAGTGTAGCAGCGGGTAACTTTCTAGATTGGGAAGGCTTTATGGAAGCCTCCAAAGGAGGCAATATGATGACTTCCTCTCCCCCTTTTGAGGCTTTAAAGGAAAATCATTCCCCTTCAATATAGGAAGTTAGGGATTTCATGCAGCAGAAAACCATTAACAAGTAGAATGTGGCAACTCCATTTGAAGCAAAAAAAAAAAAAAATCCTAGAAATATGTTGTTGCTACTAACATTTCAAGATACCTAAATAGAATTTCAAGTCTCCAATTTCTCTGTTTTCCACTCAACTACCTTGGGGTGCTCATCCCTCATGGTAAGCCTAAATATTCTGACCATATCCCTCTCATTGAGAATATATGGATTTGGTATGATAATTGGATTGAATTTAGTCTACTAGTGCAAAGAAGTGAGATTGCTCAGTTTAGTAACAGAATCCCCCTAAATGCAAAAGCCTCCTCACGTATTCACAATGGTATGTGGTCTGGTAGTTTCAGAGGTTTCACCTCCTTACTTCAATACTTTCCCCAAATTACTCACTGGTATAGAGAAGACGGTGTCACCTGCATTGTAAACTATAAAGGAGTTTTTTCATATAAAAAAAAACAATTCTTGCTATAAGATCCTCAAGCCAATAGAGAGTGTGTACCTTGGTGTGATTTGTTATGGGAAAACTCCATTAATCATAAAGGTTCTATAATTACCAGGTTGGTAATTATAAATAGAATCAGAACCAAGAATATATGGTTTGGCTCATATGATCCAATTTGTGTGTTGTTCAAGGAAACACATAAAGATAGAAATAACTTGTTTTTTCAATGCAGATATTCCAGATCAGTTTAGAGCAGAATCATGCATAAGTTAGCAAATTATTGTCAAACTTACGATTAGCTTGGAGTACTAAAATGGATTATCGGGTCAACATAAATTCAGAAGCAAAATGGATTAATTTACAAGACATCATTCACTACTACTATCTACTCCTTATGGAAAGAAAGGAACAAAAGAATTTACAGAGGTGAAGAAATAAGCAAATATCAGCTAGTTGAGGACATCATCAATTGGATCAGAGTTGTATCAATTTTCAAGAATGCTCATAACTACCTGTCTATCGAATTAAAGAACAAATGGCATTTGTAAACTCATAAAGTTGTTTATTCTGCATGTTTTTGTTTGAGTTGATAACTTTGATGTACGTATCAGATGTGATCATTGTAATGTTGTAATGATGAATTTAGCTTTGCTATATGGTTAATAAAATTTATTCATTTTCCAATAAAAATGTATTACTAACAAAGGCATTTTTATAAATTATAATAAGTAAAAAAAATATTTTATTGAAAATTGTGTTCAATTAAATTTTTGTTAAAAAATACAAGATAATTGGAAATAGTTTCCAATTGAATTTGAAAATTGTTTTCAAATCATATTAAATTTTTATGTAAAACAGAAAATTAACTCGTTTAGGTATCAATAGGTTTAATTTAATTTAATTATTCAAGGAGTTGGAAATTTTATTTTAGATTATGAAGATCAATAAATGGAATCAAACAAAGCTTAATATTTTATGCATATAATGTGATTATATATGTATAAGTTGCATGATTTATGTATATATTTGATGCACGTTAAATTGCATGCTTTTTATGTATGATTTTCACATGCAAATTTGTGCTTAATGAGACTAATAGAATTAAATTCCTTATTAAATATTAAGTATATGATGGGATAAATAGATTGAATCCTTTATTGAAATATTAAGTATATATTTTCAACATGATTGTTGTCTCCTATTATTATAAGAATAAACTAGAGCTGATTATTGTTAAACTTGTTAAGCAAACTAAAGTCTACATTAACTTGAATATTTTTAGTCCTATAAAATGAGTCCTACTTAACTAAATTGGTGTGATTTAGATGAACAAACTCATGATTATGTGAATTTAGAGGAAGGGTTAGGAATAACATATAAGATATGTTTTGGCAAAAGTTGTTACCTAATGGATATAAGAGTCATATGAGATGTGACTAATAAAGTTGTTATCTACCTAATTTAAGTTTAGTTGATTTGTTGAGCAAACTCAAGATCAATTAAATTTTTGAATAAGATCTTAGCCTATTAAAGATATTAATCTTTTCGAATAATAAGGGTTATTATTAAGAATAAAACAGTAGAGTAACCAAATAAATGATTAAGTCCTAATCTTATTTTCTGGTCATTGCATATAACCAATTACTTGCTTTTTCTACATTTATATTTTATTCTGAGTAGAATTTACCTTTTTTTAGTATAGTTGATACTAAATTAGTGAATCAAATTTTTTGGACAAAAGGTTAAGTTTGAGAAGAATTATTAAAGTCAAGTAGAAAAATTGTATATACATTATGCAATTTTGCTATTATTCCCTGTTTAGGATTTGGTGACAAAGTTTTAGAGATATGTCAATATCATATTGATGAAAAAAATATAATGAAAATTTGAGTTGACCAATGTCTTATAAACTTCAATGAAAATATGTAAGATGTATATCAACACCATGATCGTATAATGTAGTAGGAGGTATAGAGTAAAGTTAGAAGGTATAGTACCTTAATGGAATTGTTTCACTCATTTTATCCTACAAAAAACAAGAACATGGATTATAATTGAAGGCATTGGCTTAGGTATGATACTAGTTGTTATTAGAAGAAAAATAATTGCATGAATTTTCTTGCTTATACATGATATGATAGAGATCATATGTATTTCTAGTTCATGCTTATGAGTATTTGATATTGAAGTTAGATTCAACATTATTATAATGTGCAAGGCATGATAAGAAATAGACTGCGAGTAAAAGTAGTTGATCAAATTTTATACAAATAGTTTGTATTTCTTATATCAAAGAGACTCTTTTGCTTAATATAAGTGGCAAGAATATAAATTTTGATAATTTAGATTATCCTTTCATGCCTTGTTGGTTAAATCGACATTATAAAAATCATAAAGTTACATACAAGAATATATGTATCCTTTTGATTTTGAATCATGTAAAACTTGTTAAGTTGAAGAATAACCAAATCATTCTTTAGTGAAATGATATGATGGTATTGAATTATTAAATCTTATACAAGTAATGCGTTAGATGTAATAACAATTCATAAAAGGATGATTATTATATTTTATTAAATTTACCAATAACTTTAAGAGTTATAGTCATATGTATTAAATAAAGTAATGATTTAAAATTTTGAAATGTTTAAAATGTTTAAATCTAAGTAGAAATTAAGCATTGAGAATACTGAAGCATTTCGATCAAATTGATATAGTGAGATTTAAAATTTTCAATTTTCTATAAGGAATAGGATTCTCTAGTTAATATATCCATAACTAAATTTTATAATAGTATAGATTTATGTAAGGATGAATATACAATATGAGATTTATTTCTTTTTGTAACTTTACCAAGTACAATGATTTACCTTTTATAGTTCCATTTAAATTAATTAACAATATTTCATATTAGATACGAAATCATAAGACTTTGAAATAGTCAAAGTTAATGATTTTTAGATGTGATACTTAATTGAAGCATGTATTATCTAATAAATTTAAAAGTAAATTGGGTAACAAAAGGTTATGAAATATCCAAAAGGTTGGATATAATCTTGCAGACCTATTGATCAAATTGTTTGTTTCAATTTATACTTATAGGAGAATGATTCTCAAGATAAATAGTGGGAGTAAGATAAAGTTTGAAGAAGCTCAAGTCTCATAACAGTACATCCAATTGGAACTAGTGTCTTTATTCATACATTAATGTATAAATGAAAGGTTATGAGACTTTGAAAAATCACTTTCATAATGAATTCAAAAAGTTTGTTTTGAAGATGATTGTTAATTTATAATGTCAACGTTAAGGTTAGTGGGATTATAGTTCCTCTCTAGTGGAATTATGTAAAGACATATTGTTCATAAAGATAATAATAATTCATATTTTGAATTGTTGAAAATATAATTATCGAAGAATAATTCATATTATATATAAAAAAGTAACAACTTAATTCTGGAAATTAGATTTATAAAGATAGAGGCAAAAGTTATTTACCTATTTTAGTCATAGATAATGCACTAAAAGTGTATAGTATTTGAGATATCTAATACTTGTGAAGTATTAAAGATGTCTATTATTCTATATATGAGTTGAAATTTGAGTCAAATTTATGTGGATATTAACTTTAAAAGTAAATCCTTGTTAAGTTATATTTTACTTATTACTAATTATTACATTTTTATTCAATGAAAATAATTATTTGGATCAAGAAGTTCTTTAATGAACCAATATAGTTCCTTTCATTCTTTAAGACAGTAAGGTACTATAGAACATTATAGTCATTGGACATACAAAAGGTAACAAGGTCTTATCAAAGATCTAAGTATGTATTTAGCCACTTTCTCTTAATTATAATGATAATTAAGGTGCGGAAAAGTGTAGTACGTCCTGTTCACGGCTGCACATGACCGCTATACGGGAATGTGCAGTACGTCCTGTTAGGACCGACCCAAACCATTTGATATGTTTTGTGTATTTGTTTTGTATTCCTATGTGATTGCATTCATGATTTTGAGATTGTTTATGGCTTATGGAAATTCGAGAAAATTTTAGTGAGGAGAAAATGAGTTTTCAGACATGATTTATAGAAATTTTATTATGAAAAGTTTGAAACTTTTAAAGATAAGGAGTTTGAGGAAAATGTTTGAGAAGTTGCAAAGTTTGAAAAACAATGTTTATAATAAGCCCTTTGGCAAAAAGTTATGAAAAATGATTTCTGCTTATTGTTCAATTTATAAATATATTATCCACGAGCTTTGTGCTCACCCCCCTTTCATCCCCATCTCCAGGTTTTCAATTAGGA
>JANZLC010000200.1:18589647-18611483 GCA_026413385.1 Erythroxylum gracilipes
ATGAATAGCTATAGTAACCATTGACTTGGTTGCTATAAGATTATTTTTTACCAACAAAAATAATTTGGTCGTAGTATAAATAGCTATAGTAACTATTGATTTAGTTGTTATAAGATTACTTTTTAGCAACAAAAATAATTTTGTCGCAGTATGCATAACTATAGCAACCATTCTAACATTACAGTGACCATAAAATTTTACATTAGCAAGTATAAATTTTGTAGCTAATAATTCTACCTTTAGTGACCAATTTTAAATGGTTGTTAATAATGCATTTTTAACGACCAACGTAATAATTCGTCACTGAGCACTTTTAGTAACAACCCTATAGTGACCACCTGTGACTAACCCGATTTTGGCCGCTATAACTTTTAACGACCATTTTTTAACTTTTAACAACCATTAATAATAGTTGTTGAAACTATTTTTTCTTGTAGTGAAACAAGGTGAAATTTGCAATTGATAAAACACTCTCCATATGATACTGTTTTCCTTCTTACAAGAGCATAAATGCTCTTCCTACCTCTGCCATTCTTTGTCTCCCTCATCCTCTATTTCCATCCATTTGTTTGTTCCTCAATTGAGAATCATCCATTTCGTCCTAATCCCAATATTTTATAGCTTTACAAAACTGAAATCTTCTCTCATAAGAAGGCCTATTTCTTTGTTTCCAAATGGATCAATGATAAATCTAGAAATATTCGTCTAGGGTTATGGATTTTGTTTGCCTTTTTCTTAGCATAAACCAACTTTTTTCATTTTTTTATTTTAAAACCTTTGATTTCTTAAATATCCTCTCTATCTTTGTGGAACTACAATGAAATTATAGGTATTACAAGCTTATTGGTGGCTATGTAAGTCAAACTCTCTCACTTCTTTAACCATCAACCTCCAGTATTTGCAGGTTTTTTCTTCTTCCACCATTCGATGTTAGCTTCACTAGTAAATAACTTACCTTTTTAGCGAATACAATTTTTGTGCTTCATTCATTGAAGTAAGTTCATGTATTGAAGAGGCTATATTTTCTAGAGATGCCCCATCTTCTATAAAGATATTAGAAACCATGACAGGATAGTTTTTGAAGTTTCTATATGCTTATTCATTTTATACAAGACTTAGTTGCTCTTAATCTTTGATGATAATAAACCAGGAGGTTCCATTGTCATTCTCCACATTTTTTAGTTTTTGTAAGCAATGTTTTAAACATGGGAACGTTGATTCTAATGCCTGTTGTGAAAATGAAAAGCATCACCTAGCTGAGTTTACTAGGAAGTGAGATGTTATAATGTTCGATGATGCTCCACAAAAGTGTATTTAGCAGAGGTTATAAATTGTAAGGTTTTAAAATGACGAATGAGTTTACAAAAATTGAATGTTAATTAAGAACATCTCATTTTGACTCCATTTTTAGATTTTGAAGATAAGGACAGGGTTCAATTAGAAACTCTAGTCAAAGACATTCAAATGGTTAGTTTTTATTGCTTTCTTCATCTTCTTTTATGTGTTTTTATTGCTTTCTTCATCTTCTTTTATGTTTTACGCCACAACTAGACAGGACCATATATTCATGTTTGATAATTGTTGTAGCCTATAATTTTGGAGACAAAAGAGCTGGCGTCTATCAATTTGTGGATGAATGATGCTCAAACTCGGTCAAGTACTCATCATGACCTGCATCAAAAACTTCTATGTATAGTTACTGGCAGTAAAAAAGGTTTGACAGTATTTTGCTTCTTCAGTACTTCCAAAAAGCATTATCAATAGAACAACTTATTAAATCCAATTTATAGACCTAGGGTGATTGAATATTTCTCATTTTAATATCATTTATGATGTAATAGTAATTATTTCCAATATACATATTGGTAATTCTCACTTTCTATACACTTAGGGTGTGCTTGTTTAGTAGGTATGAGGAAAGAGGAATAGGTATGGAATGAAAAATAATGCTTAATAAGGAATTATGATTGGATGACTTATATTTTGATTCCTTGTTTTCAGGCATTACTCCATTACTCTCGATTACGAAAGGAATGGGAGTCATTGCTCCACGTATTTGGTGCACGTTTTGTCTCGACTTTGTACTGACTTGTCAATGTGAATATTTTCTTCCTTTTTCTCACTTTTTTTGTAGCTTTCTTTTCTCCTTTTCATGAATTGTAAAAATTATACGTATGTAACATCTCAGATCACCCGCGTACAGATACTGTCTGCTTTGAGCCTTGATTTTCTATGTGATATATTTTCACTTCATAGGTTATCTACACAGTCTTGGTATGAATCGAATTATACTTGTGATATATGTTTTTCCTACTCATTGAGTACCTAGTGTACTTACCCCCTTCACTTTCCAACCATGCAGGTTAATTTAGTAAGTTTAAAGCTCTGAGTGAATTGTGCGGTCTTTTAACATTTTCGGGGTATTACCGCACGTGGGTAGTTTCCTATTTTTTACTTTTATTGTCTAGTGGCTCATGAACCGTGTTTATGTGGATACGCTTTATGATTTTATAAGTTAACTTTTGATTGCCTTATGTTTTATAAAATATTTTATGTGTGAACTTTTGATACTGTTGTTAAAATTGCCTTGAGTTGATATTGCCTTGAGTGGACTTTAAAGTCCTGAAGTTGTGGTTAGATGTGAATATAGAAGTGTGTTTAAAAATGTTTGCAGCTTTTGGGATTTTTAAAATATAGCCGTTGTGCTACCCAAATTTTTCAAAAAAAAAGAAGAATAGATATTCAGTTAGCCTTACATAGTCGGATTAATGATACCATAAGTGTCTTTAACCCGGTTATGCGGCGGTTATCATAGGCCCGATGTAGTATCGGGTCGTGATAATTAAATTACCACTTCTAACATTCCAAATCACCCACTTACAGATATTGTCCGCTTTGAGCCTTGGCTCAGCCAAACCCTCACGGTTTTGATTTTGTCGAGTACTTACCAGGAGGTCACCCATCCTAGAACTACTCTCACCCAAGCACATTTAATTTCGGAGTTCTAATAGGATCCGGTGTATTAGGCCATAGAAAACGCATCTATAAAGGAGAGGTATTCGTACCCTTATAAGATGTACTTCGTTCCCCCCTCCAAACAATGTGGGATCTCACACTCCCCACCCCCTTAGGGCCCATCCCTCTTTGGGGTCTAGTCTAGCTGGCATAACGGTTTGGGTACCAGCTCTGATACCACTTGTAACAGCCCAGACCACCTGTTTACAGATATTGTCCGCTTTGGGCCTTGGCCCAGCCAAGTCCTCATAGTTTTGCTTTTCCTAAGGCCTTCTCAGGAGGTCACCCATCCTAGAACTACTCTTACCAAGTACATTTAACCTCAAAGTTCAGATGGGATCTGGTGTATTAGGCCATGAAAACGTGTCTGTAAGGGAGAGGTATCCGTATCTTTATAAGGCATACTTCGTTCCCCTCTCCAACCGATGTGGGATCTCACAATCAACTTCATTCTTTTGCACATTGACAAGTTCCATTTTAAAAACTATTAGCTTCTGCACTAATTGATATGTCTATTAGCTCGAGAAACTTGTACCATTCCTTTCATTACCAATAAGTTGAATCCAAGGTGATTAAGCAGGGAATTGAAGAATTTAAATGGAGGTTTCCTTTTAGTCTTTACATCCCTTATATCAACCTCTATAGGGGAATGATCTAAAAAAAAGTTGGTAAAATTTGTTGAACTGCCAGGGAATAAGTTAAGCCAATCAGAATTAATGAAGTACTTATCTAGCTTCTTTTGGATAAAATAAGTCAGACCATGTAAAGTGATGACCTGTGTACAGTCAACTAGTCTAAAAGCATCAGTTAAATGGCATAGATCTTAATATTTGGGATATATAAGCCTCATATTAAGGACCAATTCTTTAGTTACCACACTTCAGGATCTAAGGAAACTATATTTATACCATTTAAATGTGCTTGGTAAAAGTTACTCCTTTGTGACCAGAAGGTCACAGGTTCAAGTCAAAAAATAGCCTCTTTGTAAAAAAAATGCAAAGGGAAGGCTGAGTATATTGATAACTCTCTCTCGACCCTTACAAAGTGGGGAAGCCTTGTGTAACGGGGTATTTTATGTTTATGTTTGTTTGTGTATATATTGCTTGTATAGGAACCAAAGCCCCTTTACAAGACCTTCTGCTTTATCTTGGTTTCAATTAAAACAACAAAACTAGGCCTCTTTATTTTCAGAAAATCACTAAAATCCATTTGTTTATTAGGGGAATTGATTCCTTTTACATTTTAAGCTAGTATCTCCATTACGAGGGAGAAAGATTAAACTTCTCTCTTTCGGTTTTATGCCTAGTTTTTTATTAGCTCAAGTTTACTTCCATAAGTCAAGGAGTCCCACACCTTTAGAGTTGAAAAGGCTAGTTGTATCAAGGTTTTTTGGTAGTTCATTATCATCACATGTAGTTTCTCTAAGACATTTCATCTCAGGATGTATAGATAAGCCATTGTCTTTACTTGTAGCTCCAACATCTCTTAATTTACCTTACTATTAGTTTTCATATGTCTTTTAACTTGCATTGTGTTTATATATGTGTAGGTAGTTTCTCTTATTGGTGTTCCGTAAGATTAATCTCCCTTGTAGCTTCAGTTTGCATAGCAACCTATATGGGTGAAGATGGTAGTTCACTTTATTATTTCCTAAGATCAGTTTCAATTGTAATTTTTGTCCTATCTCCCTCTTCCTCTTGTTAATTATGCTTCCTAACATTATATTTTAATTTCTAGATTCTCATCATCCCTTTCGCTAAAGGCTTCCAATGGTATGTAACCCTAATGCGTCCTCAATCAGGCCTCCTTCCTTAGCAAGTCTCATCAGTTCTATAGAGTAAGGTAGATCATTTTCTAGGGAGTTCTCAATATATAAACATACAAAACCAATCCTATTTACATTGATTGGCTTGTTAAAGGGGCTAGCAAAGTAGTTTAGACCCTCAACTGACCAATAATCTAAGGGAGACCATATGGGAATTCACCTAAAGAGGAACAAAGTTCAACTTATCCCTATCTAAAGACACTAATAGAGTCCATCTCTAAACTAGCATTAGTTTTACTTGGATATTCCAAAGCCCTAAATCAATAATCCTTTAGAGAAGTGAACCTGAATAGAAAGAATTCATCCTCACTTATCAAGGTGGTGACATATCCCATCTGCTTCAAACTTTTAACAGGTCAATATCGCACTAAAGGGACTGTAGGTCTTTTATCAACAAAGTAACCCACCAGAGAGGCTTTCCATTTCATGACCCTTATTTGAAGATTCTTCACAGGGGGTTACACTAGTTTCGCTTCTTCATTTGGCAGTATGTAGTGTAGTTTGATAAAGCTAATAGGTCAGCAACAACCTTATTCTAAGCTAGTCTAACTGGTACTTCTAAAGGTGAATTTGATCTTTGATCATTATCAAGAGTTTCCATTTTCAACCATCTGGAAGTACGACAGGGCAAGAAAAATAATGGTAAAGTTAAGATTAAGGGTAAGAGAGAATGGGGAAGAGGCCACAAGCAAAGACATGTTTTCTTTTAACAAAACATCATTAGAAAAAAGGGAAGTGGGAAAGTTAAAGGAAAGAATGTCTCGCTAGGAAAAGAAATGAAAGGAGTTACTTCAGTTCAGAATAATTGAACTAGGTAGGAAATGAAGGGAAATAAGCAGTTTAATATAGTGAGAAGTAAGAGCATTGACTCTCACTAAACTAAAATGTCTTTTTTAAAGTGCTTGCTATAGTTCTTGGGTGTCTTTGTTAAAAAATAAAGACAAAGTACTTAATTCATTCAAAGCGTTCCATGCCAAGGTGGAATGAGAGACTAATAGAGAGCTAAAGTGTGTCCGAGCTGATAACGGTGAGATTATTGTGGAATATTGTAAGATATATGGTATCAAGATTGAGAAGACACCACAGGTGAACAGTGTAATCAAGAGAATCAATTGTACCATCAAAGAAAGGGTATTATGTATACTATCTCATTCCAAAATCCCTAAGTAATATTAGGGGGAAGCAATGAAGATAATTTTCATCACCATCAATCATCTCCTTCTAGTCCTTTGGATGGAGATATCCTAGCGAAAGTGTGAACAGGAAAGAAGTTCTTATTTAACCACTTCAAATTGTATAGTTATTGAGCGTTCATCCATATTCCTAAGGATGAATAATCCAAACCTAACTATAAGACAAAGCATTGTATCTGCCTCACCTTTTTGGGTATCTACTGTGACACCTAGGAAATAAAAAGAATGTCAAAAGTAGAGATGTTATGCTCTTCGAGGATCAAACAATCAAGGATTTTAAGTAGCTAAAGAAATCTAAGCCTAGGGTCAATAACAATAAGTCATTTCCTATAGTATGTGATGATCTAAGAACAACCAGTCATGTGTCTGATCATAATGTGCCTTTAACTAAGGAGTCATTAATAAAAGAGTCAATAGGAACAAGTAATGGAGAGCTAGTCGAACTTGTTGAGCCATAACCTGTAGAACAATTCCAACTATAGAGATCAACTCAAGAGAGATGACTTTCTACTAGATATCCTCCAAATGAGTATACACTCAACACTGAAGGGAAGCCTCAAAGTTATGAAGAGGCAATGGTTGATGTTAACAAAAAATAATGTATGAAATTCATGCAAAAGGAGATATAATCCTTATATAAGAACCATACTTACGATTTAGTGGAGCTACCCAAAGGGAGGAAAACCTTGAAAAACAAATGGATCTATAAGCTCAAAACTAATAAGAAAAACCCACAATAAAGGTATAAGGTCAAGATCATTAACAAAGGGGTTGAAATGTCATATATTCGAGTAGTTCTAGGTATAACCACCAGCTTAGATTTAGAGATTTAATAGCTCGATGTCAAGATGAAATTCCTATATTAAGACTTAGAGAAAGAGAGAAACCTGAGGGTTTTATAGTTTTAGGTAAAGAATATCAAGTCAACTCAAAAAGAGCATATATGGCCTAAAACAAGCACTTAGACAATGGTACAAAAAGTTTGACTATTTCATAGCTTAACACCACTTCAACAAGGCTCACACTGACCATTGTGTCTTTATAAGGAGATATGTTGGTGGTTATTTTATCATACTTTTACTTTATGTTGATTATATGCTTATTATTAGACACAATAAGAAGAAAATTGTTACCCTTAAGAAGGTGTTACATAAATCCTTCTCCATGATGGACTTAAGACTGGCAAGAAAAATCCCTAGAATGTATATCACTCAAGATCTCTCTAAGAAGTTATTATGGCTATCTAAAAAAATGATAAATTAGGAAAGCCCTTAAGAGATTCAACATTAACAAGGCCAAGCTAGTTAGTGTTCCACTTGTTGAATGTTTTATATTGAGTAAAAAGCAAAGTCAAACAAATGATAAGGAAAAAAAAGAGATGAAAAAGGTCCCATATTCATTTGTGGTTAGTAGTTCATGTATATTATAGTATGCACTAGGCCTGACATCACTCACATAGTCAACATTATGAGTCAATTTTTACAATCCCAATAAAGAACACTAGATTGTTGTAAAATTGATACTTTGATACCTCTAAAGAACATCTAAAGTGTGCTTATGATTTGGTAATGGAAAGCATGTGTTAGAAGGGTATATAGACACTAATATGGCCTAGGATATCGATTTGAGAAAGTCATCTTTAAAATATTTGACTACTTTTACAAAGGGAGCTATATCTTAGTAATCAAGCTCCAAATGAGTGTGGCATTTTCTACCACAGAGGTTGAATACATTATAGCTATAGAAGCATATAAAGAGATGTCATAAATGAAAATTTTTCTCCATAAATTAGGCTATAAACAAAAGAAATATGTGGTACAATATGATAATAAAAATATTATATATTTGGCTAAGAATTCAACTTTTTATTCCTGCTCAAAGCATAATTATGTTTGTTAATGTTAGATGCAGGATATAGTGAAAGAGAAGCTTCTACAACTAGAAAATATTCTTACCAATGATAATTAATTAGATAATTTCCAAATTTTCAAGTTAGAGTCATCCAGCACAAATTGGTGAGAAAATTTTAAGTGATATAATTCATTAAATAAGGTGACAGGTTGTGTTTGTTGTCCTCCAGTCTAACTAGAGAAGACTTCTTTTTAATCCTACTATTTATAATAAAAGTATTTTTCGAACCTACGATCCCACAGATTTTCCTTTTGTATTGGAGGATTTTTTTAAACAAAAAATTTAGGTACTTTTTGTCCCTAATTTTTATATTTTATTTTCCCATTTTAAAATACACAAAAGAAAAAAATGCATTATCAACCCATCTTTTTCCCACGAAAAAGCACGTTGAGAATGTTTGTTAGAACTTTGATGAATTTTTCAAATCTATATACATCTTTGTTTTGATTGTTTCATATAGATGGTGCCAAATAATAACTCCAAACTTGTACAATCAATTTCAAGTTTTGCTTTAAAGTACAAGTTGTTAGCTTTATTTGTTAACATGTCAAGAGTGATAAACTTGAAAAATGTATCATAAGATATAACCAAGCCTTTGCACTCAAAAACTTAAGTTATACATGAGATTATTGACAAGGCTACATATTTAGATTTTTAGTAGTTATAAGGTTGTAAGTTACTTAATCTTTAGACTCTGAGCTCTATGCGTAAACCAATTATTAAAAAATTGAACCAATTCAATTAGTGTAACTGCAAAAACCTTATATCATTCAATGTATCCATTTAGTTTACTTTAATAACCTTTATTATTAAAAATTGATTGACTTATTAAGCAACCAACCAATTTTCACAAACTAACTAGTTTTTTATAAATCAGTTAGTTTTCATTTGATAGTCTCCATCTGCAATTAAACTCCATTCTCTTCAATAGGAAAAGATAGTCTCCTTCTCCAATCCTATTTTATGTTCTTCAATTTTGTTCATTATATAGTTTAATATCGATTGAACCTTTAAATCTTTAATTTTCTTATTTTTGACGGTTTAAGTTTTTATCCTATTTTTTAAATATTGGTATAATCCTTTTTGGGTTGTGACGTGAGTTTAAGATTTCGTCGTGGACTAGACATTTTTCAACTATGCATGTAATCTTCTTTATAGGTTATGCTAAGGGTTATGATGTCTAAACTAAACCATTATTTTCAAATCTGAGCACACAATTTTGGAAAACTTAGGATTTAATTTAACCACACATTCACGTAATTTACATAAATCAGTTACCAACTTCATATTATATTTTTCCTTAATAAATGATATTTATATATAATATATTATATTAAAAGAACATGTAATTTTTATTTGTTATTATGCCCTTGATTAGGACATTCCACTCAGATCTTAATATGTCAAAAAAAAATTATTTGCCAGCTAAATTTATAAACAATTTATTTTGTCCTTACTAAACATAAAATTTATTATCATAATTTTTTTAATCTGCAACCAATCATAATACATTTTGATATGACTTATGGCTGCATGAACTCCTTATGGTAATAGCATTAAGTAATTTTTTAAGTATTATCTTGTTTAATTTTTAATTTTTTTATTCAAGAAGTTGAAAATAAGTTAGAAATAAAAACACCTTTAATATCATATTCTAATTTATTAGGCCAACTACATTGTCGTTATTTTAATAACAATTATCATCATTATAGTATGGGTAAAAGACATAAACCTTCGTTACAATTTAAAAAATTTTGAAAAAAATTCTCTGATCTTTAAATTTCTTAAAAAATCTTCTAATTTTCAATTTTTCAAAAAGCCCCTTCTCTTACACTTCAGTTTAAAAAATAATGATAAAAATTATATAGTATAATCATCAAATGTGGACTAATCAAATGTCACTAATATGATAATCTAACTCAACTTTTAAACCCAACTTAAATGAATTAAATTCGATTTACATTAATAATTTAAGATAATTATATTAAATTATTAGTTTATATTAGATTTAATTATTTTGATTTGAGTTTAAGAGTTATATTGAATTGTAATATAAATAGTAATTGATTAGTCCATATCTAATGCTATATTATATGTATTTTGTCGTTATTTTTTATCCAAAATCTAAAAAAATGAATTTTATGAAAAAACTGAAAATTAAAAAGAATTTTAAAGATTAAAGGTTTTTCTAAAAACTTTTGAAACTACAGGAAAGACTTATGTCTTTTACCTTAGTTTATATTATATCAAATTTACCTTTGAAATTACAAATCAATCAAAATATGTTCATTTTAAGGATGTCAAAGTTAGCTTAGCCCGTGTCATGGATCAAAATAGTTTGGCCTGGCCTGTGGCCGACGAAACAACAAAAATCACATTATTTTTTAAATGTTTTTCAAAAAGGTAAGGATGGGTTGAGCTGGGCCACTCAGCCCGAGTTCGAGTAGCTGGGCTGTGGCCGATGCAGAAATAGCACCAAACCTTTTGTTGTGTATTTGAAGCACAATGGGTCCAACTCGACCGGTGATAACTAATAGCCAATTAGTTTGACAATTGAACCCATTAAATACATCAGAACTGGAAGCTGAATATTATTAACCTGAGACGAAAGATGCTTGTGCTCTTACAAATTAAACTCTCCGCTTTTACATCGGATGGAGTGTACACTGATTGCATAATTGATTATACAAACAGCTGCGTCCTCTTTTCTGTAAGTTAATAAGTATTGAAGTGGCTTCATTTCATGGAACTTTTAATGGTGGAAAAAGCTACCTAAAAACCAGGGGAGAGCCAAAAAGCCAACGAATAAACAAACTTGCGTTGGACACTACCAGAAAAGACCTGCTGGTTTCGTTTGAAGCAGTAAACGAATCAGTATAAACTTGAATTGTTTAAATCTCCGATGAAGAATCAAGGGGGGTGCATAAGGACAAGGAAGGATGCAACCATAACAAGCAACCATGACATGAGACCAGATTCATCACATCTCATCTCCGGAGATTAGTGAGAGTGACTGATTTATCAAAATTACGGAAAGATATTAATCAAGCGAACAAATAGAATACAAAATGTAAAGGGAGAGTTTTCCAATGAGTGATATTCCAGGTAGCTAGCTACCTTTGCTTGCTTGTCTAAATAATTCAGATTAATGTATTAGCCTTTCACAAGCAGCTGAAATCCACACGCCAAGGAAACCGAATAATATTTCTTGGCAAGATGTAGTTGGCAGACCATTGACCATCCAACAACTGCCGGTACATTACATATTATTATTTAAATTAAACTCAATGTAACCCATTATTTGTAACCAATTATATCACAAAATGTTATACTGATACTCTTCAGTGTGCAACTTGGATAGAACATAAGTAGTTTAATTTCATAAACAAAAAGATCATCTGACCCGATAGAACGAAATATTAGTATTAACTCTATCATACAAACTGTTCATTGAAGTAGTAAAGGTCAAGTACGTCCACAAAAAACCAATATGTATGACAAATGTAAAACTGGCTTTGCTTACGTGCTTTCCAATCGTAACCACGATCTTGGAAGTTTCTAACCTGTCTCGGGATGAAAACAACTATACCTTTCGTATCCCCCCACTTTAAGCAACAATCAGAACCTTCAAGTGGCACAAACTCCATGTATATGGTAGTCATCCAGCTAGCATATCTGGATTTCGGATTGGGTCACGACTCATACATATATTTATTAAATTCTCAACACAATCAACAAGAGACTGAAAAGGGCGTCAGTTGGTCATTGATCAGTATTCTTGGACTTTATAACTATAATTTAATTCTACAGAATGACATGGTGGCGTAAAGAAGACTCGTGGCAGGCCAGGTGCAATGGAGATATTCTTTCAGAACTACTTTGTTAGATATAATTCTTTATTTAAGGAAGATAATGTTAAAAGAGAAGTGATAAGGGAATTTTTTTTGTGTAAAAGGAGGAGAAGATAAAAGCTTATAAGCCAACAGTGGCATCCAAATATTGACATGCATATGTGGACTTAGATCAAGGACTTGGACAATAATTCAGAACAAAATAAATTTTAAACCACACCAAGCAATCAAGTTACCATTTCCTCAACTTTTTCTCAACAAGATAGAAATAAATGATGATCAGTTTCTATTTAGTTTAGTAGTTTAGACACTTAATTAAAGAAGGACACATGGTCAGTGGAAATGGTGCTATAGTTGGCTTCACTGGTTGGGTGGGAATACATGGAAGAAGAAGTAGGAGGGGGAGGGGGAGGAGGAAGAGGAAGACGAGACAGCGCAGGTGGAGTAGGTAGTGGTGCGGCTACAGAAACAACACCAGAGGAAAACAAAGCTACATGATTAGATGGGGTTAAATTGGCTTCCCTATATTTGTATTTTAGAATTTCAGACCTCACTGCATTCAGTTCAAATTGTAAAGTTTGAACCTGCTGTTGCAAAGCTGAAATTGCACCCATGCACCCATAAACTGGATCTCTTAGCCTTATGTTAGCCTCATACACAAGACTATTAGCTGCATCGCCCCTTTGACTTTCTGGTACCTCCTGTAAAAGTTATTTACATACTTAGCACATTAAAAATGAGAATTTACTGGAAAGGAAGATGGCTAATCCTATAACTAACTTATAAAGGCATCAAACATCAAGGCAGACAGAAAACTAGGGTTTACCATTAGCATCTTTGAAACATTGCTGGCTCCAAAGACTTTGTGAACGGCAGCGAACTTCTGGGGTTCTTGCGGAGAGAAATATGGAGAAAATGGGCATTCTCGTGCACACCTTCGTCTCAAGAGCTTACAGGCGGCACAGGGAGTAATTGTATTTAGGGTTCCAGAAGGAACCAACATGTGTCTTTGAGACGAGGCATCCGCTTCTCTCTTGATCTTTTTGCCTATCTCATCCAATCTCTCCCTATAAACAAGCCAAACCCAAGTTTTAAAGATAAGCACATAGCACATCGGAAGAGAAATTGACTGATAAATACGGGAATAAGTTAAGACTGTCCACATGCAGTCATAGAGCACTCGTTATAAGAAGTTGGAGAGAAAAAAAAAGGTAGAAATCTTGCTTCCACTGGAATAATATGGAATGAGATTACATTCAAAAACTAGATGTTAATTAACTCTGTATTTAACTACGAGTTGAAGCAAAGTAGCAAACAACGAACCTTAGACTAATTTCTTGCATTGTGGATGAAAGCTGTTAAAGATTTAATTCCATATACCTTTCTTTGGATATTCAGGCATGCTCTGCCTGGGGAAGATGGAGGAGTAGTCTGTGGGAGAGAGATATAAGAGATAAAGAGAGGAATTTCAAGGGAGAAAGGAAACTAGGAGGAGCAAAATAGTGCTTAAAAGGCAAGGTAGTAAAGGAGGAAAGTGGACCAGTAACATTTATGCCAATAAAAGAAATAGACAAATGGAATACATAATAGAGAATAAAATGAGAAACTAAGCTGTTCTATGTTACTTTGTTTCAACTTCTGTGTTTGTTGGTGATACCGAATGATGAGGATGTATCTCAGGGTATTCTATGAAATAAATAAGAGCACACTAGGTAGCTTTATCTATAGTTCATCTCTGATCATGGAGACTAGATGTATGTCTATATATATAAAACACATATATTTAATCATGGATTTTACGTACAAAAATTTTGTCCCCACCAACATACATATTGAGCAGCAATGGAGCCTATAGAGGTACAGGCAGAGAGAAACTGGTTATATTCCATTAATTGCCAGCTATGTCACCACTTGCCCACGTGTGAATCCTTTAATGTGTTTTGACTTTTTGGAACGCATGTCCGATCGAAGGCCGCATGTGGTCTTTTGCTTCGAACAGGGTCAGAGACCTAATTTGGTACTGTAAGAATGATATAGATGTTTTTTTTTTTTTGGTAAATAATGATATAGATGTTTTAGGTTTACGCAGTTTAGTTAAAGTAGACGATAATATATGCAAGACTGATGAAGTGAAGAGAAAATGATGATAATCAAACTGAAGTTTGCAAGGGTAGGTAATGTTAGTTTCTTGTCAATATCGAGAACTCACCTATGTTAAAGCCGCCATGTAAGGGATATGGTTCCAAAAAGGAGGTTTAATCAATATCATCATCGCCGTGTAGAAACAGCAATCTCTCCTCTTTGAAAATGGCTAAAATTGGCCAGATTAGTTCAGCAGCATTCCCAAACCTTTGCAAAAGTAAAGGATATAAAAAATGTGAAATAATTTATGTTTATTAATTGCAGTTACGTACTTGGAATATGTTGTTGCAGTTCAGTACAATTGTATCCATATCAACCATAATTGTATGCATATTAGTTATAATTATTTTAATAACTTTCATAGTTCTATTGTTCTTATTTACAATTTGTAATCCGCGATTTACACCAATAATTCTATTTAATATGAGTATTGAAATTTAATATCAAATTAAATGTCCAAGATTGTTCCTCTCTTGATTATTGGAGAGCGCTTTTGCTTGGAATAGCTTATGTAGCATAAGTAATTCCAAGTTGTCATGACACCCATGGAAAACGATTGTACACCTTCAGAGAAGTTGATTATTTTTCTATTATGTTTTTATACATTTGTGGAAACTAACGTTGATGAGTTAGCGATACAAAGTGCCCTCCAGAGAGCATTATGATTTTACGAACATTCTTCCTAGCTACATATTCTTTCATTTTAACTACTGTTTTTAATTTAATTTAGTTCATATATTGTCTCATAAATCTGTAAACACAAACTATTAAGATTTATTAATTTGACTTTAACTAAATATCTTTCTTAATAACTCCGTAAGAGTTAATGATCATCTGTCTACAAGTTTAGCCATACGAATCAGATTAAGAACGTGCTTGAACCCCATCAAGCAAAACATAGCTGCTGCCGTATTACTATGTTTAAAATATTGCCACCAGAAGACATCAACTTGATATGCATAGGAAATGTTCCCTCGATCAGTCATTGCACCGGAGTGATTTAAATAGGAAAAGTCAAAAGCTTTCACTCGGTGTAAGGTTGGCCAGCAGACGCATCAATGCAATAGATGTTAACTTTATGTAAAAGGGGGGATCGCCAGAACGGACCGCTCTTTCATTGAATGGCAAAACTACTTTATTTGGAATATTTTAGAAGCGTTATGTCACTGCAACAGAACACGTTTTAACAATTTGTCGCAAAACATTTTTAGCGACCATAAAAAATCGATGCACAAATGATCACCAAATTCCCGCGGCAAGTAATTGTCTGTGGCGTTTTTACGAAATCGTCGCCCAATTTATTTTATTGCGATCACAGATCCGTCGCAAACGGTACAGGTGAGGAGAAAGAAAATTGTTGCAAATGATATATTACGCCGTTTGTTTTTTGTGACTAAATGTAATTAGCTTCATTATTGTAGGCATAGGCAATAATGTATACCAACGATTTGTTTTTGGTAGCAGAATATATTTAACTACATTTTTCAAAACGTTGCTAAAAGTTATTGGCAACGTTTTGCAGAACGTATTTGTAGCTAAAAAATTTTAGTAACAATTTTTTTTATTACACTTTCTTATTAACAATTTATCATTTAATTATAATTATTGATAACATTTTTAATTCATCTTATTAATTTAACATTGTTTGAATTATAATTAAGTAACATTGTTTAAATTATTGTTGGTAACATTGTTTGAATTATAATTAAGTAAACTAAACTAAAAATAAAAATAAAAATAATTAAAAATTAGATGCATTTTATATAAAAATAAAATGTTAATTATAAAAGTTAAGAAAAAAACTTATGTACAAACTAAGGCTCCTCATCGTCACTACTACTTATATATTTTGACCCAAGTATTTGTTTGACCATATTTTTATACTTGGTCAACTCTTTTTCAGTACGGTCTAATTTTTGTTTATTACATTGTAATTTTTCTTTAGTACATTCTAACTTTTCTTCTGTACGATCTAAATTTTCTTTATTATATTTTAACTGAGCCTTAAGCGACCGGTTCTCCTTATGAAGTGTCGTTACATATCTGGTTATGACCATGATGATTCAATTGGTTTAGGATCATACCCAAGACCTTTAATGTACCATGATCTTGTACCAAGGATATTGTTGCAAATGTCATTTACGTTGGGCTCATTTCTATCAAATAATGATCTTTGCAACAACTCCTGTATCTTATCCTAAAATCTAAAACACAAAATCGAGATTTAATTCAAAAATTATCAGTTAGTATTACATAAATAAATAAACTTAAAATTTAAAATTCTATACTTACATAATTATTCTGTGCTTTTTCAAACATCCAACCTTCACCTTTCTTGTAGTGTGTCAGTTTGTAAAGTGTTATTATATCACACTCTTCTCCTTATAGTTGATTCCGATCATGTTTTATGAAAAAAAAATGAAACACAATAGATAATACTGTATTTACTAAAATAATAATAACTTCTAAACAAAGAACTTGAAAATTCTTGTCGAATGAATAAAATGATTTGGAGCTAGTGTTGTGAGGAGTTTTCATTTTTTCTACGTTAACCTTGGCTTTCTCACACTTTTTCTAAATAAAGAAAAAAAAGTTGTTAAATTGTGTAACAAAATTGATGGAAGCAAATGTGAAGAGAAAGAAGACAAACCTTAACCTTGGAAGAGGCCTAATAATCACACATTTTACTCCAATTTTTTGGAGTCATCCATTTGAGAATATATCTCCTTGCTTCCTCATCTAAAGGAAAAGACTTGTAGTATTTATAAAGTCGATAACGATGATCCTTCGCCCTTTGTTTCAATAGTGAACTCACACATCTTGAAACTTTAAGGTTCTCAATATTGACAATATTGAGCTTCATCTGTTAATAACACGTGTAAGTTAAATTAATCTTTAAATCAATAAAATAAAATTGCATATAATTAAATAAATTGAAAACTACCAAAACTTTGTCCAAAACATTATGTAGCAAGTTGTCTTCCTTCAACCGCTTAGCATGTTGAAGGTAAGGCAACTCATTTCTGACAACAACACCTAACTCACTGGACAATTTAGCTAATTGGATCTTGTCAACAGGACGATGTTGCCTAGGGTCAATATACACTGACAACTTATTGTTCATTACAACATTCATGCGTTGCAACTCAGAACCTTTGGTGATACCTCAACCTCTTTTTCTTATATCGGTAGTGGAACTTGACAATAAAAGAATAATGAAAAAAATCACATTAAACATGTAAATATATATTTAAGCGTCAGTCTAATTATAGGTGGTTAAGATTAACAAAATTGAAGATCCCTCAGCATTAGTTAAGGTATTGCTGACTGGCTTTATTGGTGGATGAACTCAATGGTTGTTGTTCGATAGGTTCAAATTGATATAGTTGTTCTAGAGTTGGATCAATTTCGGTTGTTGCCACCTTCTTTCCCTTGTTTCTACCAGGTGCCATTATATTGAATATCTATAAATGAAATATGCAAGGATAAAATATGCAATTATAGAAAAGGGTAGTATTGTTTTTTGTTGTAAAAATAAAAATTAAAAAAATATAAAAGGAAATAACAAGTGTATGTTTTCCTTATCTTATGATTGTTAGGTTTCGATCATGCATCTCATACATAATATATATCAAATATATGCAACGGAAATAAAACAGAACCTCAAAAACTAGATCTACTCTTGCATATAGATATAGAAAAAACAAAAACATGAAATGTAAGATGTTTACATACCTTTCTGATAATCTCCTTCGTTCTTTAATCTTCTCCGCGTTGTGTTGTCGTAAACCACAACGATCAACACAGACTGTCTCTAATGAAAGTCCACACGAAAATAAAAAGATGAAACCTTATTAGGAGATAGCTAAAATTCTTTCTTTGTGCTAGCAAAGACAAGAACTCTTAAGAGAGTTAGAGAGAAAAAGTGTATGTATAAGAAAAAGAACTTTTTTTGCCCCTTTTTTGTGTCTTACATAAGATGCACGAAAATCATCCCAATTTTCTGCAACATTTGGCCTTCCATAACTCCCATCACTAATAAAAAGTTATGGGAAGTTAATGGTCATGAATAGAATGCATTAACGGAAATTATGGGAATTTAATGACCATGAATAACATGCATTAATGTAAGTTATGAGAAGTTAATGACCATGAATAACATTCATTAGTGGAAGCCAACAATACTTGTTTTTAATCCATTCCATGTAAAGTTTTCTACCACGATCACATCACGATACAATCCTCAAATACTCTCTCATATCTTGAATCACCATTTAAGACCATTTTACCTATCATTCAGATCTCCTATGTGTGTGACGCATTCGGTTCCCAGTTATGTTGGTCACTTGAATTAACACTTAATTTAAGTAAGTCAAGAGCGGTATCTAATAACACGTTATGGCCCCTAATCAATCGGAAATTCAGTGGTTTGACTACGAACCCTTCCATACGTAATGTTGCCATACAATTTGTCCTTTTACTATCTATACCCCACTTGGTTCAGAGTATGGTCAAAGTGTCAACTCCCACTAGACTGACTATGTCACATCTAGTCCAAGTGTTATTAGACCTTGTCCTGAAGATCTCATTACTCTATGTATCATTGAAGATACTCTTCATGACATATATCTGCTCTGGCTAGAGACTCCTGAATAATGACCCCAACAAGAGGCCATGGGTATCATCTTCTTCTATCAGGAGGGTAAATCCTTTATTGGCTACTCAATTACCTACGAATACCTCAAGCTGTACTCAATCACCACCCTATGAGTAACTCCTGAAAGGCACCGATGAATGGAGTCAAAGCATAGGATCAGTATTTGAGATATCCTTGAACACCTCAAGTCAAAGGATATTTGCACCATCGCTATGATGAGACTATCATTGACACTGGAATAAAATATCCATATGATTATCTCATAGTAGGTCAATCTAATGTACTTACTACCCTTAGTAAGCATCCATATGTTAACTCTAAACAACTCATGTCTACAGCTTATAAGATCTACAGCTTGATCTAATCAAGGAGTATAACATATGCTAGTCTATCCAGATTAATGATATCCCATCTCATTAATCCTATGACTAGGAAAAGTTTAGATACTAACATAATTACGCATGATAGGAATCTCATTATCATGATCTCATCATGATTTCCTCCATGCTATGTTTTGTATCAAGGACTTCATTAAATCAATTTAAAATTAACATCAAATCTATAAACGTGTGAACATCGAAATAATGAAAATTGCCTTTATTAATCATAAAATGATTTGTACAATAACTGCTAAAGGTGATTGCATTTAGAGCACTACTCTAATAATGATATGGTAATTGATATATAATAATTATTTGGTTCACAAGCCTTTTATGTTTATGCACAAGCCTTTGGGACTTAGACAAATATAAGAGTTTGTTAGGGTTTGTAATCACCACTCATTTTATGTATGTAAACAATAATTTCTTTTATCAAGTAAGTGAGAAATACTCTATCTTTCCTTGTCTTAAAAAATAATAAACCAATTTAAACATCTTAATGTCTACGTTATTGATACATCCAACACTATTTTATAAGAGCACAAAGATCATCTATACATTGATTTTACATGTTTGTAAAGCATGCGTGGATAGGTAACTCATTCCCTATCAAAGTAGAACAATTCAAACATTTAGGACTTTCATCGAACACCTTATAGGAAGCCAAAATTCAGTCAAAACTAATCAAACAAATTTTGTCCTTTCCCTTTCTTCACTAACATTAACACATATTGATAACCATTCAACCATTATTATTCTCAATGCACGCAAACAAGTCAACAACTCACCTTACAACTGATGATGAACATAGCATTTAATGGACACAATGAAAGAAGAAAAAAAACTCAGGACATCCATCGAACTACTTACCAAGTGGAGTACAACTGTAGGGAGACGATGGAGGACAAAACCAAGACAACAAGATATAAGAAGATGAATGAACGAAGTTACTACAAATGGGAGAAAATCGCGAGGGAGAAAAGAGGAGGAAAGATTTTAGGAGGGAGTGTTTCAGGTTTCTATAATTAAGCAGAGGTCGGGATGACATCATCTCAGTTATTGTTTTTTTTAGTCGCAGAATACAATGTCATCTCAGTTATTGTTTTTTTTAGTCGCTGCATACGATGTCATCCCAATTCGTCGCCAAATGTCCAACATTTGCCTACTAAATTCAAAAATTGTTGCCAATACTATATCGTTTTCATACATTTTTTAATTTTGCTAAATTTTTCTAAAATATCAAAACACCAATCATGATAGAAATTATAGATAATAAAAACAATTTTCTAACACCACATAAAGTTATGAAATCATCATATATATTTTAAAAGATTAATAAAATGTATAACGACAATTTTGTTCACTAAATTTTTTTTACAGTTATGCAATCAACACACATTAACATCATGTAGTAATCTTTGAAATGACATTATTATTAAATTCATTTTCAATAATATTAAATTTTATTTTTTAAAAATATATTAATATTTAATATTGATTACCATTTTCTACTATATTGCAATTTATTTTTAATTAAATTGCTATTATTATTATCATATATGGTAATTAACTTAATTTATTATGAATGTATACATAATAATCGTAGCTATTATAATGATTTATGAAATATTGCATTATATAAATTTTCCTATATCTTACTTAAGTAATATATAAATTCTATGTATATAAGTAACATAGAATTTATAAATTCTATGTTACAGTACGATGTTAGGCAAAGGTGATAACTGTTGGACCCCAGACGTTTTCTTAGAAGTAACAACTACTGAATGAGGAATGTGGATAGATTCTTGTTTTGCTTTGGTGTTTTTGATAGATAAGAGATGTTGAAATGGGAACAATCAAAGTGAAAGTACCAGTAAAATGAAAGCAAAAATAAAATTGAATTTGTGTAGTAAGTTGATGAAGAATATGTATATATGTGTAAGTTCTGTTATTAGTGAAATTCTCTTTATGGATGATATTGATTTGAAATTAAGTTGAGAATGAGGAGTAAATGGATTAGAAAAGGTGATCTTGGTATGAGTTGTGTTAAGGAAAGATTTTGAAATAAAAAATTGATATGAAAAATGTTCACTGAGTGTGCTTCGGTTTGTTAGCCATAACATTGTCCCTAGTGATCCAAACGAGATGGTTCTCAATTTGGATTAAACTAGAGATAGGTGGCTATATTTCTTATAGAGACATTGAATTTCAATTCTGTCTCTAAGAGTCTCAAATTTGTCATTAAGTTAAGTGTTGGGTGTAGTACATTGGTGTATGAATATAAAATTTATTTCGAATTTTGGGGGTAAATTTTGGATTGGTATAAATAGGCTTTGGCAAAGTTGTCTTCTAGAGAGTTATAGATCTTTCTTTTACCTTTCCAATGGTATATAGTATGAAAATTTTGGACATCTGACTTGACAATTATGCTCATTATAAGTGGAGTTACTCTGGAAAGTGGAAAACTAAGACGAAACGTCTTAGGTGCAAAACTAAGACTGTTGGGCCCCGATTCACATTAAGCATGTTTAAATTATTTTGAGACACGTTTATATTCTTTTGAGGATTTTAGTTTGATAATTTTAATCTGATTGGAATAAATTGAGGATTTTTATTCCTTAAGTTATGATTAGTTAATGAAAGGATTTAGTAAATTTTGATGAGTTGGTAAATAATTATTTTTATGAGGTATTATTAGTATTCCAAGACATGATATGAATTGAAAGTGTTCTGAGTTATTAGAATGTAAAAAGAATAAGTTGAATTTTAAAGGGCCCATTAAGAAGATTATATATGTTATGAAGGCTGAAAGTTTATAAAGATGGGCCTTGTAATTTTTATTCCATGGCATAAAGAAGA
>JANZLC010000200.1:18611583-18640062 GCA_026413385.1 Erythroxylum gracilipes
TCCTACTTTAGGCCATGATTTAATCCCTTAATCAATTTGAATTAAATTCCAACCTACACCTAATTAAATTCCAATTATCGATTCTAATAAATCCACAAAATTAAAAATCATGCCTCATAACATAATTAAACCGGGTTGGGGCCCAACAATTCATATTTTGTAAGTTGTGAATTTTGACTACACGACAAGAATTTTGAAAAGCAAGCATTTTTACGATTCAATAAGATATTTTCTAAGACAAGTGAAATGTTTCAAGGTTTTTGCTTATCTTTTTATTATAAACTGTTACCTATGAGCTGTTAAGCTCACCCCCTCTCTGTCCTATCCTCAGGTGATAGCCAAGAGATTTTGAAGTAATCAAGAGCCTAAAGGAAACTGCTACATTTGCTACTTTGTCTTTTTGTAATAAGCCAATAGTGTGGCTTTTGAGATATAAACAATGTTTCCAAACTCTGTTGCTTGAGTAATGAAATGATAGATTGAAGAAATTTCAATTGTGTTTGTCCTTTTTTAATTCCTTGTATAATGGTCGAGTCGAAGTAATACGATTGTTTTGATGTTTGACTGTTTTTGGGCATGCCACCTTTGTAGAATAAGGTCCATCAAGGATTCATGGAAAGAACCTTACAAGGTAATATGCACACTCAAGTCAAGTATTATGGTATTTTAAAGAGTTGGATTTCGAAAAGTTTCGGGATCCAACAGTTGTGGTATCAGAGAAAGAAGATGAATCAATGACGTTCAAGGAAATTCCATTCGGATAAGCTCACGTTCATGATCCGAAGTTAGGCTCCGAAAATGGTGCCCAACATTAGATGAGGGTTAAGGAATCACGCTCAGGTATTATAAGGAACCAAGAGGTTAGGCTCCAGAAACGGTGCCTAACAACAACGAATATGACAATGTCTCCTTATTTGGCAACGGTTTTTTAAATCCTGACGAAATTGTTCTATATTTCTTCCAACAAAATTGAAAACAACATCGTTTATCTTAACAACAAAAGACGTCATTTTCTACTGGGTTATTAACATGAAAACGAACTTCTCTTCATTTTCATGTTAGCTGTCAACATTCCTTTTCATTCACGGTCTAATTGCCATCGTCCCCTCTCTTGTGCTCGTTTAGTGTGTTGTGGTTGTCACCATCGAAGAAGCATCCTTACCTGTATTGGTATTATTCTTCTTTTCTATTTTCAAACCCTCCTTCTTGTTCTCTGTTTTATTTATACGTTTAGGTGTTTATTGTGATTTTTTTTTGCTTATGGTGTATGGGTTTTGTTTGTATTTCTGTTTGGAAGATAATTTATTATCTTCCTTTGTTGGTTGTATATGTGTTGACTTTTTTTTACCACCTTTAGTGCTTCTTTCAGGAAAGCCTACTAACTATTTGATGAAAGGTTTGTGAGATATTTAACTCTTTTTCTTGCTAGGAAAAATTAGTCTTTTTCAATATAAACCACTTGTTCATATTGAAAATTTAACATTTTTACAATAATAGTAATATAACCTTATATAGAAAATACTATATTTCTGTACATAAAGAACATGGTCATGTGTACTTTACTTTAAAATCTAAAATTTAGATATGATATAAAGGGTAAATGGATAAGTTTTGTTTTAATAAGGGTAACTTTCATCTCACTAGGCAGATTGAAGATGTATAACTATTAAACTCTAGTACTTTGACTTATTATCGAGAATTTAATTGAACATAAAAAATTCTATACTAAATTGACTTTTTGGAATATAATTATTGACATTAATTCATCGAAGAATGTCAATGTAGCAACCGATGGTGGAAATGAGTTCCACAGGGAGGAATGCGACAAAATTGTCCCTAATGAAGAAAAAGTCAATGTAGAACAAATCTCCTCTTCATATACTAATAACCGCTCACCTTCTATAGCCGATCTTCTTCAAGATTTTTAGTATTATCCTAACTACCTCTCTTTCTTTATTATTTGTATCTCATTTTCTGTTATGAACCTATTATATATATGAACATTTGATTGTATATACTATATGTGTGTTAAGCTTCTTTGAATCTTCAAGAGAACATAGATGGAAATGGAGGCAGTTACGATGTCACGATGGTCTATAAAGGATCAAGGAAATTGGTTATTTTGGAAAATTCGTCGATTCCAATTACTATGTATATTCAATCAGGTATGCATGTGTTCTAATTTGGGTTCGTTATACTGTTTCACTAAACTAGCTATCTAAGTTCTATACTAATTGTGTCTTAGGTGAAATGCATCATTCTAGCAGTTCCTCTAATTTAAAGATCCATACTGCATCTGGGGATTAGTTCATTGTATCTTCTGCTAGTTTAGTTACAACCAAGAAGTTGTTAAAAGAAGATGTCAATAACCCAACACCTGAGAGAATACCTTTGACCTTTTCAATTGATACCTTTGAATGTGCAAGGACCCTTCTTAGAAATCCAAACCTAAAGAACTTATTTACCTTTACTGACTCTTATGTCACTTGAATTTCAAAAAATATATATTTCATTTCCTTTTCGATAGAATCAGTGTGAAACTTTATTTATTGTTCTGTCTGTAAAAATTTTAAAAACAACCTCCTTACTAGTTAGAGATAAGGTTATGTACTATTAGACCTCTTTAGACCTCGCATATCAATGAGAACCACACCGGGTGTTGTTGTTGTAAGTTTGTAAGATTTGTTAAACTTCTAATCAAAATCTTCTACTACTTACCATATATTATTATATTATATTACTACCACTTCCAATATTTTTATAAATTATTATTTTATTTTTTAAAATGTTATTGATTAAGAATGGTAGTTAACTTAAATTGATGATATTTTATGCTATTAAAATTAAAAGTTTTGGTCTGATTATCTTTCTATGTACAAAATATATTTACTTTTCAAAATTTAACCTACTATTTGTTTTTTCAACAATATGTTTAAAACATTGAAAACAACTTTAACAACAAAAGATAACTTAAATAGGGTTATATAAATATCATTTATAATTAACCTTGATTAGGATTATTAAGTACACTTAGCATTAACAAATTATTTTAAAATATTATTAATTTTAAAAATACTATCACATACAAAAATTCGTTAAAATTCTCCCAACAAATTATCAAATTATTTAAAATCAACTTTTGGTGACAAACGTTTAATTACAAAATCTAGCAACGACTTACATAATTGTCACCAAATGCTATCATATTGGCGACAAATTTTCATAATGGTCATAAAAAGTCGCTACTTCTGCGACGCTTCTCAATAATCTTCACAGAATATATTTGTTTATCAAAACTTTGTGCGACGATTTAGATAATTGTTGCAAAACAACAATATATTAGTGATGAAAATTGAAAAACATTCCTTATCGCTATTTGTAGATGCCATTTCGACGCCAAATATATTGATTTTCCGTGACTACGTGATGATATCAATATTTGTAGCTAAAGGTTGCTATATTCACAACGAAATCCTGTAACCGTTGCAAAATTTTCACCTATTGCGACGATTTCTTTAATCCTCATGAAATATATTCCGATGTTTTTCTTTAACATCGCAAAATATTGTACTTTGGAATAGATGTCTTTCAGCGATATTTTCTAATTCGTCGCCAGAAAAAACATAACCAAAAGTATTGTAGTGTATCAAAGTGGGCAAAGAAAGGGATGTAACTGAAACAAAGGTGGTAGTCGTATACTTGGGGCCAGGGGATTAAACTTATGTCAGAGATTTTTCCTTGGACTTTAATAAAAATGGCGCAATCCTTAACTTGTTTGACCCGTATTTTAAGGCTGACAAGTCGCCCCGCGGTTATATCTTTGCGAACCTAACTTTATCTTTCTCAATTGCACTAAATCCGAGAGCTCACCCACATGATACACATCTATAATCTGTTTGTGTGGTCAAGGACTTCACGAGATCTTAAGAACCTCACCTAATATCTTAAACCGATGATGCTGGTCCATCGAAAACCCTTCATCTTTTCAACTTGTAAAACCATACAAACATTCTTTTCACATCTCCGAGGTCAAAATCCTTGCTAATCATGCATCTTGAGTCATCTACTTGCTAGTACATGAACTTAGAGCATAAATGTAACTATCATTTAACTATACATGAGTCTTCTCTTGTTAAGAACTGTTTGATCCTTTTGTAATTCCCCCTGGTTGGTGAGATAGGGAGGGCTCGGATAACAAAATCGATGTCCCGTGTCCACTCTATTCTTTTCTCAGGTGAGCACGGTCCGTGTACGCAATGTACTCTATATACTTGATTTCACTCATTTACCATCACAAATGTTTAACAGAAATTTATTCATTTCGAAGTACAATGATGCATTATGACAGAGAGGGTACAAGGATGGTCAATAAGAAGGACCCATTTCACGACCGAGCCGGGCCATTATAAATGTAAACCTTGCGTAGACGTAGTGTCTCACTTTTACGAGGATGAAGTGGGCAGGAAACGAATTTTGGCAGGGTATTCAGATAAAAGAACTTCCTTTTTACTTCTTTTGCAGAAAGTTAATGTTGGAGCCGTATTTAGCTGCAGACTTGAAACAATTAAAGATCGGGAGTTAACACCAAATTAAGAGAATAAAGAGATATAAGTTATATGTAGTAGATTCAGAAATATATGCCCATAATGGACCTGGATGCTCCGAGTATGTATTGGATGCAGTGACTGTGAACCCACTTGAGCGTTCATTATATACTGGTGACTTGAGATACCGACAGAGCTAACTGCAAACGTTTGTTTGACTAAAGGCTGAGAGCACCGTATCCTACAAGATCGAGAATTTGGATGGGAAAATTCTGAATTTGCCAATGTCACGTAAGGGTACATGTTTATAATGATTGTGGCAGGACGTTCGGCTCCATCCTGTTGAATGCTTTCTACATCTTATTGAAATAGTTTCCCTTTTCTTGTATTTTTTTCTGGCTTTCTTGTATTTTATATTTACCATGTCATTGGACTAAGTAGCTGTCCTTCAGAAATACTAAGTGACTGCCATTTGAACAACGAAAAGATTGGCATTGCAATATAATATCGTAGGTGAAAGCAAAGCAGCTCATTTAATTCATGCACATGTGCTTAATTAATGCCTATAGGAAAGAAGGTTCGGCCTTTATTGTCTCTGACTTTCTTGCGCACAACCACATTAACGCCTTGTGTAACAACTAGCTAACAGCTATCTATCTTCTCCATATCTTCCCTTGCACCTTGGGCATGAATACGCAACCACTCTCTCTTCCCACCCCTCTAAATGGACCCCGACAAACTCAAGGCATTACCATACGGATTCATATTGCGTAAAAGCTCAATAAAACAAGAAAACCTTTTTTTAACTGACGAACATGTTCTTTATGTGTTAGAAACCATCATATTTTGCATTTACAGGTTTGTAGCTTTGGTCTTCCCCTCTTATTTGGGAGCACAACATTGTTGTTGGGACCTTTTATATATATATATATATATATATATACGTCCCTTTGAATTTTATCAGAATAAGATAATATAACTACAAACTTATTATCAGATCAAACCCTGATGATTTATGAATTGGTTTCTGCTTACAATCTAGGCATCAAACATTTGCCCGTCATACCATATCCACGTAAAATAAACAGTCATAATAATACTTGTAATAAGCCTAAACGGATTAAATTTTCTGCTCCATCAAACCTTGGAATGTTAGAAAAGAAACTCATAATGGTTAGGCTACTTATAAGTTAACAAATTAGCAGAATCAGTTCGGATGATTTGTAATCCTGATGGTCAAAATAGGACTATAAAATTCGATTCTTAATCTAATCTGATTCGGTACGGGCGAAGCATAAGAAAGAAAGATATAGTCACTAAGACAATAACTAGAATAATATAAAGAAAACAAACTACCTAATAACAGAAAGAGGAACACAAAACAGACGAAGAACTGACTTTGAACAAGACGTTCGTTGATTTTAACATCATTAACATCCCAAAACAAGGTAGACTTATCCAGTTCCTTACATGATCTAAAAGTATCATCATGGTGGGGGAGTTATCTACTTAGGCCCAAATGGACCTTAATCATTAATACATACCTGCAGATTAGCGAAGAAAAAAGATTAGAAGACAGTTATAATTATTTGTAGGTTGAGCCATGTCCGACAATGGCCAAGAGCACACTCTTCATGTTTCCGACCAGATAACAACCTCGAAACCCGGTACGTTTAAGACCTGAACCCAATGTTCGCTCAGCGGGCTCGGTGTCAAGCTCATCATCAAAAACATCATTGACTCTCCAGTGAACAGGAGGCCTTGAAAATGAACGACGACGTTCTCTTTTGCGTTTTGAGTTCCTGAAGTTCGCCGGCGATGAATAAACTGATGACCATAACGATAACGACGAAGAAGAAGATGGGGAAGAGGACATTGAACACGAGGGTGAAACATAATTCCTTTTTGAAGCAAGCCTAAGCAAGATACCTCTCAAAAGATTATGCCTCACGCTCCTGTTCGTAGAATTCGCTTTTGAAGTCGAATAATAAGAAGGCGGCGGTGTTAATGGAGGAACAGAGGAATGAGCAGATGGGTGCTTAGGAGTACCAGGCCTTGTTTCCCATAAGAATGGAACTGCACCTGAAGTACCTGCGTAGTAGACTCTGCTAGAGGAATTAGCCATTGATGTTTCTTTGGACATAATCCTAGAGAAAAATTTGTCATCCTGCGTAACTTCTAGGGATTTTTCAGTGACTTCGCAGTAACTACCACTTGGCATTTTAGACTCACTAGCTAACTAGATAGGCTTGTGTGTATAATTTGCTCAAGTTTGCAATTGCCGCAAATCAGAGTAATAGAGATCCACAAATGAAGCTGTAGGAGAATAGAATGCTTCAAAAACCGAGTGAGCTTGTGAAAGTAGGGGTCTTCCAAGGGGACTAATTATGGAGAGGCATTAATGTAATAACTAATATACAGAATTGAGCTAGGGCACAATCGTGGGTGCTTGGAACTTTGTCCCGCTATGTGGTGTCAATCATATTCGGAGACAAGAGAAAAACACACCAAAAAATTAATCGGTTATCTTATCGGGTCAACTTAATCGTGACAACAAAGCACTCTAATCAAGTTTAATCAAATAATATAAGTGAGAAAATAAAAATAATAATAAAGAAACAAACACAGAAATTTATGTAAAAATTCTTTTAGAGTTGAGAAAAAATCATGGCCAAACTGATAAATAAATCTATTAATCACAAATAAGGATTTTCAATTTTTGATCTTTCATTCCATAAGAACAAGTTGTCTTACAAAGATTCAACATTGAAATTAAAGTTAATGCGCAAATCAACAAACTCACAACCCAATCCTAAAATTAATCAAACAAGGATGAGAATCAAAAACTACTTGTTCTCTCTATGTTTTCTTTTCCCTTTTTGGTGTTTTTAGGTCTCTCAATAAATAAACCTAAGCCTTCTCCTCTTTTATATTTTGAATTAGGTTTTTTGCATACATAGTCACATACACGCCCGTATAAGTATCGTGTATCTCCCAGCATCCTTGAGTAATGGACTTACACAATTATGGAGAGCTATACAGTCATCACATACGACCATGTATGTCATCTACATGAGCATGTACACGATCATGTATGTCTTCACTCTTCACATGTTCCTTCACTCAGTTATCAAGACTTACATCGTTGATCTACACAATTATGAAAGTCAAGGAAACAAGCGTATAGCTCCCTACACGGCCATGTATCTTCCCATAAGTAAATTTTCCAATCTTATCTTCCCTTGTTCGTCATTCTGAAGAACCATAAAGGCATGTACAATCATCCACAGTCTTAAAATAGGGTTGGACACTCAACAAATTTCCCCCTCCAATATAGTTATAGGGAAGACATGTTATGCTTCCACAACTACATGAGAGATATCTTGGCAATCTTACTATAAAACTTATGCTTACTTTCGGGAACTATTTTAGTCAACCTATTAGCACCATTCTAGTCCATATGAATCTTCTTCAATATTAATTGATGCTCCTCAATCACATATCTTAATCAATGATATTTGACATCTATATGCTTTGTGCGAGAATGATACATAGTATTTTTGCTTAAGTCAATAGCTCCTTAACTACCACGAAACACTATATAGTCTTCTTGCTTCACATCCAACTCTTGAAGGAATCTTTTCAACCAAAGCATCTCCTTACTAACTTCCACTATAGTTATATACTCTTTTTCAGTCATAGATAGAGATACAACTTTTATAGCTTTGATTGCTATGAAATGGCTTTCTCTGCAAACTTGAACAGAAAACCTGAAGTAGATTTTCTTCCATCAAGATCTTCAGCTATATATGCATCCACATAATCTTTTATAATTGACTTTGCATCACTAAAGCACAATCTCCATTTTGAAGTACCTCTCCAGTATCTCAAAATTTATTTCACTGCTTCCCAGTGAACCTTTCCTGAATTAGACAAGAATCTGCTTACTAACGCAACAAACTGTGCAGTATTTGGTCTTGTACACACCATATAATATATCAGAGACTCTACTGTAGATGAGTATAGAATAAAAAACATATCATCTTTCTCCTTTTTTATTGAGGGACATGCACATTTGCTCAACTTGAAGTGAGGTGCCAGTAACATGTTAACTGGCTTGGTATGCTTCATATTGAACCTTTATAACGCCTGTGCAATATTACCTTTCTTGTGACAACCACAATTTCCTATTTTTCATGTCCCGAGTTTTCTCTATGCCTAAAATTTTCTTTATAGGTATCAAATCTTTCATATCAAAAGATTTATACAAATCCACCTTCAACTTTTAGATTCTACCAACATCTTAAGCCACAATCAACATATCGTTAACATATAGAAGAAGAATAATGAAGACCTCACCTATGAAAATTTTTAAATAGCCACACGCATCGGCATAAGTTCTCTTGTACCCATAATTTTTTCATAAAAGAGTCAAACTTCTGATATCATTGCCTTGAAGCTTGTTTCATATAAATTTTCCTTCAACTTGTAGACAAATTTCTCCTTGCCTTTAACTTTGAAACCTTTTGACTGCTCTATATATATCATCTTCCAAATCTCCATGTAAGAAGTTTGTTTTAACAATAAGTTGCTCAAATTTAAGATAAAAACAAGCAAACAAACCCAAAATTGTTAGAATTGAAGTTATAATAACCATTAAGGAGAAGATTTCATCAAAATATATACCTTTCTTTTGACTAAACCCTTTCACCACTAACCTTGTGCTTCATTAGCTTATCACTGTCTTTCTTCATCTTGAACACCCACTTATTCTTCAGTTCCTTTTTTCCTTTTGGAAGTTTCATAAGCTTATATGTATCATTCTTCTTTAGGGAGTTCATCTCTTCCTTCATAGTTGCAAGCCAAAGATCGTTGTCATCATAAGACGTAAATTTTTGCACATTCTCAAGCTCTCCCTTAGTAGTAACTAATAGATATTTTGTATTCGGATATCTAGTAGAAGGACTTGTCTCCCTTGTCTACCTTTAAAGTTATATTTCATTAGTTGTTGGATCTAATTGCTCCCTCTGCTTATTATCCTCAATAATTCCACCTTTAACATTATCTGAATGTGGTTTATGTAGCTCATCATTATTATACTATATTTGATTGCCACAAATTTGTGTTTGGAAACACACTTCATCTTTTTCACGTGTAGACTCCTCAATATTGGAAGAAGAATTTCAATATCATAGGATGAACTACTGTGTGTTAACTTATCTTCTTTTAGAAGATCAACACGTTTCTCATACTCCTAGAATACCTTATTCATGCTCCTGACCATCTTTTGCTTCTCTAATTCATAGATTCTAAAGCCAAATTGTTCATCACTATAGCTTACAAAGATACAAGGTATTGTCTTTGAGTCAAGCTTTTGTCTCTTATCCTTAGGTACGTGTCTAAATACGTTGCAGTAAAACACTCTCAGATGATGATATGTATGATTTTAGCAATTTATGCTCTCTCGGGAATCTCATATTTAACATAACTAAGGGATCTTGATTGATCAAATAAACTGTTTTACCCTATAAAGGCTTCGACAACATTGAGCATACAATGAAACTTCTCTAGAATAGTTATGTTCATCCTCTTAGCAACCCCATTATATTATAGAGTCTTTGGTTCAGTTTCCTCAATTCTAATGTTATGCAATATATAGTATTCTTGAAACACCTTGGAAGTATACTCTCCTTTATTTCCTGTTCGTAGGTACTTTAACTTCCTTTTAGCTTCTTTTTTTACCATAATATGAAATTTATGGAAAGTTTTGAATACTTGACTCTTGTCTCTCGACATATATACCCAAGTATTCCTTAAAGCATTATTAATGAATGTAACAAAATATTTGTTACCTCTTAATGAATCCTCCTCAATAGGGCCACAGATATTTGAATACACCAACCTAAATATCTCCATCTTTCTTGTAGATTGTTTCTTGAAAGAGACTTTATACTGCTTTTTTGTTAGACAATAATCGCAAGGATTAAGGGGTAAAGAGTTTTTAACTAGGATAAGGAATTTATCAGCAAGCAACTTTATTCCCTTTTCATTCATGCGCCCTAAGCTTCGATACCACAAATCTGGAGAAGTTTCCTCTTTGACTATATATGTTTCTCCACCACCACACACCTTCAAGTGTGTCTTGTACAATATCCAATATAATTCTCCTCTAGCAGCATTTATTGCTTCCTTAGACAACTTCTAATTTTTATCCCTGAAAGGGTGCTTAAATCCTTCTCGATCTAACACATTTGTCTATAACTTATTCAACCTTAAATCAGGAATGTGTCATATATCTCTTAAGGTAGTAAGCATTCCATGTTTTTCTAAACTCAAATATCAGCCATACTGACATTTTTAACAAAACTTTGATTATCCATCTTTACGCTCCCAAAGTCTCCGCTCTTATAGTTTGATAAGTACTCCACTTTTGGAATATAATGATTTGACATCCTATATCAATCAACCATTCAGAACCAAAATCACTGATATTAAAGCAATCTCTTGTTACACAAACTAGAGATACCTTTTCATCCATTTTTGAAGCAATTGCAGTTGTACTCTTATCATCACCATCATTTTGATGATTTTGTTTTTCTGATCCCTCTTCTATTTATAGTAGAACCTCTTTATGTGTCCTTGCTTATCGCAATAATGACATGTCTTCACATCTTTGTCACATTTGGACTTTGATCAATTCTTAGAGTTGTCAAGCCTTTTAGGTCCCCTACTCTTGCCCCTTCCCATGTTTTTTTCCAAGAAAGCCTGTACATTGTGAACTCTTATATCTTTTCTTATGATTTCTTCATTGAACATACTCTCTTTTATTACATCTAAAGAGAGCATGCCATCAAGAGCTGAATTGCTAATCATCACCACCAGTGTCTCCCAGCTATTTGTTAACAAACTCAAGAGGACCAAGGCTTAGAGAAGATCATCAAGAATGATCTTCATTGTAGTAAGCTTGTTAATTATATCCTAGAAATCACTAGATTCTTCAACCCAAATTTCCTAGTTTTCAACTTCAAATTTGAAAGCCTTTTGATCAAAGAAGCCTTATTATGGCCAGTCTTTCTTTCGTAAAGTCCTTCTAACTTTTTTCATAGCTCGAAAGGATCTCTTGAGACATATGGTTAAATATGATAATATCAATCCATTGTCAAATTGTTCCAAGAGTTTTTGCTTCATTTTCTTCCATTCTCTATCTGACATTTTTCTATGTTTTGAAGGAGCATCATCCTTCACACCTTTGCTCACATCAATAGGATCAAAGAGATCCTTACAGTACAAAACATCCTCTATCATGAGCCTCTAAATAGAGTAGTTTGATGACATCAACTTGACCATAGAGTTATTTCCACCTTTTATTATGATAACTCTGATACCACTTATTATGAGACAAAAGAAAAACATAACCAAAATCACAACTCTCTTATCGTGTTAACTTAATTGAAGCAATAAAGCACTCTAATCAAGTTTAATCAAATAATATCAATCAGAAAATAAAAAAAACTTAATAAAGATATAAACATAAAGATTTATATGAAAAACCCTCTAGAGTAGAGGGAAAAACTACAGTCTAAACTGATAAGCAAATCTACTAATCACAAATAAGGATTTACAAAAAAATTAATCTCTAACCCCACAACAAGTTATCTTACAAAGATTCAAGATTGAAATTAAAGTTGATGTGCAAATCAACAAACTCACAACCTAATCCTAAAATCAATTAAACAAGGATGTGAATTAGAAACTACTTGCTCTCTCTATGTTTTCTTTTCCCTTTTTGGTGTTTTTGTGTATCCCAATAAACAAAACTAATTCTTCTCCTCTTTTATATTACAAATTAGGTTTTCTATAACATACACGGTCACATACACGATCGTGTAAGTGACCATGTATCTCTGAGCATCACTTTAGTCGCAGACTTACATAGTTACAGAGGGCTACATAGTTGTCACACACGGCTGTACATGTCATCTGTATAGGTGTGTACACAACCATGTATATCTTCACTTTTCACACGTTCTTTCACACAGTTACAGATTTACATGGTGAATCTACATAGTTGTAAAAGTCAAGGAGGCAGCCATGTAGCACTCTACAAGGTCATGTATCTCCCCAAAAGAACTTTTTCTATCTTATCTTCTTTTGTTCGTTATTCCCACAAACCATAAAAGCGTGTACTATAACCAAAAGTCTCAAAATAGAGCTGGACACTCAACAAATCATCAATCAGAACTTGGATCCATTAAATGAAGTGAGAATCATGTAGCTATTAAACATACGAGCCTTTTTTAGAAATATTAAAACATGAGTCTTATTTTCAAAACATCAATTAAGTCGAGATGATTCTCCTTATGATGTTCTAATGTTTAGTTTTTAGTTCTCATTTTTGTTTTTCATATATTTGAATGTTAATAGTAATGTATTTATAATTTTATAATGAAAATATTTAAAATTGAAAATAAATTAATTTTATAAATTAAGTAATTAATTTTATTGTACTCGCTTGTATAATAATTTTTAATAATAAATATATCGTATGTATTAGTAATAAATAGTTAAATAAGTAAGAAATTTGTAGTAATTGTATTATAAACTTATATTCATTTATTAATAAAATTTTAATTATTAAAATCATTGTTATTATTTTAAATTAAATTAAATGTCATAAATAAATAAATATTTTTAAAAATTAAAAAAATTATGTATTTTACGAAAATATTTATATTTAAAAATATTATTATATTATTATCAAGTCTAAAACTACTTTATTTTCAAAACAATTTTTATTATAAATTTTAAATAAATTAAAATGTATTATATTAACATAAATTTGTTTGAAAAATATATTAACATAATTCTTATTAATAGTTAATATTGTACAATTAAATAATATATATTTAATAATAAATTAAAAAAATTAAGAGTAGTTTTTATTAATATCATAAATCATTAAAAAGGAAGAAATAAAAACTAAAAGTTTAACTAAATCAATATTTTATAAGTTAAAAAAAAAAGCAGATGAAGTTTATATACTGACAAATATATATCACTCCAAAAATGGATTTAGGGTACATATACTGACAAATAGAATTGATGATTTAAGGCTTCCAGCGGGCAACATATCGGCCGTACAATTTATTGAGACAGTTGAGACGTGAGAGAAAGGGTTAAAGTTGGAAAGGGCAAATAATAGTGGTTCATGATCTAATCCATTAAATTTGGATCAGATTTAGTTGACCCGACCTTCAGCTTCAACCATTATTTTAATGTAATTGAAATTAAATAGATGTTCAATTAATTGAAACAATATATGATGTATCTTACAAATTTCAAGTGCATAAGAAATTAGACAAGATGCATTAATGTTAGTAGTCAAAATTGATCTCATTAGCCAGCTAACATGCTGATGAAAAGGATTCATCATTTGCTTGTTTTGATTAGAATAGAAGAAGATTATGTTATGTGATGTCAGTACACAGTGCTCTATCCAAAACTATCAACTCTTAATATGCTAATTTCAACAAACTCGGGGACCCTAGTACATTAAATTGGTCCCCCAGTACAACCACGTGAAATTGACGTTTTATGTACGTGGATAATTAATGTTTACAAAAAAAGAAAGTAGTGGCCTAATACTTACCAATAGGGCATATATGTATCCCGGTCACGTTTGTCTGCTTTCTCATTCTTGCATGGTTTTATTACGGACAAGGAAAGGATGCTTAGACTTTATCTTTAATAATGAGGACCCCCGCATTTACTATCCGTAAAAAAAAAAAAAAATCTCTCAATTGTCCTTAATCATGTTTTTTAAAATCTCGGCAAGTTAGCAAGTACAATTGAACGCGTCGTCGAACTCTCTAAAATAATTCTGATTCTCTAAATTTTTTTAAGATTCGTAAAATCAGGTCAAATCTTTAGAGAACTAAGCACTAGTGGAGGTTTGGATTAATTAATTAATTAATTAAAAAATCAAAATAAATTAATTTAATATAAAAGTGAGAAAGTTAAGATTATGCAACTCTAATTTAAGGGAAATATCTAATCTAATTATAACAGTGATCATTGGTTTAAAAAGAATATAAGTTAGTCCGAAACATATTAGAATAGTCGTAACAAGTCTCAGATTTTCCTAATATAGTTGGTTCAATAACAACATCCAAACCAAAACTTACCATCCATTGACTGGGTGTGATAATATTCCATATCAAATAAATGATAGTAATAAGCTTAGTGAAACAGACTAACTCTAAATTAAATAATCAAGGTAGTTGTAATTGTTCAACTTAGTTTTCTTGTTTATCATAAGTTAAATATGTAAATTCATAAATAACTTACTTGCTACTTGTACTAATCCTTCATAATAATTATGGATCATTAAATTCATGGATAGCGATAGAATAATTAACATTAAATTAAATTGTTAGATTAATGAAGATTAATCGATCATGAAATACGAGAACTCGAAACAAGAAATACGAGAATTAAAACATGAAAAAGGTTTAGAACACAAAACCTCACAAAATTACAACTAGAATATTGAATCCCCTTGAATCAGAATAAATGAGTTTAGTCACACATAAATTTTGTTTTAATAACAAAAATAGAAGAAAGACAAAAAAATTGAGAGAAAAGCAATAAGAAAACCTTTTTTTGTTGTGAGGAACTTCTCTTTTATAGAGTTTTCGTGATCTAATCCTAATCTAATTTTACCTTAAAAAGATGTCTATCTAAACAAATTCAAATTCAAATTCCTACATGATAGGGATAGAAAGAAATGTCTCAGTTAAACTCCAACTATTCAAGTTATTAGTCTTATCCACTGCAACAATCTCTTCATTTTATCCAAAATTTGTGATTATCATTAATAATGTCCCAATTTGATACAATCTCCACTTTTCATCTCCTAAAATAAAACAAATATTAATTTTCATATCTAAGCACCAAAATAAATCAAAAACAAAGGAGATAATATCAAATAATATATCAAGATAAGATCATATCAATTCTCCCACATCGGACTCATGCTTATCCTCAAGCATATATCAATTCAATTCATTAATCATCTTCACAACAACCTCTCATCTCCTTTCATGTTATCCAAAAATATCCAAAAGTTAATTCACATTTAGGGGTTAAGATAAAATAATAATCGAAAGAATAAGCACTCATACGACACATTGTTAAAGCCTAGCATCTCATCAATTTCATCAAAATCAAATGAGTAAGACTTGACACCCTCACAAGGATTTTATTATATAAAGTCAAAGTGTTTAGGTTTCATTAAGCTCTCAAATCAAAGCATAGCAAGTTATTTTCATAAGCTTATTTAAGAATCATATCTCCATCACTAAACAAAATGAACCTAATGTATAAATCAAAGGGACTTAATAAGAGTTGTAACATGTCTTAGGTAAGGTATGACAAGAAAAAGCTTTTGGCTAAATAAATTGAAGGAAATCATATAAACTTATCCACACAAGTTTCAACTTAAATCAAAATTCACTTGATTCAAATAACATCTATTTCAATCACTTTTTCTTTTCTTTTCTTTTCATTTTTTCTTTCTTTTTTTAAACAAAAATATCAAAAAGGAGATTTTCTTATACTTCTCCTCCATTCTATAAAAATATTATAACAATGTAATTTGAATCATCTAATTAACTTTTCATGGAAATGGTCAAAATCCTATGCAAATAAGCTTGATATAATTCCTTCAATTTAGGGGGTTTGAAATCATTAAGGATATCAACAATAAAAAGGGTAAATTCGGCTTGTAACAAGGTTATTATGCAAGAAAGGAAAAGTTAAGGCTCAAAATGGTTTTCTAAGGATAAAAAGTAAGGTAGGTTTGTTTAGGTCAAAAATGGTTATCCTAGATGCCCTCATCATCTTTATACACAAATTCTTAAAAAATGTGGTCTCTAACACATATTCAAAAGCAAGTTCTAGTATAAATGAGTTATGTTTGATAACATATAACAAAAAGATATATATGAGCACAGATGTGATGAATTTTCTTTAAGCTTAAAGCTCCTGTAGGTGTAAAAAATGCATCAAGTCTTACACACTTTCATTAAACAAAAGCAATAAGATACTTGAAATAATTTAATGAAAATACTATTCATGTTTGTCTCTCTTATGCATTAGATCTTAAACCAAAAATGTATCTTAACTTAAGAATTATTTATGAACAACAATAAAAAAATTGTGAAGTTATCATGAGAAATAATTAATATATGAATCAATATATCATAAGGCCAAGCACAAATCACACTGGGGGCTTTCGGGGAAGACCGATGTGGGGAAGTCCAAACACAAATCACAATGTTCATCATACTATAAACATACTCTTCCTTACACCTAAATCATACATTGTCTCTAATGTATGCATAAGATACTCACAGCTCAACAAAAATAATCAAAGAAAATAAAGAATAGAGGACTCCCTAAGGTGTAAGCATCGAAAAGGATGTATGCTATGGTGTCAGAGGATATATAATAGTTTGCGTTGGAGTTGATGGTCTACATTGTTTTGTGAGAGAGATGGTTGGTGATTTGAAATTTTCTTTTAATTAGTGGGAGGGATGTGCATCTTTGGTGGTCGAATGTAGGTGGAGGGTTGGGGGTCTTATGGAAAAGTGTGAAGATTATGGGTTTGTTTTTAATTTCCTACAAAGAAGAAACAAATAGATTAGGTTCTTGGGTTTTTTAATTAAAAAATTAATTGAAAATTTTGAAAATATTATATACATAAATAAAGGGAAAATTTTTTATTTTTAATTATTTTAAAAAAATGTAAATTTAAAAAAGAACTTTAGGGTTCCAATCCAAAACATTAAATTACATAAGGCAAGATCTCGCCTTATGAGATTTAGTAGTCTGAAATTTTAAGACCCCCTTTTCCTTAAGCTAATAAATTTATGTTTCAAAAACAAACAAATGCAAACTACATATAAGTAAAGCAAAATTAATAACAACTATCATATTGACTCCCGAAAAGTGCAATTATTTAATGTCATTATGCTCAACAAAGCCAGTTCTTCTCAAATTTCTTCATATGATGGAAGTTTTAAATCAATATTCACCATACTGAAAACTGTCATCTCTTTATAAAATGGTTTCAGTCTATGTCCATTAACCTCAGAAATCTTTTCGATCTCTAAATTTTTTTTTCCACTGCACCATGAGAAAATATATTAGAGATAATAAATGGGCCAAGCTATCTAACACGCAAATTACCTGACATAAGCTTTAATCGAGAATTATGCGATAATACTTTCTGTCCCACCTTGAATTGCTTCCTTAAGATCATATTATCATGGAACAATTTGGTTTCTCTTTGTAAATTTTCAAATACTCGTAAGCATCCAAACTTATTTCCTCTAGGTCTTGTAATTGCAACTTCCTTTCCTCCCCAGCTTTAGCCAAATCCATGCTGCAACACTGCACGACCCAGTAAGCTTTGTGTTCAATTTCTATTGATAAATGACAAGCTTTACCAAAAACTAATTTATAAGGAAACATTCCTATGGGTGTCTTGTAAGTTGTATGGTATGCCCAAAGAGCATCATCTAGCCATAAACTCCAATCTTTTCAACTAGGATTCACAGTCTTTTCCAAAATAGACTTCACCTCTCTATTTAATACTTCAGCTTGTCCATTTGTTTGTGGATGATAGGTAGTGGCTACTCAATGATGCACTCCATACTTTTTAAATAGCGCTACCATGACTATATTGCAAAAAAGGACTTCCTTGATCACTAATAGTGGCACATTTATTTCTAAATGTTTTAAAAATCTTAGTCTTTATAAACCCAATAACAACTGTAAAATCATCAATCTTGGCGGCTTTTGCTACCACCCTCTTGGAAATGTAATCAACAACCAAAAAGTATATAAGAAAATCCACAAGATAAAGGAAAGGGCCTCATAAAATCAATACCTCATACATCAAATATCTCAATTATAAGAATTGGGGTTTAAGGCATTTCATTTTGATAAGATAATGTACTTGTCTTTTGACATCTGTCACAACTTTTACATAACATATAAGCATCTTTAAATAAAGTCTCCCAATATAATCCACTATCCAAAACTTTCCTAACAGTTCTTTTGGGACCAAAGTGACCAGCACATGCATATTTGTGATGAAAATATAAGACAACATGTTGTCCATTTTTCGACACATAATGCCTTATAATTTGATTAGAGTAGAACTTTCATAAGTATAGTCCATCCCAAACATTGTATTTTGCCTCATTTCTTATCTTTTCCTTCCTAGACTTACTAATGTAATGATACATGTTTAAATGTTGATTCATTTGATATACTACACTTAGTGAGTAATTCCTTAGAAATGCTTAGGATACTCACTTTAGCTCATATTTGATTTTAGGTACTTTTCAAAAGTAAAGAAGCTAAAGTAACCCAAAAGCATGTCATTGAAGCCATCTTCTCAATTTCTGTATTTTATTGATTCATAGAGAATGAAGAAGAAGAGGATTGAAAGAAGAAGAGGCAATAAAGAATGTCAAATGAAGAACATAAAAAAGAAGTCTTACGATCAAACATTGGATCTCACGGGTATGAGAAATCTCTCACGCCTATGCAACATCTCTCACGACCGTGAGAGATCTCACCACCGTGAAAGGGCCTTGCATGGCTGTGCTTGGCCATGCACGGCCATAAGAGCTTGCACAATTGTGCAATGACCTTACACTACTATGAATTCTAGACATCGTAAGAATTAACTTGAGAAAGCTAGGTGTCCTTAATGGCTAGGTGTCACTCGGTTTAAACTTAAATTTTACTACATAAGGAGAAGGGAATGACAACAAAAAGGACATTTAGGGACAGACCTAGCCGAAAACACTCTTCTCTTATTTTCTCTTCAGTTCTTCGTTCTTCAACACCGAAAGTGGAGATGGAATGGATGGTCAATGTGAGAGCTTCAAGATGGAGATGGAAGGCTAATTTTCTTAACACCGGTTTAGAGGTGCAATCAAAGCCGAGGAGAACATTAAGCAGATTGTTGTTGTGTATCATGTTCTTTACCTCTTTTCAGATTGTTTATGTTATCTTGTATGGATTGATTGGGTATTGTATGAGAATGATTTTAATGCTCTATTGAATTGTTTTTCATGGAAGCCTATAGCTAGAACTTTAATGCAATATGTAATAGTTGTGTTGAAGGTCGTATGTGGCAACCAACGTATTAAATCATTAAAGATAATGTAGCATAAGTTAAATAATCTCAGCTTGTGTGATTGTTACTTAGATTGGTCTGTTTTTCTCACTTCTAATGCAACTATCTAGATAAACTTAGAGAGATTGTTCTAGATTTCCTGATAGTTATGGTTAATTAATGGGCTCTTCTTGATTAACTATGATCTAAGGAAAAATCTAAATTAACAGAGCTTATTGTTAGTTTACGATCAATAGTCTTAAGAAAGGTGTAAAGATGATAATTTAGTGACATCTACAAAATTGTGCTTAGGCTGAGAGAACCTGATTTCAACTCATTCATCAACTTTATCACTTTACTGTTGTTTAATTTGATTTGTTTTTATAGATACAATTATACTTTTTCTTCTAATTTGCTTCAAGCCAAATTATCACTTTAGGAATGTAATTAGAATTAATCTCTATGGGATCGACCTAGACTTACTACTTGCTATAGTTTTAGTCTAGTTATTTTGGTAGTGTTATAAGACGCGACTAATTTTAGCATCATTGCTAGGGATTAATATCCTTTTCTTTTCTGAATTTATTTGTTTTACTTTATTTTTATTTGTGGTTAATTTCTTTTCTTATTTGGTTAGTTTCAGTACATGACACGATCTTCTTACACTGGTGAATTGAAATTTGATTCAAAACTTGAAAGAATGTTACGTAGAGCGAGAAGACAAGTTGTACAAAGTTCCGAGGATCCATCATCATCAGACAGAAAACTTAACTCTTCACCAGGAATTCATATAGCTTTAGATTTACTTTCTGATTCTTCTAGTGCTTCCATTTCTGATATTGTTTCCAACATGACTGAGCAAAACAATAATCGTACTCTTAAACAATTGGCTACCCCTAATTTTAATCATCGACCTTTGTGTATTGATTTTTCTTCTACTGATGTTGCTTTTGAGTTTAAATCTGGTTTAATTTATCTTTGCCTACTTTTTGTGGTATGTCAGGTGAAGATTCTCACAAGCATCTTAAGGAGTTCCATATGGTCTGTTCTAGTATGAAGCCAATCGGGGTGCAAGGAGAGTATATTAAGTTGAGAGCATTCTAGTTTTGTTATGAGACACTGCTAAATATTGGCTTTATTACTTGCCCTACAGATCAATTACCACTTCAAATGAGATGCAGAGACTTTTTCTGGAGAAATATTTTTTTGCATCTCGAGCTACAGATATTCGCAAGGAAATCTATGCAATTCGACAACATCATGAGGAAACATTATTTGAGTACTGGGAGCATTTCAAGAGGTTGTGTGCTAGCTGCCTGTATCATCAAATCAGTGAGCAATTGTTGATACAGTATTTCTATGCGGGGTTTCTACCACAAGAAAGAAATATGGTAGATACAGCAAGTGAAGGAGCACTGGTGGACAAGACACTTATTGAATCCAGAAATCTCATTTTCCACATGGATGCTAACTCCTAACAATTCGTTATTCAAGAGGACGACCGACTGTTGAAGGTTAATGAAGCTAGTACTACTACATTGGAGCAACAAATAGTTAGGTTGACATCTTTCGTTAGGCAAATGGCTGCAAGTGGTGATCAACAAGTCAAGGTATGTGGAATTTACACAATGGCACGACATCCCACTGATATGTGTCCAACTTTACAGGATATATCTATAAAACAAGTGAATGGTTTGGGAAGCTTTCTAGGTCAACCACAAAGGAATCCTAGCTACCCATATGCACAGAACTCAGGATGGAAGAATCCTTCATTCAACACTTATAAGTAGCAAGGACAACAACAAGGTTCCTATCAACAACTATATTAAAGATAAGCTTAACCATCGAGTTCGGGACCTTTACTGGAAGAAATGATGAAGACGTTAACTCAGAATACCACTCAGCTCCAAAATAATGTCATAAAATTCCAACAACAAACAAGAGCTAGCATCGAGAATCTGGAGAATCAACTGAGTCATATAGCTACTGTGATGAGCCGATTTGAGAATCAGAATTCGGGTAAGTTTCCTTCTCAAACAATTGTAAGCCTGAAAGAGAATGCAAGTGCTATTAACTTGAGAAGTGGTAAGGAAATTGAGGCACCACACAAGACTCCTGTTATTGGCGATGAGGAAGAAGCTAAACAAGAACTTAAAGTGCCTCCAAAAGAAGCGAAAATGGGAACTCAGGTAAATTCTAAATCTCTTGTTACTAAAATTTTTACTAATACTTTGCCTCCTTTTCCTAGCAAGTTTGCTAAATCAAAGAAAAAAGAGCAAGACAAGGAGATTTTAGAGATGTTCAAAAAGGTAAAGCTGAACATACCTCTAATTGATGCCATTAAGCAAGTTCCTCAATACGCCAAATTTCTCAAGGAGTTATGTATGTCTAAGAGGAAATTAAGGGGAGATGAAAAAGAAAGTGTGGGGGAGAACATGTTCGCGATCATTTAAAGAAAGCTTTCCCCAAAGTGTAAGGATCCAGGTACATTTATAATTCCCTATAAAATTGGTGATACTATTTGAAAAGGCAATGTTAGATCTAGGGGTTTCAATTAATGTTATGCCATATTCCATTTATACTTCATTGAATTTGGGATCTTTGAAAGAAACAATGTTATAATTGAATTGGCTGATAGATCTAATGCTTATTCGAAAGGGGTAGTAGAGAATGTTTTAGTGTAGAATAATGAATTGGTTTTCCCAGCTAACTTTTTTGTGTTGAACATAGAGGGAGAACCTTCATCTAATTCTGCACCTATCCTTCTGGGTCGACCATTTTTGAAGACATCAAAGACGAAGATTGATGTGGATGCAAGAACATTAATTATGGAGTTTTGACAGTGAAATTGTTCGCTTTAATATTTTTGAAGCTATGAGGTACCCTAGTGATGTTCATTTTGTTTTGTCAATTGATGTCATTCATTCTTTGTCTCAAGAAATTTTTGATATGGATGGTAAAGATGAGTTAGAAGTCATTCTTTGCATGAGTGTAATGAAAAAATGTTGCAAAATTCTAACTTGCTCATTACAGATGAAATGGAAAAAATTATGCTAGCATTGCAATCACTGTAATCACTGCAAACAATACCAAAATGGTATGTATTTCAAAATATTGAATTGCTAATATCTAATACAAAATCTTTACCTTTGATTCTGTAGACACCTACAATTGAATTGAAGTAATTACTGGAGCACTTGAAATACATGTTTTTGGGAGAAGGAGAAACATTTCTGGTAGTCATATCCAGGAACTTAACCAAGCTTTAAGAGGAAAAGCTCATTTGAGTACATAAGGATCACATCACAGCTATAGGGTAGACCATAGTTGACATTAAAGGTATTAGTCCTTTGACGTGTATGCATCAAATTCTATTGGAAGAAGGATCTAAACCATTAAGAGAATCATAAAGAAGGTTGAATCCTCCAATGATGGAAGTGGCAAAGACGAAGATCTTAAAATTGCTTGATGTTGGTATAAATCTTAAAGTTGCTTGATGTTGGTATAATCTATCTAATTTTGGATAGTAAATGGGTGAGCCCAGTCTAAGTAGTACCGAAGAAAACTGTGATTATTGTGGTGAAGAATGAGAATAATAAGTTTGTGCCTACAAGAATTCAAAATGGATGGTGAGTGTGCATTGATTACAAGAAGTTAAATGCTGTTATATCCAAGGATCACTTTCCACTCCCATTCATCGAGTAGATGCTTGAACGACTTATGTGATGATCTCATTACTATTTTCTGGATGGGTATTTAGGATATAATGAAATCATGATAGCTCTAGCGGATCAAGAGAAAACAAGTTTCACATACCTATTTGGTACACTTTCCTAGAAAAGGATGTCGTTTGGACTCTGCAATGCCTAAGCCACCTTTCAAAGATGCATGGTAAGTATTTTCTCTCAGTATGATGAACACATTATTGAGGTCTTTATGGATGATTTTACTGTCTATGAGGATTCATTTGATGCATGCTTGGATAATCTGAATTGTGTACTTAAAAGTTGCATCAAAACTAATCTTGTTCTTAATTCTGAAAAATGTCATTTTATGGTTGAACAGGGAATATTTTTTGGACATGTAATCTCAGCTAAATATATTGAAGTCGATAAAGCTAAGATAGAAATTATGCAAAACTTACCTTACCCTATAAACGTATGGGAAGTTCATTCTTTTCTTGGCCATGCAGGTTTTTATCGCTGGTTTATTAAGGACTTCAGTAAGATTTCAACAAAACTCTATCATTTGTTACAAAAGGATGTACCCTTTAAGTTTAATGAGGGATGCAAGGAAGCATCTGACAAGTTGAAAGAACTTTGACTTCAGTACCAATCATTCAACCATCTAACTGGATTCAACTATTTGAGATTATATGTGATGCAAGCAATTTTGTTGTGGGTGCCGTCCTTGGTCAAAAATGTCGAAAGATGACTCATGCTATTTACTATGCTTCTCGAACACTCAATTCAGCTCAATGCAACTATTCTACCACTGAAAAGGAGCTTTTAGCTATTGTGTTTGCTTTAGATAAATTTAGGCTTTTTTTACTTAGTTCTAAAGTGATTGTATATTCTGATCATGCAACATTAAGGTATCTTTTTATTAAAGAAAGAAGCAAAACCAAGGCTGATTAGATGAATGCTCCTACTCTAAGAGTTCGATTTGGAGATCAAAGACAAGAAAGGTGTAGAGAATTCAGTCATGGATCATTTGAGTCAAGTGGTGAAGAAGGAGGATTCAATACCATTGCAAGAATTGTTTTCGAATGAGCAGTTACTAACACCTCAAGGTAAGGTTCCATAGTATGTTGATATTGTATACTATCTAGTGAACCATGAGATACCTAATGATTTAAGTAAGGCTAAATGGAACAGGATAAAGAGTGAGTTGAAATATTATATTTAAGATGATACTCAATTATGGAAATGTTGTTCAGACCAAGTGATTAGGAGATGAGTGCTTGAATATGAATATGAATATGAATCAAATTTGAAATTTTGCCATCCGTATGCTTGTGGCGGTCATTTTGAGCCTAATAGAACTGCTAGGAAAATTCTTGAATGTGGTTTCTATTGGCCATATATTTTTCGAGACTCCTATATGTTCTGTAAAATATGTGAACAATGCCAGAAACATGTCTCTAATACTTGCATGTGAAAATTTTGATGTATGGGGCATCTATTTTATGGGACAATTTCCTTCTTCTTTTGGTTTTATTTACATTTGTTGGCTGTGGATTATGTCTCTAAATGGGTGAAACCTAAAGCCACCAAGACTGACGATTCTAAGGTTGTTGCATAATTTGTCAAGTCTAATATTTTTGCTAGGTTTGGAACACCAAGAGCATTGATTAATGATAAGGGCACTCATTTTTGCGGCCGATTGGTAAAAAAACTTTTTAAAGAAGTACCATATCACTCATAAGGTGTCTATGGCCTATCATCCACAGACGAACGGGCAAGAAAAGGTGTCAAATAGAGACATCAAGTCCATTCTTGAGTAAATGGTGGGCCTAAATCGTAAAGATTGGAGTTAACAACTTGATGATGCTCTTTGGGCATATAGGACTGCATATAAGACACGATTGACATGTCTCCATACCAACTAATCTACGAAAAGCCATGTTATCTTCCAGTAAAAATTGAGCATAAAGCCTTGTGGGCTATTAAGCAATGCAATATGAAGATGGATGCGGTTGGTGAACAAAGGAAATTGCAACTTCAAAAATTAGAAGAACTTAGACTTGAATCTGATGAGAATGCAGAAATTTACAAGGAAAAGACTAAACAATTTCATGATAAGATAATTGTTAGGAAGAATTTTATGGTTGGACAAAAAGTTCTTCTCTACCATTCACGACTTAAACTTTTTCTAAGTAAATTATATTCCTGTTGGATTGGACCTTTTGTTGTTACTAATGTGTTTATAACACACCACTCTCATAGGGCATATTTTTGAACGTATCGACAATATTCGAGAACATACTCTACGAGGATGGCACGTTAGAACAAACAAATCGAATCATTGCAAAAAATTTCTCAAACACAAACACATATTTAGTAGTTAGTAAACATTAGACCCATTTCATTATCATACATATTTAATCATAAATGTCATTTCATTGTACCATTCAATGCAGTGACTATATTTTAATTGGCCTAATTGGATATCTTCTCTAAACCTGAAAAGCCATAATGCAATGTTAGTGAGTTTTGCGAAATCAGTGACTTAACCATCCTCGATGGTTCACCCAATTCATAACACATAACAAATCATATAAGCAAATAATTTCACATCTTTTCATTTAGCAAATTGCACCACATATCATTTACTTCACATACCCATTTTCATACAATACATGTCCACATTATAATTCAATCAATCAAACACAATCAATAAGAGTATATGCAATGTTCGTGTGACTCACTTTCAATTATTACACTGTTATGACTGAGTGCCTAAGCTGTCCCATATCCATTGTAGATACTGGGATCATTGATACTGTCCCTTACCCATTACGGATACAGGGCTCATTGTATATATCGAGCCTTTGGCTTTATACCACATTCTGAAGCTTTAAGCTCATATTCGGTAGCTACTCATGTCACAACTATCATTATCTGATCATGCATTCGTGTATGAAATGCATCACATTCATATTCAATCATTCATTGTTTCAAACATTCCCATTTGCAATCCCATTCAAACACATTTATAGTCCCATTTCCATTTATCATCGAATTTAGTTCGACGTTCAATAAACATGTTGAGAAACATTTATTTCACCAAATTCACATTCAAGGAACACTTCAATATCACAATCATAAATCAGAATCTTCGGACCTTCATGTTCGCAATCAGTTCAAATAATCCACTTTTAGAACATAATATATAATAGACAATATTAAGTGAGACCGTCTAGGTTACTCACCGTATGCTCCAGATAGCTATTGCATTGAAGTCCCGACAATGTCTGGATGGTGGCGCTCAATGTGCTCCTCTATATCATACAATACATACACATATCACTATTTTACACAATGATACACGTACTCATTTATGCAAATATATGTATATAGAATACGTACAATGCATTTTCATGACAATCCCGGGTTTCTTATCATGATTCTTGTCACAATATTCATTCATATATCAATACTCAATTGATCAATCCATATTTGTCTAAAAACATACTTTCGGGTCCACTTTGCATGGTTATTGTTATTAGGAAAGTGAAGTAATTTGATAACACTTCCTTCTAGAAAATTGTTCTCCCCTGTCTTAAGTTTCTAATGATACCAAGATCATACAATTTGATTCAGTATTCCAGGAGTTATACGCAATATACTACAGACTGAGTACATTTGAAATTTTGGCTAGTGCATAATCATGTACTCAAAGTTGTACAACTTATATCTCTCAATTACAATATCCAAATATTACAAAATTTATACCAATTGAAAGCTAAGAGAATAAGCTACAAATTTTGTAAAGACAACTTTATCTTATTTGACCTACATCAATATAGTTTATTTGATAACAACAGGACATGATTTCTGTCACGGGTAGTGCTACAGCCAAAGCCAAAACTCAATTTCAAGCTAATTTTCAAGACCCTTAAAGACAAAATTTACAGGATCGCAAACGCGACGGAAATAAAGAAATGCAATCTTATATTCATCTATTGCATTTAACAAACATACTAATAATAAGAACAAGAAAAAATAAATACCTGGAACGTGAGGATTAATCGATATGGAACTTCGAAATTACGAAGTCTCTATATACTCCACACTGAAAAATATGTCCCGCTTTCAACACTTGATATGGCTATGGATAAATTTGAAGTACCCTTTCTTCAAGAATGGAGAAAACAATTTTCTCAAACTTTTCTCTTGTTTATGTTTCCATACAAAGAATGAAAAACAAAGAATATTTCTATTTCTTTGATTTCTTTCTAACGTACAAACACAAAGAGTATCTCTATATTCAAAAAACTCTTCACTATTTTTACGTATGAAAAACGAAAAACATGAAGATGAATAACGTATCTATTTTTTACAACTCTTTTATGCATAAGTAATATAATAAAGTTATTGTTGCAAGTTTTAACGTTTTCATGACCTCATAATGTTTCAATTTGTTTTAAAACTTAAAACAACGGCCACACCTTTTCATTTCGTTTTTGGTTTACACTTTAAACCAGAAACAAAGCCACCAACTGATGCCTTTTACCCTCTTTCATTTTTTTAAAATAATTATTATTATTTATAAAATGAAATAAAATAAAACTATTTTATTTTGTTCATTTATTTCTGTACAAGAGAATTTCTAATATTAATTGTATTTTATGTGCTAGCAAAAAATATAATAATATGCCATATAGATTATTTAACAAATTATCTTATAATAAATTAAATAATCATAAACAGGAAATATTATACTTGTAAGTGTGTGACCACATAGGTTCATCACTAAGCCGGTAGTAATTAATCCAATTAATTACTATTCAAGGTTGGCATCTAACAACACTCCTCAACGATCGGATAGTGTGAAGTAACAACCTTACAAAGACAGAATCTGATTAAGGATAATATATTATTACCTTCCATCATTACAACTCCAGATTATCCTAAGGTATGGTTTAACTGTCAAAGCCTATTAGATAACCAACTATGTTACATGTCGATCATTAATGATTGGTGAATGACTCAGAAAACTCCTTTTCCTCACTCA
>JANZLC010000200.1:18652600-18673031 GCA_026413385.1 Erythroxylum gracilipes
AACGGCTAATTAGGGTTACATGGAATAACCCTTCAAGGTAAGATGATCACGATTCATGTTTTAAGCAAGAGAGTTGGATTCCGGGAACGGGATCCAACAACATCCATTGTTCTTGAAGCATGTAAGATAACAAGACTTTTTTTTTCAATCCTTTGGCATAAAACAGCCCCCACTACATAATTGCTAGCATCGCACATGATCTCGAACGAAAGATCCCAATTTGGTGGCTGAATAATAGGCGTACTTGTTAATATTGCCTTGAGTTTGTCAAAAGATTCCTTGCAACCCTTCCTAAAGTCAAATGGAATGTCTTTTATAGCAACTTTGATAAAGGTATTGCAATTTTGGAAAAATATTTAATGAACTTGTGATAAAATCCTACACGTCTAAGAAAAGATCGAACTTCCCTAACGTTTATAGGGTAAGGTAAATTCACAATTAAATCCACTTTAGCTTTATCAACTTTTATGGCCCTGGATGAAATCACTTGTCCTAAAACAATGCCTTGATCTACCATAAATTTACGTTTTTCATAATTTAAGACCAAATTTGTTTCAGTTCATCGTTTAAGAACCTTAGATAAATGATTTAAGCAATCAATAAATGAATCTCCATAAATAGTGAAGTCATCCCTGAATACTTCAATGGAATTCTCAATATACTTAGATAACATACTCATTATACATCTTTGGAACATACCTGGAGCATTACAGAGACCAAATGGCATTCGCCTAAAAGCATACATTCCAAAAGGACACGTGAATGTAGTCTTTTATTGATCCTCTTGAGCAATTGCTATTTGATAATAATATGAAAAACCATCTAAAAACAAAAACATGATTTACCATCTAGTTTTTCTAACATTTGATCTACAAAGGGTAATAGAAAATGGTCCTTTCTAGTAGCTAAGTTAAGCTTTCTAAAGTCTATGCACATTCACCACCCATTATGTACCCTCATTGGTACCAACTCATCATTCTGGTTTCGTATCACTGTCATACCAGTTTTTTTGGGAACAACATGCATTGGACTTATCCATTCGCTATCTAAAATTGGATAGATTATACTATAATCCAAAAAATTTTAAATCTCTTTCATTACCACATCTTTCATTTTTTGCCATTTTGGTTTAGCATTCTTGTTTAAAAGAATCATGTCCATGCAAATCACAAGGCTGATAGCTTTTATGTCCACTAAAGTCCAACCAATTGCAGTTTTGTATTCTTTAAATAGTGTCACCAATTTTTCCTCTTACCCTTTAGTCATCATTTTTCAAATGATTGTAGGTAATGACTCTCCATCACCCAATATTTTAAGTGATCAGGTAAGGCCTTTAATTCGATCTTTGGAGCATGTAAGACAAAAGATATCATTTTTCTTATGATTTATAGTAAGCTTAACATTTAAAGTTTTTGAATTTATGTGCATTGTTGATAATAATTCTATAACTTCACAAGTTTCATCAGTTTGCTCGTTCACTTTTGATTTGGCCTTAAAATCTAACTCATCTTTAATATTTTCTTCATTAAACATATACTAAATAAGTGAATCCACAATATCCATATGATACAAATATTGGAAATTATTAGGGTATTTCATTGCGTCAAAAATATTAAACTTTACTATCTCTCCATCAAACTCTACAAAAAGAGTACCCTCATCCACATCAATTTTCATCTTGCTCGTCTTCATAAATGGCCTACCCAACAGAATCAAAGTCAAATGTTCAACATTATCTCCATCAATTTTCAAAATGTAAAAATCCACTGGAAATACCAAACCATTAACTTGTACTAAAACATCCTCAATAACTCCAATATGACACACATACGAATGATCGACTAGTTAAATAATCACATTAGTTTCTTGCCAAAAATTCAGATTTAAAGCTCGATAAATTGATTATGGCATGATATTAATAGATTCCCCTAAGTCTAGCATGGCATGCTCAATTTTCTTATTACTAATAACACGTGGAAGTATACACATTCCTGGATCTTTACATTTTTCTGGTAATTTCCTATTTATCACGACTAATATATTCGTACCCGAAATTATTCTCTCCTTATCCTTCAAGTTCCTTTTATTTGTGCATAACTTTTTCAAGAACTTTGCATATTTCGAAACTTGCTTGATGGCTTCTAGAAGTGGTATATTAATTTCCACCTTTTTTAAGGTTTCTAGAATCTCTCTTTCACATTCATCATCTTTTGGTTTAACCAACCTGCTAGGAAAAGGAGGTACATGTGCATTAATTGATATCGAAGAACATAAATTATTTTTTACCTTTATTGATTCTTAAGTTGGAAGTTCTTCCTTTTTTTGTCCATCATTGTGCCTTTCTACCTCCATTGGTAAAGAAGTTCCATATTTAATTTCCTTACCACTTCTCAAAATAATTGCACTCCCATTCTCCTTAGGATTCATCATCGTTTGGGAAGGTAATTTTTATGATGCTTGTGCTTCCAATTTCCTTACCGAGGTGGCTGATTGAGTAATTTGATTTCCTAGGTTTTAAAGGCTTGGCCTTGTTTCTTATTAAAATTGTTAAGTGTTAATAGCAAGTGCCTTAACAATTTCATCTAAAGATATACTTGAAGTTGAAGATTGAGATTGAGCATATGTAGGGGCTTCAGGTTGTTTAAAATTTTAAGGTTGACATCGTTATTGTCCTTTTTGATATTCATAGCTCAAGTTTGAATGATCTATCAATCCTAGATTATAGTGATTTGAATAAGGGTCATAATTTTGTTAAGGTTAACCAGGAAAACCCCCTATTGAGTTAACATCTTGAAGAGAGTCATATTGCAACATAGGGCACATATCCGTAGGAAGTCCAAGGAATGAGCATATTCCGCATGCTTTTGCTAATTGCAATTTACCTACATCCAATTAGCAAATTAAAGCAGTTAAATCTAAAATTTATCCTTAAGGTACGTGTTATTTACCTCATTCACACGCTTAATAGCTCCATCCATCCTTGTCCCAAACTGCTAAAAATTCTTAGTCATAATTGATATCAATTGTTTGGCTTCCTTAGGTGTTTTGTTTTCCAAAGCTCCTCTACTAGCTACATCGACCATACTCCGATCCATTGGCAATATTCCTTCATAAAAGTACTGAATCAAAAGTTGGTTAGGAATTTGATGATGTGGACAACTAGCACATAATTCCTTAAGCCTTTCCCAATATTCGTATAATATTTCTCCAGTAATTTGTCTTATCCCACATATCTCTTTTCTGATATTCACTACTAGTGATGCAGGAAAGAACTTCTCCATAAACATTCTTTTCATTTTTTTCCATGTTGTCAATAAGCCAAGGAGAAGATAATATAGTCAATCTTTTGCCTTATCTTTCAATGAGAACAGAAAGGCCCTGAGAATAATTTGTTCTTCTATCATCTCTTGTAGCTTCATTCTAGAGCAAACAACATGAAATTCCTTCTGGTGTTTATGTAGATCTTCACCTAAAAAATCATGAAATATAGGTAGTAAGTGAATAAAACCATATTTCAATTTAAAATCTACCTCAATGTCTAGAAATTGTATGCATAAGGGTTATTGCTTCAAATTTGGTGTCGTTAACTCCCTCAACATTCTAGGGTTGAGATTTTCCATCTTTTCGTCCTCTTCTTGAAAATTAGAGTCTTCACCAATTGTTAGATCTACTTCAACTTTCACGTCTAAAGGTGAATGACTGCTTCCTTACTTAGTCTCTTTTCTTAAACGATGCGCTATTTTCTCAATTTCTGGATTATATTGTAATTTATCTATTTGAAAAGCACGAGTCATATAAGACAAAAGATTTGCAGTAATTGTAAAATAAAAATACAAATAAACTAAGAAACTAAAATAGTTCCCCGAAAACGATGCCAAATTTTGGTCGGGTTGTCAAAGCCCCTAAAATAATTTTGATTCTCCAAACTTCTTGTAGTAGTCGTGAAAACCAGGACGAATTTCTAGAGAACTAAACACTAATTTCTTAATTTCACATAATAAAAGAAAATTTGGAGGGGAGGAGGGGGGGGGGGGGGAGTTGGATTAATTAATTAATTAAAAGGAATCAAAATAAATTAACTGAGTATAAATGTGAGAAAGTCAAGATTACGCAACTCCGATTCAAGGGAAAGATCTCATCTAATTATAACAGTGATCATTGGTCCAAAAAGAATATTTGTTATAATTCAAGCAATTAGTCCGAAACATATTAAGATAGTCGTAATAAGGCTCAAATTTTGCTAATTTAGTTGGTTAAAACCTAGCATCCAAATCAAAACTTACCATCCATTAATTGAGTGTGATAGCATTCCATATCAAATAAATGATAGTAATAAGCTAAGTGAAAAAGACTACTAAATTAAATAATCGAGATAGTTACAATTAGTCAACTTAGTTTTCTTGTTTATCATAAGTTAAATATGCAACTTCATAAATAACCTATTTGTTACTTGTATCAATCATTCATGACAATTACAGATCATTAATTCACGACTAGCGATAGAATAATTAACATTAAATTACATTGTCAAATTAATCAAGATTAATCATTCATGAAATACAGGAACCCAAAATAAGAAATACTTGAATTAAAACATGAACAAAAGGTTTAGAACACAAAACCTTACAAAGTTACAACTAGAATATCGAATCTCCTTGAATCAGAATAAATGAGTTTAGCCATATATGACTTTTGCTCCAATGACAAAAATAGAAGAAAAACTAAGAATTGAGAACAAAATAAGAAGATAATTTTTTTCTGTTGTGAGGGATGTCCTTTTATAGGATTTTCTTGATCTAGTCATAATCTAATTCTACCTTGCAAAGATGTATATTCAAAACAAATTCAAATTCAAATTCAAATTTCTGCATGATAGGAATAGAATGAAGTATCTCAGTTAAACTTCAACTCTTGAAGTTATCATTCTTATCTACTGCAGCAATCTCTTCACTTCATCCAAAATTAGTGATTATCGTCAATAATGCCTCAATTTGATGCAATCCCTACTTTTCATCTCTAAAACAAAACAAACATTAATTTTTATAGGTGATAATATCAAATAATATATTAAGATAAGATCTTATCAAAAACTCTAAGTGTATGTTTGGTAACTTGAAATGAAGATGTAAAATGAGTGTATAAATTACATTTCTTAATTTTTGATCATTTGATTATTAGTAATGAATAAAATAAGGATTGAGATATAAGAAATAAAATTTAAATAATCCTAAATTTTTATTCTCAAGGTACATGCGGGTATAATAACTTGGAATCAAATATTAGGAATAACAAATAAACATGAGTAATTAAAACTCTTTTTTTATTCTTTTTTGTGTTTCTTCTCAACTGAAGCTTTCTATAGTTCATTATACTTTTTAATTTTATTCATATAAGAAAAATTATACACAATTATTTAGAATTAATAATTTACTAAATCATTAAAAATAATTTTAATTATTTATTTATTAGATACAAAAAATTTATTAATTAATAATAATATAAAATATTTTAATTAATTATTTACAAAATGAATCACATAATAATCAAATATAAATAAAAAATTGATATTAACGTTCTGAATATTTGATACGAAGCACCGATATAATTATCAACTTCTTTAATCTCATTTTTAGTGTTTACGTACTAAACACTCATAATTAATAATTTCATTTTTATTCTGAGTCGCACTTTTCATTCTCATTCTCTCTCTCTCTTTTTTTTTTGTCCGAGATAAGCAGGTAATGCACATGCAAATCAAGAATAAAAACTGGAAAGTTCTGCTGAAATCACGGGACATTACCATATCAGACAAAATTTGGGCAAACAATACTGGATTGTAACACTCTGCTTATAACATTCGAGATGTCAAATATTTTTTGGTCGGAAGAATTGGAGGATACACATTAATTGTAGCCCTTTTTTATGGTTGGATAGATATACAATGGAAAGATATCAATTTCAGCAATTCTAATATCCAACAGAAAGAGAGCATAGGATACAGCGTTAACTCGACCCCACTGGACGGATTGTTCATTGTTGGTTGTTATCTACTTACCCAAAAGAAGGCATTAGTGACAATCATATTGAAACAAATAAGTTGATCTCGAGTAATCACCAACATTCTTTTACTTGGGGAACGTGTGTCATCAATTGTTTGGTTAGTGGAACCAGATGTCAACTGCATCTCTCTCTCTCTCTCTATCGAATTGAATTTCCTTAATCATGAGAAATGATGCACACAGGATAATTATGATCATCTTCTTTTTCACCCTTTGGTCCACTCCACATTTCTATATTAGAAAGTTACCATGCATTTTCCCTCCCCCTAACGCTGTCACATGGATACCTACTACTAAAAGTTACCATGCATTTGCCCACGATACATTTTTCGGTTCATTAACCCTTCAAGGAGTGAAAGAGCGATCAAAGAGCTCTTTATATATACAATTAAGTCATGTCTTTAATATTTTCTTACATTGTTGTGCATTGCTTCCTCCAAAGATAATTGCAGGGATGGGAAGGGGTCCCTCTACACTTTTAGCAAAGAAAAAGAAAAAGAAAGTAAAAAAGTGACAAATGAGAAAAGAAAAGAAAAAGAAAAAGGATTACTGAAAACTTTTACCTGAAAGCAACAGCAGAGCTTTCTTTCTGTGTTATGCATGCATTACCAGAGGAGAGGAGGGAGGGCCATGAGATTCTGTTTTTCTTTTGTCATATATCTCAATCACAACCGCAGCTTCCAAATCACCTTTTATGATTTCCGCATTTCACGCTCATTTATGAAAGAACCAGTCAACTCCATATCACCTATACTTGCCACTGACTTTGACCTTTTAAGAATAGCCAAAGAGCAATGTCCACGTCAGCAACCTCACAGTTTGAAGAAAGTTCCAGGGGGAAGGGTGGACCCGGAGTGTCTTACCCTTTTCGCCCCGAGTTGATGAGTCGGACCACAAACACCATCGTCACGCACAAACTCTGAAATTCCACTCCCCATCATGCCTCTCTCTTTCGCACTCCTTAAGTACTCTTATCTTTCCCTTTTGCATCGCACCATTTCTTCATGGACGTCACTCCGGATTCTGTCCCAGAACCGGTTCCGGGTACTCCCGGAATCCGGGAAATGAGAGGGTCTGAAAATGTTGGATTTGTCGCCCAACAGAATGCTTCTAACATGGGGACAAGTAAGGTGAGCTTGAAAGCGGAAATCGACACGTCTCCGCCGTTCGGGTCGGTTAAAGAGGCTGTGACCCGGTTCGGTGGTAGCGGACCTTGGATGCCGTACTACTACAGGCTTGGAGAGAATTGTGTAACTTCTTTTTTCTTTTTCATTTTTTGCTGAATCAGTGTTGGTATTGAAGGTAACCCTTGAACGTTGGACATAAGTTCGTACGTTTTTTCTTCGTCAATTCTGATGAAGTGTTGAGTCTTTGACTATTTAAACATTTATCTGGGTGTAAACATAATCCTATATATATATATATGTATGTATGTATAGAATAGATTGAACGGTTGGTTTTCTGATTTCAACCAGGTGGCAGTGTTGGAAAATGTAATGAATTATCTGCAGGAGTTACGCTTTCCAAAGCTTAAACGTTCTTTGCCCATAAAGTGTCATCTTTGCGGACCCTAGTTACCGTAACTTGGAGTCTTTGACCCCGGTTGTGGCTCAAAAAGTTTTTGGATTTACGTGCATGTATGAATGTGGTATTTGCTTTCCTGTCTCTCCTTTCGTGAGGAACAATTATGGTCTCTAAAGATGGAAGACTGTCTAGAAAATGTTAGGTTGCTGTATATCTTCCCTGTTATGATACATGTCGATTACCTATACGGAGCAGGGCCTAGAACGCTTCGATATAAAGAAAGTGGAGAAGCAGGCTGCAGAATTGGAGAAGGACCTCATTGTTAAAGAATTGGAAACGCTGGATGTTCTTGAAGAACTTGGAACAACCAAGAAAATCGTCGAGGAGTTGAAGTTGCAACTACAGAAAGATGCTTTGAAATGCGTGGCTATCCCATCTGACCAGATGTCAAGTCCTGCAATCAAAGAAAACAACAATGGAAACCCTCGAGAGCGGAGAATGGGATCTTTGAGCCCCTGCCCCACATCATCTCCTGACTTGATCTTAATGGAATTGAAGCAAGCAAAATGGAACCTCGGTAAAACTGTTAACAATCTTGGCGTGATTCAAACTTCCGTTGAGTCTTTGAATAAGAAAATGAAGAAAGAGAAATCATTTCTAGCAAAAACCCTCGAGAGGCTAACATCGAAATTTGCAGGAGTGTTGTCTCTGGAGGATGAGCTAAAGCAAGCTAGAGTGAAACCAATTATTGCTGATACTATGCAGTCCAAGTACAAGGCAGATCAGTTAAGGAGAGTGGCTGAAGTGGAGAAAAAGGAAATTTCCCAGACAGTGTCTGCTAATAATAACCAGAGCAAGGCCAATCTGAGAAATGCTGAATTGAGGTTGCTTGCAGCTCAAAAGATGGAGGAGGCAGCAAGAGCAGCGGAAGCTGTTGCCCTTGCTGAAATCAGTGCTCTCTCTAGCTATGAGAGATCATCAGGATATATCCTGCCGCATCCTGAGAAGCTAGCCCCTTTTGAAGAACGATCACCTTTAACCCCAAATGCTCAGAAACCTGAGGTGCTTTCCAAAAAGAAAGCAGAAATTTTGAAACTTCGAAAGCGTGAAGCTAGTTTCACTAAAATGTCTATTCTAAAGAAGTTAAGAGAAGCTGCAGAAGAAGTGAAACAAAGTAAGGAAGCATTAGAAGCAGCTGTGTACAAAGTTGAAATGGCTAACATAAAGCAATTTGCAGCTGAAGAGGCTTTCATGAAATGGCTGCCGAATGATGATCAAGATGGACAACCCACATATTACAACACAACGCTTAGTAATTTCCATTTTCATCAACCTGATCATCACCAAAGATGTGCACCGAATGCAATGCAGAATCCCAGTCCAGTTGTTGATGATCCAAAGCCTGTTTTGAGATCAACAGTGTCAATGCGGGATGTGCTAAGCAGGAAGCCGGTTTTGCCTCGTGAAGAATATGCTGCAACAAGGCCAATGGAAGGCCGCACAGATAGGCAAAAGGTGGCATTGAATCAAATGCTTCATGAACTACGAGATGATTTGACATTTCATCCAAGGCCAGAGAAAGATGTTGGTGAGCAGAAGCAATTCTTGACACAAAGAAGAAAATTTGGATTCATTCACATATCTTTGCCTATGACTAGACCAAGCAAGAAAAAGACACAAGGTTCCAACAATGCCATGCATTAGATAGATATGTACGGGTGATTGATTTCCGGTGGTGGCGGCGCAAGTTTTCGTGTGATGGTTGCATTGCAGCTTGCCTTAGTTGTTTCTGGGGCATTGTGTATTCTTTCACTGTACAAATTTGCTGTGTGTTATTGTTCTTGCGTATCCCAAGTGTGTGTCCATTGATTTGGTTTGGTGATCCTTTTTCATTTATCAGTGTTACTGCTAATTATATTTAATTATATGCCAGGAAAGCGTCAAAATCAAGTTTGCTATGTTTGCCACGTAATTAGTGTATGGGTTTGTTGCTTCAAAATGTTCCCTCGTAATCACTTGACGCCATGAACATTAGGAACTTCCTCTGGAGGCATATGATACCTAACTATAATGGATTTGGTGAATCATATAATCTGTAATTGATGCCAATTTTTCTACAATCTAACCTTCTAATTTATACATTTAACTCTTTTATATATCTCTCGTTTTAGGCCTTTTGACTTGTTTACACTTTGTCTCCAAATGTTTTTCTGATGTATTTGTTTTAATGTAAGCAGTTCTATGAAGATTATGAATATAAGTACGTTTTTTACAGCTTCGACATATTTCAGCCAAAACTTGTTGAGAACTTTTTTTTTTTGATAAATCAGATGATTTTATACATAAATAAAAATAATGTACAAAACTTGAAAGTCCCATACAAGATCCTCTTGCAGAAACTTAGGGAACATGCCTTGATAGCTTACCATTGGACAAATAAACTTATCACAAGCCACAGAAGCTGCCACTCGAGCCTAAACAAAACACTTAAGCTACGTTGCTTCTAACATCAAGTTGCTAAGAAAGGAGCAACGCCACAAAGTTTAATCAATTTGTTATCCACACTTAAAGCTCTTCATATTCTTTAACTGCCAGGGGCTCATCTCGTCAGCTTACTGAATGTGGAAGTTCAGTTCACTACCTGATGCCACCTATTTGAGCCGAGATCTTCAAGGTGTGCAGATGCTGTCAAACCCGCTGAATGGTTGTTGTGATTGCCAAACAAGCAGATGCAACACCAACGTGCTTTCCTGGCCTATTTACCTGCAGAAAAAGTTAGAGAAAGAAACAGACAGAAACCTCACCAATTACCTTCTCACTGGGGTGGAGTGGAGACTTTCCATAGCTTAGAAGATTGTGCTGGAGATCACACTCCCAACATCCCTGACTTCATCCTTAAAGGTTCTATTGTTCCGTTCCGTCCAAATGGTGTAAACGGTTATTGAAAGAAGAATGGCAAAAGAAGGACTAGTTGTGGGGCTGGTAGTGGGGGAAGTATTAAACCAAGTCAAAATGGAATTGAGGTTATGCGGAATAGGAAGGTGGAGGTGAAAATGGTAAAGACAATGGTCCCAAACGGATTTAGAAAATTGGCATTCAAAAAACAAGTGATCAATTGTTTCATTATCGGACAAACACAAGGAACAGTAGTTAGGGGTTTGTAGGTAGAGCATTTTGTCTCGGGTGTGTAACTTTCGAAGGAAAGCAAGCCATAGGATAAAGGAACACCTAGGTCGAATATGTTTAAACCAAACAAGCTTATGCCAAGAAACTTCCTGTAAAGGGGGCCTCAATAGAAGGTATGTTGATCGATTGGTGAACTTTTTTGTAGGACTAGCGAGCCATTCCAATCGGTCGGGTTGAGATCTAGTTGGAGAATAGTGTAGGGGCTCAAGGTTCCTTAGGAGCACTAAAGAAGCCTCATGCCATCTCCATTCTCGCTTGCTTATCAATGCAGATACTCTTACTGACAAAGGAAATTCCGAAGCATTGATCTCTCTCGAGGAAGTAAAGGACTGTAGGATTCCTCTAGGATGCCACGAGTCTTGCCATAAAAGAGTAGAGTCACCATTCCCTATCCTAAACCTGAATTGGTTCCCTAGTTTGTCCCTCACAAATAAAAGTTTCCTCCAACTCCAAGAGCTGTTGAGAACTTCCACTCCTAGAAGAAGCACATTCTCTCTTTTATGACTCATTGGAAGGAAACAATTTACTTTATTATTTGGTTGAGTTTTGGCATCTCTAGTCTCTACTTAGAATTCTCATACTCCACTAATGACAATAATTAAAAATAATTTTGTATATAAAGATGAATTTATAACTTAATACTATAATATTTTAAGTAAAAATATAAATTTCTAATATATATTAATAGTTTTCATACACTACAATAATTATCACTTTAGAAAGTAAGATATCCAAGTATCTAAATGAATACCTTTTTAATTTTTCCCACTTCTTGCTTCTAACTTGCATAATATCACCATTTTATAGAAACCTTCATTTGATTCTTACACGTCAAAAGAGAATAACTAAATATCTGTTGGTAATTTTCTGAATATTGGACAATAATTAATTACGATTTTAATAAACTTACAATTAAGTTAATCAAATTTGATTCGGTTAAAGACAATAAAGTAGCCTGATAAAAGATCTGATTTAATAGGCTGAAGTTTAAAATAAACCTTAATCAATATGGGTTGGACATGCATTGGGCCTATAATAGGGAGACCCAATACAGTTACTATATATAGTTGCTAAGATCTCCTGTTGTCTGCTTAAGTAAGTTCGAGAAAGTTCATATTCTCTGACTCGTTAAGAGGTTCATGTATTAAGAAAGATACATAAAGATGTTAAAGACATTCGGTTTATCAACTTTGGTAAAGATCATCAAGAAAATACGAAAGTTTCTATGTTGGGAAGCTCATTCAAAAATATGGAAAGCAAATCAGGTATTTTCTACATTTTTTATTTATTCACTTTCATGTTTGACCCCAGGTGTATAACTATGGTTTATGTTATGCATTACATATGATATCAGAGTGGTTATGTGATTGTGTGAATTTAAACAAATTTTTTAAGATATACCTTCGTTCCTTGAGTCCTACTAACAAGAGTCTTACCTGTTGGTAATTTTCCGAATATTAGACAATAATTAATTACGATTTTAATCAATTTAGGGTTAAGCAAATTAAATTTGATTCGGTTAAAGATAATAAAGTAGCCCGATAAAGGATATGATTTAATGGGATAAAATTGGACCTTATTCAGTGTAAGTCGGGCATACATTGGGCCTATGATGGGGAGGTCCAATACGGTTACTATATATAATTGTTATAGTCTATTGTTGTCTGCTAAATTAAGTTCGAGAAAGTTCGAATTCTCTAACTCGTTAAGAGATTCATGCATTAAGAAAGACACAGAAAGATGTTAAAGACATCTGGTTGATCAACTTTCATAAAAGTCGGATGAAGTTTTTTGCATCGGGAAGCTCGTTCAAAGATATGGAAAGAAAATTAGGTATTTTTTCATTTTTTTTGTTTATTCACTTACACGTTTGATTCTAGGCACGTAGTTTATGCTTTATTACACATTATACATGGTATCAGAGCGGTTATATGAATGTGTGAATTTAAACAAAATTTTCCAGATTTTCTCCGTAAGGTAATTAGGGAAATCAATTTGTTTTTACATTTTAAATTGCTTATTATTGCGTGAGCTAATGTTGAATGAACTTGACATTGAAAAACGAGTTGAAAACAAGTTTCGTGGGGTGAAAATATCACCTAAAAGTAGCCAAATTTTGTCTTTTTTGACGATTATAGAGAGAGAAAGTGGGAGAACGTCGGGCACGTGTGGAACACGTGCCTTCGACTACTCAAGACTTTCAAAGATGGTGGATGTTTGGTGCGTGTGCCACACGTGCTAAACAGTTGGCAGACACCTGGCGCACGTGGGTGAGGATGAGTGTCAGGCGTACGTGGGTGAGGATGAGTGTCAGGCGCATGTGAGACATGTGCTAAAGGCGATGTGCAGCTTTGTGCATACAGCGTGCATCATACACTCCTCCGGCCATGTGCAGTGCTGATATCAGGCCTATAGTACAAAAAACTTAGAGATTTCATAATTCAAAAAATGATCCCTCGAGTTATTTTGGGTTAGTTTGGGGGTCCAATTAATTTATAAAGTGAGTTTTTAAATTTTTTAGATATATTACATTGGTAAAGGTACATATGATTTTTGGTATCTCATATGGTACATTTATTGTTTGGTATTGCATGATTATCACTCTCACTGAAATTTTTCTTGTGATGAATTCTTAAATAAAGTTAACTGATAATATTTTCAGCACTGATATGTGATAGCGTATATGTGCATAAAGATTTTGCACTTATTGATGATACATTTTCACATTTTATATGCCCATACAAAATTTGAGAATGACATAAATGTGTATCCTTTGTATTTGTAGATCCCTCCGGGTACTAATGAGAATGTAATTATCATAGTGGCTTTTCAAGTTAGTGTTTGAATTGTTCTGCTTACATGTTTAAAGATGTCTCTGGTCTTATGTTTGGTTATTTTGCCTAAAGATGTTAGACGTATATGAGATTTTGAGACGTGCATGAAGACATAAGGTGAAGGAAGTCATTTCTTAAGTGATCTGTTCACCCATAGATGGTGGAGTCATGAGAGTCAATGGTGTGCTATGATCACTTTTGTATGGAGGTCTTATCTGCATGTATTATGTATTCAGCCCATAGTTGTTTCATGATATGTGTGATAAGATTCTCGGTACATATGCTATTTGTGGCTTTGAGTATCAATGTTATCATACATTTATACTGATCATTATATTGTCAATTTTATAGTTACCTTTTTTGTAAATAACAACATCACTATTGAAACCCTAACTAGTTTCAATTTTAAGAAATAGAAGCAAGATGTAGAATTTGCTTTAGGGATAACAGATATTAACATGGTCATGGTCAAAGATAGGTTATCTACACCATCACCTGTTAGCTCAGAGGTTGAAAAGATAGCATAACGTAGCCTGAGAAAGGTTAAATAGGATGTGTTATTTGACCATAAAGAGATCAATCTCGTGACATTTTCTCAGTGAACTTCCAGAAACAACTATAGTGAGCGATTTCCTGAACAATGTCTCCCCAAAAATATAGGGAATCTTCTAATGTTGAAATTGGTACTTTAATGAAGGAATTATTCTCCATGAGGTATACAGGAGAAAGGGGAGTGAGGGAGTACATTATTAGGATGGTCCACCTTCATAGCTGAAGGCATTGAATATCCACATTCCTAATGCCTGCATTGTTCACCAAACTCTAAATACACTTCATTCAAAGTTTGGTATTTTGGATGTACAATTCTCAGGATGAGGATTGAGACATCAATGCTTTGATTACCCAATGTGTTACTGAGGAGGAGAAGTTGAAGAATACAGTTCATATAGCCCTAGTCACAACCAAAGGAAAGGCAAAAGTAAAGCTCTAGAGATTCAAAGGTAAGAAATCCAAATTCTCTCCACAAATAAATGTTGGTCAATCTAGTATTGCTAAAGGTCCTATAGATGTAAAAAGTAGGAGGTGCTTCTTCTGTAAGAAGTGAATCTAATTTTGCTATCGTCACATCAAGTTCTTAATGACCAGATAGTGGAGCCTTTAGTTGGGTTGTTTCCACAATGTAGGGATTCATACGTAAGAGAAATCCAAAAAAAGGAGAAAAATTGATGATAGGCAATAATAAAGTTAATGTAATTTATACAAGGGATGTATGTTTGAATCTTAATACAGAGTTTGCTCTTGTTTTATATGACATGTTTTATATGTCGTCTTTTAGGCATAATTTGATCTCTATATCAGTTTTGGACAAACAAGGTTATAGTTTTTTCATTGATGCTTTTGTTGTACAGTTTTCCTTTAATGCAAAACATATTGGTAATGCCTTCTTGTTATATGGTTTGTATAGAATGTATCTTGCCCCACATGAGATGTATGCTTCTTCATATATCACTGAACAAGTTATTAGAAAGAGACCCCTGATAAAGGATAAGTCATACATATTGTGAAATAAAAGGTTGGGCTACATTTTTTAGAGATAGAGTTGAGAGATTGGTTAAGGAAACATTCTCCTAGCTTTAGATTTTAATGATTTGGAAACATGTGTTTACTATTATAGGGGTAAGTTGACCAAAATTAAGAAAAAGGGTTCAACTTGTGCTTATAGCTTTTAAAACCTCATACATACGGATATTTGTGGACCTTATAAAGTTACCTTATGCAATTGAAGATTTTTTTGACATTCATTGATGACTATTCCCGTTATAGGTTTGTGTCTTTAAAGAAAAGTCTGAAGTTCCTAAAAAATTTAAGATCTTTAAGGCTGAAGTTGAGAACCAATTGGGAAGGTTCATTAAGATTGTCATATTTGACCTTGGAGGTAAATATTATGGCAAACATGGGGTTTTAAGACAAGAAAAGGGGTTGTTTGTCAAATATATGGAATCATATAGAATAGTGGCTCAGTTCACTATGTCAGGTGGTCCTAGGCAAGATAGTGTGACAGAAAAGTGTAACCGCATCCTAAAGGACATAATGATGAGGGTGGTCCTTCTCACCCTTTAGATAATAGCAGGGTGGATACTACAATTATTTCATATCCATTACTTATATAGTCAGAACTAGTGGATCAAGGTGTCAATAACATCCTAATACAGGAATAGGAACTCATACTTGCACATATTGAGGTTGCTAAGGTACGTAAACTGATTCAATTAAGAAGATCCACAAGAGTGAGAACTCACTATCTCATTTAACTACATAATCTAATTAGGTGAACAAGACTACGATATTGGACACGTTGTAGACTCGGTTACTTTTACAGAAGCTATTTCTAGACCTCATGTAGATTTGTGGTAGGATGCAATGAAAGATGAGATGCAATCCCTAAAGCATAATAAGGTATGAAAGCTTGTTTATTTGCCTTATAATTGTAAAGCTTGTTTATTTGCCTTATAATTGTAAAACTATCAATTGCATATGGATTTTTAAGACCAAGAAGGACTCAAAGGATTGACTTTAATGTTACCTTTTCTCCATTATCCCCTAAGGATGCATTTAGAATGATTATGATAATAATAACTCATTATGATATTGAGCTACATCAGATGGATGTTAAAACTATTTTCCTAAATAGGCCTTTATGAAGAGGTCTATATGGAACAACATGAAGGGCTTAAGGCTCAAGATAAAGATGATAAATTTTGTAAATTGAGGAAATTAATATATGGTTTGAAACAAGCTTCCAGACAGTAGTACCTTAAGTATGATAAGGTTTTTTTTTTTACCTATTTTGGCTTTGTAAAAAATAAAGTAGAAAGATGATTGTATTATAAGGCAAGGGGAAACAAAGTTATCTTTCTACTTTTATATGTAGATGATATCTTACTCAGATCAAATGACTTGACCTTGATGTATGAAGTTAAATAGCTTTTGGATAAGAATTATGAAATGAAGGACCTTAGCGAAACATCTTTTGTCCTCAGTATTCATATTCACTGAGGCAGGTCTCAACACTTATTAAGTCTCTCACAGAGCGAGTGCTGCAAATGTTTAATATGGCCGATTATAAACTGGTTGTAACAATTATATCTTATGTCAAGGGATTATCTTTGGCACAGTGTCTAAAGAATTATATGAAGAGAGAGGTCGTGAACAATGTGTCTTATTCTAGTGCAGTTGGCAGCCTGATGCATGCCCAAATGTGCACTAGACCGAACATTGCATTTTCTGTTGGACTGTTGGGTAGGTATTTGACTAACCCAAGAATAGACCATTATAATGCAATTAAACTAGTGTTGAGATTTCTAAAGGGAACCAAGAATTATATATTGACATTCAGAAAAATCAACAGTTTAAACCTTGTAGGCTATACATAATCAGATTTTGCTATGTGTCTAGATGATTGAAAATCCACAATGTACATCTTCATATTAGCAGATAGTGTAGTATTGTGGAAGAGTGTCAAACAGGCACTGGTGACTTCTTCCACTATGTATGCAGAGTTTTGGTATGCTATAAGGCTGCTTCACAGGCGGTTTGACTCAGGAACTTAATTCTGAATTATCTGTGGTTGATTCAACGGCTAGACCCATTCAATTATATTATGATAATCTTTCTGTTATATTGTTCAGTAACAACAATAAGAACATTACAAGGTCTAAGTATTTAGAGGTCAAATATTTGACCATAAAGGAAATGATATAGAAAGGTGACACTGAGGTGAAGCATTTGAGGACTGAGGATATGCTTGTTGATCCTTTGACCAAAGAACTTCACTCACTTGTTTTCGAGAGACATGTGTACATCATAAGTATATTGAAGTCCTTAGAAACTATTAATTAGGGATCACTGTGTTTGCTCCTCATACATTTATATGTTTTTCATGTATTATGACAGTATGTTTTATCAATACAGATGATCGTCATTTTGCTTTTAGTCATACATGTTGTTATATATTGTCATAATATATGTGAAAGTCTTAAGATTTGTGTTGATCTTAAACATTGTAAAAGGCGATTGGGCATATATATAAGGATTGACCTTAAGCCTATGTATTTAGGACATATACAAAATTTACATGAAAAATCCATGATTTTGATATGACATAAAGGGCTATAAGTGTTTAAACAATTAATTCGATTTATAATCGTGTATGAGTCTATAATCATGTATAATCGTGTATGAGTCTTGAATTTAATGATAAATGAATCACCAATGGTATGAATTTGAGTCATCCTACTATTACAAGATTTGCAACAATTTCTTATCACTTTGGTGGTTTATTATGATGAAGAAATATATGAGATAGATGTTTACAAGTGTTAAGTGGGTTGCACCTCAGCATGCTAGGTTTAATGCCATATTGAAGGTTTCCAGAATTATACTTGAAGATACTGAATTTTGACCTCAATGTCAATTTGTCATCAGAGTTTGTGAGTCTTTAGTAAGGGTACTTTGTTTGACTGATAGTGATGAAAAGGAAACAATAAGTTATTTTTATGATGCCATGAAGAGGGTAATCTAACAAATATATCTTCTTTGTGTACACCTTATCTTGCAGTCATCAATAAGAGATGAGAAAGGTAACTTTACTCCCTATTGATTATAGTTGAGGCATTTTTGAATCCTAGTGTCTATTGCAGACTAAGTTTTACAAAAAAAAGCTGAAGTTAATAGGAGAATAATATTAACTATTACAATAATGGTTGCCCATGAGATGATGTAAGATCTCATAAGCTCACAAATGAAGATTTATAAGGAAGCTTTTGCTGATTTTGGGATGCTAATTGCTATTCGTCAAAGGAAAAAACTTAATCTAGGTATTTTTTCACTTTTGTTACTTATTGAAAATTAATCATCATTTTATTTTGTTTATAACACTACTTTTATTGTCTTACAACTTACAGTTTCTTGGTGGGACCAATTCGGAAATGGTATTACAAAATTGCAAAGTTTTACAGTTTAAATTCTAAGTTAATGTGTTAATGCAACAAGATGTGAAAGGAATTGGAAAATATTTGAACTCTTCCATTCCAAGAAAAGGAATAGATTGAAGCACAAAAAATTTAATGATTAATATTTGTTCAATACAATTTAAAGCTTTGGGAAAGGTATGCTATTATTATTATTATTAAGTTAGATAAATTTTCTTATACTTTTTTAATAATTTAATTTAATTGTTTACTAGGACTCTTAATAGAACAAGTAGTTTAGTAAATCTAATTTATATTGATAATATCGATCTTTTGGCATATTAGGTTTCTGAGGAATCGAGTTTGATAGATGAAAGTGACTCAGAAGATAATCTTATATGAGAAAGCATTCACATATCATTTTGTGAAATTAATTTGAATGATGGTGATGTTCTTAATTTTATATTTGTATGATGATTAAATAATTTTTTATATTAATTGTGATTATTATTTATATGTGAAAAATGACATTAATAAAAATAAATGAATTGTTGTTATTTTAAATTTCTATTATTATAATTTTTGGAGATATGGTTGATGTAAAATTATAAAATATATATTACATTATACTAATGGACTATTTTGCAATTTTAAAAAATTCAAGGATTATTTCATAAATTTAAAAAATTACCTGAAACAGTGCTTAGTGTTGACCAGTATTGATGTAATATTGCATCAAAACTAAATGTGATACCGGTATCGATACCACTATGGTATTCATAATATTGGGGCCAATTTTATTATGAAATATAGGGGTAACAATGGACTGACTCGTGAGCCTAAATTTAGGTGTTTTCAATGGGTCGACCATGAGCCAAATCAGGCCCATAGTGATTTGATGCCTAACTTTTCATGTCAAGAAGAGAGTAGAGCTGTCTGATCCAATATTTAGAAATATGTTTTTACATCACTTTTTTTGTTTCGATAAAGGTAGAGTGATTCATAGGATTTCTCACCTTAGTAAGTTAGGTTTCACTCGGGTGATGGGACGGCACCAAACAAAATGAAGAAAGAGATCTTTTAGTTAAGCAAGCACTAATAGACGAGTAGTTTTTCACCATTTTTTTATGCTTAGAAGAGTTAGGTCTCGAGAAAACCTATGCCTGGGCAACTCAAGGCTGAATTCATTAAGAAAAAGATATTATTTTATATTTTTAAAATTAAAAAATTAGCAAAATCAACCTTTTACCATCCCTACCGAAATATTTTATTTTTCCGGGACATCAAGTAAACAACGTTATTTACCTTTCGCGAAGAAGGAGAAGGTCTAATAATTAATTTGTGACACGTTCTTAATGCGACAATAAGCATAGATGTTGGTTCCAGATTGATTGTGCATGCTGGCTAGTTCTTATCAGAAGTAATTGGCAGCTAATATCGCATTGACTTAAATAATCTTTTTTTTATACATCGGAAATGACTTAATAATCAAGAGAAGCCATCTTTTGTAAACTGGACACATGCTAAGGGTTGTCTTGTTCTGTTCTTAAATGTTAGAACCATAACGCAGTGTTTGGTTAGTGTCCTCAGGGGTGATGACGGATGACAAGGACACAAAAGTTCTATGCTCCGTCGTATTTGCTTGTTGTCCTCACCTATTTTGTTCCATTTTCAGAGGACAAAGACAGAAATTTTTGTTCCTTCCAAGACTGTGGTATAAGATTTCTTATCCTAAGGACAAAAACTAAATACATAAGGAAATGTTAGAAATACCCCTCCCCCACATAAGCAATTTTTTATTCTTAATTATATTATTAAACTCATTATCATCATCATCATCATCATATGATGATGATGA
>JANZLC010000200.1:18682430-18694393 GCA_026413385.1 Erythroxylum gracilipes
AAAATTAATAATAATGAGAATAAGTTATTAAAAATTAATAATAATAAGAATAACTTAATAATAATAACAATAAAAAAACCAAACATATTTTTGTTTTCAGTTTTTTATTAGAAATCTCAGCCAAACAGATTTTTATTTTCAATTTTTATATTGCAAATCTCAACAAAATAAGTTTTCACTTTTTTTAGGAAAAAAACATAAACTAAAAACAAGAAACAAAAACCAAAAACAATAACAGAAAAACAAAAGTGGAACCAAATGGTCTCTAAATGTTTTGTTTAATGTTTTAAAAATTAGTGATAAGATAAATTATTTAAAGTTTAGAAATTTAGTTGATATTAATCTATTATAAAATAGGCTTATAATAAAAATTGTACAAAATTTAAAATTTAAAAATAAAAACTATCTTTACTTATAAAAAATTAAAATTTAATTAAAAATCAAAGATTATTAAACAAAAATAAACTCTTTTATTATAATTTACAAGAATTAATTAATTTGTAAAATTTGATTAATTAATTAATTAATAAGTCAATTTTTAGAAATGAACCAGTAATTAAATAAACCAAATCGGTTTGATTTTGTATTTATTGATTTTGCTCCAATGAATACAAATAATATAAAGAAATTATTTCCAACGGATCCAAAGAATATATAGAATTACCTTTTTTTTAAATTCTATTTCCTTTAGTATTAGTTTTCATTCCAATGTCATTCAAAATAGGATGTGGGTCTTTAGGAGGTGGTTCAAATGGTTAATAGTCTCGTCTTCGAGACTTGTAGTCCTATAATTCTACTTCCCCACATTGTGCATCAAAAAACTCCTAATGAATAAATATTTAGAATGACATAGTTGCTAAAAGTAATACTGCATGAACAATCGCAATTTCATTGGTTAATGGTATTAACAGAAAAAAGGTTTGACTCTAGTCTCTCCTTCCTCAGCCTCTCCAACTCCTTGACCATTTGCCAATGCTCCATTGAAAGGGAGGTCTCACCAAAGCTTGCAGAGATTAGCCGCCCCATTGTCAGCAATCTGTATGCCAAACCAAGAAACATGAAAATTTACATGAGAATGACTGACAGTGAAATTGATTGCTCATGCAATAAAATTTCCAAGCTTCTTACCTGTTGAAATCTTGACCGCCTAAGCTTCGATCTGCTTGTCTTAGAGCAACTAAGTCATTTTCTACGGCCTGTAAAACATTGGCAATGGTTTCAAAGTTCAATCTTGCAGCCACAATAAGTTCATACAACAAAGCTTTTGTTGATTAAAAAACCACAGAAGTAGCATCAGGAAGCATAATAAGGAGAATGTCCGGGTGAACCAGTCAAAGGAATAGTAGGCTTTGGAGACTAAATTGTTCAATCTAAATTCAGACCTTCTGCATTTCAGAATCAATTGTATGTGACAATGTCCTAACAGTCGCTAAATACCATCTCCAGGCTTGAAGCCCACCAGCAGCCACAACTTCAGAAGAATTTATCGAAGAAGGCTGAAAAGGCATAATTATATCAGCTGGCATGATGTTTGATTTCCCCTCAGACAATACCAGCAATTGGACATCAGTTGCCATCTCCATCTTATAGTATTTGAAATCATATTCGACCTGGAATAGACATGATTGTTGTCAGATGTCAAGTTAAAGAGGCATCTAGTGAAGCAGTCATGTAGACCTTCATAAATTTTTCAGACATATTAGCCAAGATTGTAATCACCTTTTGCAACTCTATCAGATCTTTTAGCAATCTTACATTCTCAACCCCAATAGAGCTGAGAGTTCCTGCTTCTAATTGGGTTTCATCAATGATCAAGTGAGAACCCTCAGCAAGCTGCAGAACTCCAGGTACCAGTCTGAAACATCAACCATTAGAACTATCGACACATCATCGAGACATCAATACTACCAATTTAATTGTATAACAAAGGAAAGAACAACTGAGGTCTGCAATTGAAGCAAAATGACTAGATACCTATTTGTCCCATAGTCTTTTCTGGGTGCAAAGGAATCCTTGTTGAGGTATTCTAAGGTGAGGGGTATGCGATTTGTGAATGGCAGGAGATTCTTGATAGCAGTATGAATCTGACTGCCAAACAGAGTGCCATTATCCTTGTTCAAACAAGTGATGTTTAATGAAAGCTTCCCTACAGCAACACCATCAACTCTCGTGTGTACCTAATTGCAAAAAGCTCGTCAGTTTCCAAAGCAAGGAGTTATAAAGGTGTGTAAAGGAAATGTACCACTGAAAAAAAATGCATAGAGAACAGAAACAACTGTCTCTTTAACTCTAGAAACAGAGAATATATAAGGAAATGCACATAAAAGAAAAGAACATACCCGGGATAGAAGATGCAACAAAATAAAATGTGCAGCTAATGCATCATTGCAAGAAATAGCAGTAAGATGCTTCAGTAGAGCTTGCCTCACATCTTTGACTAAATGGAGCTTTGGCTGTTTAATCAAAGGAACATACGTTGTAATCAGTTTACAAAATAGATGGGGCTTCACAAATAAGTAGAAGCAATCAATTTGCATAACATTGTGGTTAATGGTGAATAAGGTTGTATATAAGTTACCTCTACTTGAGAGGGATTATGCAAAAAGTCATCAACTGCAAGCTTCCTATGAATAATACAGTGAAGCCTAGGCACCTGGACCAAAAAGGAAAATGAGAAATGCTGCATTAGTATCTTAGAGAGCATGTAGAGAACAAAAAGAATACTAAGATTCCATTATTCTCGTAAAATTTTTTGACTCAATAAGTAAACTCTTCGTTAAAATTTTAAGTTACAGGACTTATATTATTGTTACAACTTTATTCAGGATGCCAACAGAAGTTAATACCTTGTTGGGCGGCAGATGAATATATATAGGATCATAGCACTCGTCATTATCATCTTTATCCTCCATCGTAAGCTCTGGATCAAAGGTAAGGACCCCAATAAATTCAAACACTTCATTCAGTTTAAGATCAGACTCTGGAGAGTTATATATCTGCACAGGTAATTGAGTTTATTACTTAACAAGGGGGGACAAGGTGCAGGGTCTTGAGTCCAACAACCAAAAGTTTGAGATAAAATCAACTAATTACTTTTACAAGACAAGGAAAAGAACTCCTGTCACCCTGGGGCAGCTGAATTGTACCAGAAAAAGAATCCTTGGTTTTAGAGTCTCGAGACTGTGAAGATGGAGATGGCTGGCCGTCTTCCTTCTGTCAAAGGTAACAATTCTGTTTGTAAGCTTGATATTTCCAGGAGCACATACCAACACTGCGCTTGCAAGTAACCATACATGCTGATTTTGACTCAGAAGCTAAAAACATAGTGGTTAGTGCTCACATCTAATGTTATGAGCAAAGAACTCCGAAGATCATGTTTAGAAAAGCAAAATGCAAAAGGCAATTCTTCATACCATCCTCTTTGCATTAGGAAAATCTTCAAACTCATTACTAGAGACCTGCAATTGGAGATGATAATTTTGGAATCAAAATAATCATTACAACGACAAGAAGAAAAGAATCATACACTTTTCAATAAATGGATTGAAGAAGAACAAAAAAATGGTAATCATGAACTCAGTATAATCAATGGCTTTAGTCAACTATATCATCGTGAACTAAAGCCATTATAGTCTAAGCTAGAAGACAAGAAATGCCATAATTAAAATTTACGTGAAAAAATAATAATAAGAAAGACAAAAACCAAAGACGTAGAAATTAAAAGTAAATCATTGCAATCAGTAACTTACAATGTCCATTATACTCCGCTTATCTCTCTGTTCAGACAACGACTCCATGTGTCCGTTAACGGCTGACTCAGTAGCAGATTCAGCCCACGTGTTAAGACCCGGAACCTATAAGAGAGGCACAAAGAAAAAAGTTAGTTCCGCTCACAACAATAAGACTTAAAATTATGTTTAGCTTCTTACAGAGAAGCTATATTTAGCAACAACTTTATTTCAAGTACTGAAGAAGCAAATCCCCCATGACAACACAGTTACTACCTATCAAATCAAGTATTTCAACTTAAAATACCAATTATAGTCCATGATATAACTGTAGGAAAGCTAATGTCAAAATGCATAACACGAGTGACGAAAACTCACAGTAACACAATACAGCAAACGACGTTCCCAAATGCGCATATCAGGTGAAGGGGGCATGGCGAATTGAGAAACATCCACGAACTTGTTGGTTCTCCAAATCGATTCATCCTTGAACAGTATGTCGAAAAAGAAAGAAAGAAAATTGGTTAGCAAACAAAATGCTACATTAATAATACAAAAACAGAAGGGGGTATATTTATGTGTATACCTTAAAAGCACCAACATAGAATTCATTTCCTAACATGTCCTGTATCATTCCACGGAAGCGTACAAGAGTGTTGGGTTGAACCCACCTTACAGTCAAAGGATTGAGCATCGGAACCTATACAACGGATTCTTATTTGTAAGAATATTCCAGAACCCAGTAGAAACAGAAGCGAATAAAAGAGCAAGCTGCAAAACGCAGTTACTTTGGATAGATTATCTTGTTCGAAGAGGAAGTTGCGGAAGACTTCGAAGACTCCCCAATCCCTAACATCGAAGGCTGACGGATCAGAAACAGAAGCCATTGCCTTCTCGAACGTCAATCGAACGGCTCCAAGAGGGTTTGCCAGGCAATCGTACAAAGGCCCCACCATATTTTGTGATTGTGAATGATCTCTCTAACTCTAATCTGTGCGTCAGCGTCTCCGTGCTTGTTGTTTGAGACGACCGCAAACGGCTTTAATGGTGAGAGAATCTTCCCGCCTAAACAACAATTTGGTCCCGCCATTTTGTGGTAGTTATTAGCTACTGAGCTAAGCTAGGAAGCAACAGCTTTCAAGCCCATTAGCCCATTATAACTTTGTACGTTCGTTTCTTCGTATTGGGCATTGGGTCTGGTGAACTCGAAAATCGATTCCTAAATCTACTGATGATGAGATTTACAAGACCAAACTAATACCATGCAAGTCTGTCGTCTTTCCTCTTCCTCTCACAGACCATATATTCGATAACTAATTTCTTTTTTATATTTTTTTTCGAAAAGACCTTCATTAGCATTTTTTATACTAACAGCCAGTTTTATAAAAAGAACTTCCCTCACCCTGTAAAAAGAGGATTAGTATCCTTCTCTACAAATCTCCATCTCTGTTAATTATTCAATTTCAAGAAAGTGTTAAAGAGATGGTAGAACTAGATGAACAACTTTATAACATTCAGGAGCTTTATGATTACTTTTACACCTCATCAGAATATGATCAGGATTGTTTCAAAGGAAAGTTTATAATAATAAACGACTGGTTAGTCCTTTTTCTCGGGTTATACACAATAGGACTAATCATATTCCAACAATCTTAGGCGAGACTTTCCTAGAGGTAGACTAATGTAAGCAGAATGGGAAAGCCAAGTTAAAATGTTGTATTCAGCTGATGTATGCCTCAATTTTAAGCCATATGATTTATAGATACATATTCATTGATGCTTGCTCATCCTATCTTAGTTCTTTATATTCATGTCACTGATTTCTGCCATGCTAGCCTCAATGTTGTGGAGCCTCTCATTTGGTCACTAATCAAATGCTATCAATGATTGACCAGTGATTGGTACTCGACGGAAGTAGTTGGAGAAGTCAGATGCATGGCTTCGGGCGGTTGAACGTCATCTTCTTGTGCAGCCTCCACTTCTGCAACTCGAGCTCGAAGCTTCCCCCGTGTCGTTATGGATAAGAACATAATGATCGCCTTGCTGCTTGAAAACTTTCATCAACACCAAAGATTTCAAGTTGAGAGTCGAGTTGCTCGAAACTAGCAGCATTAGTGTTCTCTTGATTAGCAAGCCAAGATGTTCCGCAATTTTCGTCACGAATGCCCCAGCTACTGCTTTACTTGCACTAGCTTGAGTCACTTCATTTAAATGCACACCTAACCAAATCCTAGCATTAAAAGGCTTGACATGTACCATACACTACAACATAAATAATTCAGTTTTGGAAACCACCCTATTGTTATCTCCTCTACCGAATAGTGTAAAAGTTAAAAATCGATAGAGATAGCGAAAGACAGGGTCTACGATGACAGATAATTTAGATCAACTGAGCGAAAACACTTTTCTAGAAGTGGTCACTTGGGGCCAAAATTCGCTAGCCACAAAATCCTTAGGATATTCATACAAATCACTATTTGGAAAGCCAAAAATAACATTCAGCACTTCTAAAGTGATCACATGATGTGCATTCATCAATCAAAATTTAAGACTACCCACAGTATCTCTAGCAGTAGTTTCATGGACTACTTCTAAAGTGGTCAGAAACTCTAATGTTAATTCTATGTAAGAATTTTTTTCTAAATTTAGAAAAAATTTCCAACCTACATTTCACAAAAACTCATGGACTCGATCAAATATTCTTAATTCATTAAGTGCTTGAGAATCTAAAAATCTATTCGAAATAATTTGATGATCCTTAAGAATGGCATACCTTTGATGGTGCTCTCTAGTTTGAAAGTTGAGGCACGGGATACTTGAATTTGGGAACTGTTGATTGTGTGGTGGAGACGAGGAAACTCTGGGGTGTCTCATCCTTGGAGGCATAACAGGCTACATCGATAGACGCGGTATGGGTGTGTTTTTGCTAGGTTGGTGGTGCGCACGGGCATGCATTGGTACTGGCTAAAGAAGATTGCACAGGCGTGCATTGTTTGGGTGAGGAGTGCGTTGGTGGTTGCATGGGCGTGCGTTGTCTGGGAAAGGACTATGGTGCCTGTAAGGGATGATTGCTAGAGAAGATGGAGAAAGCCCCAAGAGAGAAACAAATATGGAAAAAAGGAAAAAGAGAAGATAAGCAAAACTAGGGTATTGGGGGGTGTTTAAAGAGGGGTAGGAAAGTCACGGGTGCGCTTCAATTAAATCACAACCCCTTTTTTCTTACGAGAGCGTTTGCTTCAAATTTCAGAATTGGATGAACTCCAGAATGAGGCTTACTAGAATTTCAAAATTTACAAGGAAAGAACAAAATGCCTTCATGATAAGGGTCTTACATGTAAGTTCCTCATACCTGGAATGAAAGTTCTATTGTATAATTCTCGATTGCGTTTGTTTCCAAGCAAGTTGACATTAAGGTGGAATGGGCCATTTGAAGTAATCAAGGTCTTTTTATATGGAGCAGTGGAATTGGAAAACCCGCAAACAAAGGAAACCTATAAAGTGAATGACCATCGGGTGAAACCATATTTGGAAGGAGTAATTGAGAAGAAAACCATAGAATCCATCAATTTGAGTGATCCACTTCAAGCATAACTATTTGAGCGTTCAACTATAAGATATTAAAGAAGTGCTTAATGAGAGACAACCCATATAATTTTTATCTTTTTTTTATTATTCATGTTACATGACTCTTTATGTGTTTTTTATTCTATTATTTTCAAAAATTAGCATAAATAGTAGTATGATTTATGACATTCTATACCATATCAATATAAAATAAATATCATTAAATAAAAACTGTTTTTAAGTTTTATTTAAAAAGGTATTATGTGTAAAACCTATACTATAAAATTCTAAACAATATTTCAATGTAGAATTCTTTGAAGATTGTCTATAACATAATTGATTCAACTCATTTAACTAGGGTTCATGCTAAAAGAGAGAAAGAGAGAGAGGGAGAGAGAGAGAGAGAGAGAGAGAGAGAGAGAGAGAGAGACTAACTTTGGTCCATATTTAATATATGTCTACAACTATAGATCTTTAACCTTGGTCTAACGTATGCTCGTGTGCATCACCAACCTCACAGAAGCACACCCACATCGCCTCTACTGACGTAACCTGTTACGCCTCCAAGGATGAGACACTCCAGAGTTTCCTTGTCTCCACCACACAATCAACAGCTCCCAAATTTAGGTATCTTGTGCCTCAACTTTTAAACTAGATAGCACCAACAAAGGTATGCCTTTCTTAAAGATTGTCAAGTTATTCCGAATATATTTTTAGATTCTCAAGCACTTGTTGAATTAAGAATATTTGATTAAGTTCATGAGTTGTTGCGAAACGTAGGTTGGATTTTTTTTTTGAATTTAGAAAAAATTCTTACGTAAAATTAACATTAGAGTTTCTAATCACTTTAGAAGTAGTCCATGAAACTATTGCTAGAGACACTGCGGGTAGTCTTAAATTTCGATTAATGAATGCACATCATGTGGTCACTTTAGAAGTATTGAATGCTTTTTTTGGCTTTCAAAATAGTGATTTGTAAGAATATCCTAAGGATTTTGTGGCTAGCAAATTTTGGTCCCAATTGACCACTTCTAGGAAAGTGTTTTCTCCCAGTCGATTTAAATCATCTGTCATCATAAACCCTGCCTTTCACTATCTCTATCGATTTTTAACTTTTACACTATTCGGTAGAGGAGATAGCAATAGGGCAGCTTCCAAAACTGAATTATTTATGTTGTAGTGTATGGTATATGTCAAGCCTTATAATATCAGGATTTGGTTAGGTGTGCATTAAAATGAAGTGACTCAAACTAGTGCAAGTAAAACAGTAGTTGGGGCATTTGTGACCAAAATTACAGAACATCTTGGCTTGCTAATTGACAGAACACCAATGCGGTTAGTTTCGGGCAACTCGACTCTTAACTTAAAATCTTTGGTGTCGATGAAAATTTTCAGGCGAAAATGCGATCGTTATGTTCTTATCCATAACGACACGGGGGAAGCTTCGAGCTCGAGTTATGGAAGTGGAAGCTACACAAGAAGATGATGTTCCACCGCCCGAAGCCATGCATCCTACTTCTCTAACTACTTCTGTCGAGTATCAATCACTGGTAAATCAATTAATAGCATTTGAACGACGAACAAATAAGAGGCTTCGCAACATTGAGGCTAGCGTGGCAAAGATTAGAACCTTCATGTCCAATTTGAATGCTCGCTTCGAACAACCTCCACCTCTGTCTTAGTATCGTATTTCTATCTTTTTTCTTTTTATTGCTTGTTGTTTTAATTTTTTTAGGTTTAATCTTTGTCCTTGCTTGTGTTCTTTTGCATCTTCCCTCTTTCATTTTCTTATGCCATTAGGGACACTGTAATATTTAAGCGTGGAGAGAGTATAGTAAAAAATAAAAAAAAGATTAAAAATTTTGTGTTATGTGTGTTTTTTCCCGTCTAATAATTAGAGATTCATAGTCCTGAAATAAACTCGATTGTGATTAGAAATGCATAATATGAGTGGATGAATATACTTACATGCTTAGACTAATTGACTTAGACTTTGATCAAAAGGACATTAGCTTGTTGTGATACATGAATGACACTTTATTTGGTAAGAATTTGAGCCTTTGTGAACTATTAAACACCAAATTTAATTATTATGTATTAAGAGTGTTTTTTCACGATTAAGGAACTCTAGAACTTACTTGTAAATAGTAGTTGAGATTACATAATCTTATGCAAATGTTGAAATGATAAACGCAATTAGTATTTACCCCTTTTGCTTAAAAAGTCACCATAATGTTACACTTAATGAGCTCTTTTAAGCTTAACATGAACCATTTCTTTCTTTAAACTCAAAATATGAGCCTTAACTTTGATTATTTATTTTTTCATCATACCGACCATAAGGAAGAATTGAGCATTTGAATGGGAGTGTTTGGGTTTAGGGAATAATTATTTGAACAAGTATGGGAAAATCATAGCATATAGTTAGTTTTTGTGTTAGAAATGGGTAGGGTTGTAATAATTTGTATCTCTCTCTATATTTTTTCTCTTCTAAACTTGATTTTGTTCTAAATAAATAAAAAATATAGTAAAAAATCAAAAAATCCAAAAAGAAAAAGAGAGAAAGAAGAAAAAGAAATAGAAAAGAAAAGGAAGGAAGAGAATATAAGCAGAAAATGAAAAGAAAGAGTAGAGACATAAAAAAGGGAGGTGTTAATCTTGTAATTGAGAGGAAAGAATTGAGTGTTCTATGCTTTATTGTTCTGCATTATTTTAAATTCTCAATTAATTATGTGGTTTTAATCTTTGATTTACCTTTTTCCTACCTTAAGTCCGACCTCATTATAACCAAAATAAAGACCTTTGAATTGATACCTGTGTTTGATATGAATAGTCGAAATTGGTTTAGTAAGCAAACTTATGGTAGATGCCTTACGTGAAATGAATAATGAGTGAATATATCCCACCTTTGAATGCTTGAGAGGATGGAGAGTGGAGTGAGTATCACACTTGTTTATGGTGTTTGAGTTGAAATACTTGTTAATTTTGACTAAGCATGCAGAGAATAGTCTGTTCACAAAATATTATGAGTTTCAAATTGTTAGATTGTGTTTATTGAAATGATCTTAGATATCTTTGACCATTATTTGGGAACATCGTTGTTTTCATTAATTGTCCTTGTATAATCTAGTGTTCTTTATTTTTCTTGAGAACAATCATAGTTTGGGAGAATTGCTATGTTTAGTTTTTGTTGCTTTTAATTGCCTTCATATCTTAATTTTGGTTACAAATCCTTATGTTTTGGTACAAATGTGAGATGAATTGAGTGAAAATGCTGTGAATATTACATGAGTGTTAATTGAATTGTCTTTTGAATGTTGCATGAAAAATTAGAAGAATTATACATGAATGAATTAAATGGGTTGTGATTATATGCATGCAATTAATTCATTAAAATGTAAATGGTGTCACACCAGTGACTATACAAGTTACAGGTGTGACAAGGGTGGTCACACCCGTGACCACCTCATGCACACCTGTGACAAGTTTCTCCTTTAATTCATCAACTTATTACGTGGCAACTGTAGGGTTAAAGACTCGGAAACCTAGACCTAAAAGGAGACTACAAATAGAGAGAATAGAGGGTGGTGGTAGAGGCTACACATTCTTGACATGGATACCTTTGTTCAAGGACACAAATCAATGAGAGAAAGAAGGCGGAGAAGAGAGGAGAGAAAACAGAGACCAGTTGGGTGAAGTGGAGAAAAAGAACAGCAGAAAGGTGGACATGCTTAAGCATCCGATCATGTGGGTGAGAATCAAGCATAAGCAAAAGGCGAGAGCCAATGTAGAGAGCTTGAAAGTGCACGAAACCACTGTAACTCCTTCATCCTATCTTGTTTGCTTGTTCTAATCTTCATTTGTTGCATTATTTCTTTTTGTTTTGCTTTCTGATGTCTACTGAACTTACTACCCTTTTTGTTTAATCGACTGATACTTTGTTATCTTTGAATAGTTCATTTGGTTGTTTACTTGGTTTATTGCTTAAATGCTTCTCTTATATTGATAAAGATGTGATTAAAGTATTTAAATATGATGAATCTTGTTATCTCCATGATGGAATGATCTCTTTTTTCTTGAGGATTAATGTAACTATTTTAGTCAAATATGCATGATTGAGGGATTGTGTTGTCTTATGTTTGCTATAGTTTTTGCACTGAATGGATGTAATATTATGACCAAACTTTGCATCACTTTTGTATTAAACGAAGGATTGAGAGAAGAAATTTAATATGGAACGAGAAATTATAAACGCTTAGGTTAAGAATTAGAACTATATTAACTTAAGTGAAAATTAGTAGTCGGGTTTTCATAATTAATTCGTATGATAACTTGTCAAATACGAAAGTTAGATTTAATTTATTATTCGAGTTGATCTTAGAACCCAATCGTTAATTTAGTAAGAAAACTATCCAATCATTTTCTCTTAATCATACATAAGAGATTAAATTAGTGAAATTAATTCTCAAGAGTTTTTCACTTTGATTAATCTATTCGTTTTTGCTCCCAGTTAATTTCGTTTACTTTTTAGTTTAATTTTGTGATTTTCTTTAAAGCCTCACCCAACAATCGGGATAGAATGTTTAGGATTGCATTTATTTTTGTAGCACCCCACTCCCGCAATGACCCGAACCCGATATCGTTGGGGATATCCGAGTCCTTGTCCCGCGA
>JANZLC010000200.1:18716043-18738097 GCA_026413385.1 Erythroxylum gracilipes
CCAAAATTTCAAAGAGACAGAACATAAATCGGACTCAATTTGCTTAATATGCTAACCCCTAATTTGGGGCGTTACAATATAAGTTACTAAATTAGTTTTAGAGACAAAAACATTGTTAAATCTTGACTCGTGTAAATTATCGACTTGACGATTAGAAGTATTTAAATTTTAAGGACTTAAGTTGTCCAATGAATTTCTTTTAACTCAAAGTTGATTATCAATCTTGAATGTTAAAGAGTAGAAAAGGTCAAATATAAAATATTAGAGGGTGTTTTTTTCTATTTTATTTTTCTATTTCTTGTTATGGTTTTAATAAAAAAGGAAACAATATGTTAAAACATGTTTGGCTATTTCTGTTGCAATATGTTGTTTCTAAAAATAAAAAAGCCATAACAAATTCATGAAAATAGAAATTAGATGTTTTTTTTTTATTTTTCACAAGAAGTTTTTGTTTTCGTTTCTACTTCTCTTATAAACTTCCTCCACTGTATAAACTCTCATCTTTCTCTCTTATGTCTTATACTTATCTCTTCTCTCTCTCCTGCTTCTTTGTTCTTCTCTTCTCTCTTAAGTCCCTAACTCATCTCTTCTCGCTCTCCTGGTTTCCTGGTTTGCGTTTTTGGTTTTCTGGTGTTTTGGATTAAGTTTCTACATTTTTGCATTTCTAGTTTTTTGTTTTGCGTTTTTGCATTTTTGATTTGTGTTTTTAGTTTTCTGGTTTGCGATTTTGCATTTCTAGTTTATATTTCTAGTTTTCTGGTTTTTCTAACTTAATTTCTGCATTTTTGGTTTGTGTTTTTGCATTTCTAGTTTTTCTATATTACTTTTCTACATTTCCAAGTGTTCTTTGGCATTTTTGGGTTGTCATTTTCTGTAGACCGGATACAAAGTTCAATGACTAATAAATTCCATGTATACACGTAACAAGAAATTTGTTCAATTTCAAGGTCACAGCTTTTGCTGTTGGTTCAAGTTAACAATGTTGCAATTGATAATTGAGTTTCTAAACATATTTTTATTTTTAGTTTTTTATTACAAATCTTAACCAAATAGGTTTTTGTTTTCAATTTTATATTACAAATTTCAATTAAATAGATTTTTATTTTTTAATAAAAAACAAAAACTAAAAGCCACAACAGAAAATCAGAAGCAGAATCAAACAACCCTTTAAATAAAAGTTTCTTACCAATATCTTAGGAACAATAATTATAAATTAATTGGAAAACATTAAAATTAGGAAAAAGATCTATGTCAAACTTATATCAACACATAAAGTTTACACGAGAGTCTTGCCTACTACAAAATGGTCTTTCAAATTAATATTGGATTCATATTTCAAGAAGACATAAATATGAATTATAATTATAATTTTAAATAAAATATTTATATAAAAATAAGAAAAGAACACATACAAAACTTTTATAAATCTTTTGCATTTTTCTCTTTCCAATAATCATATAAATAAAAATTATTAGATGATAATCATAAAAAATATTTATAAATATCAAATTCACTTGAATTTCTTTGAGATATTATAATTCATATCCAAACCATCAAAAACTCAATTCATGACTTTTTTTAAAAAACAGAAACCCATTAATTTTGGGCTTAATTCGTTGGGTGACGTCCACATTAGAATACTTACCATTGTTAATCAAAGGAGTAACTAATTTGTAAAGTAAAAATGTGAATGAAACTGTGAGGAAAGAGAATTAAGGGCCATTTTTATAGCATCACACAAAGACTCTTAGCAGACAACTATGTCTATTATTTTTCATTGTAAACCAATCATAGCATCAGAGGCAAAGCTACTCAGCATAGCCCTCTTCATCTAGAGAAGAGCTTGGTGAAAAAGTTGCCAGAATTGGGCTTCTCCAGACAAGCCACATGGACGTATCTCCCCAGCTTGTCCACTTGCCTTGCTTCTCCTCTCGTGTCTTTCTTGCACACCGTGCATGTTTTGTCCACCCACCCTTCTTCAACGTATTGCCCTTCCACTATTTTCAGATGCACCACAAATTAGCTAATAGTTCCATATGAATTTAGCTTAAAAACTCTTATGGTTGCTGTATGTTTTGAAATAATATTAATGGAAACTAGTCACAAAGGCTCTTTGGCTTTACCATCTATGTAGGATTTGAAGAAATCCTTGTATGTCCCCCCAATTTTCCTTCTGAGAGCACCATACTGCAAAGAACAATATAAATCAAGCTCAATCCTTGACTGATAATTTTCAATATGAAATAAGAGCCGACCTGTTCTCTGGTCATTTTCTGACCAGACCTGGTGTTTTCTCTGGCCCCTTCAAGAAGTTGGGCATCTTTGGCAGATCGAACCCCCGAGAAATCTAGAGCTTCTAGGAATGATTGCCTTGTTTCCTTTGCCTCTTCCTCCTTACCTCCTCCTGATTTAGCTGAAACCCTCAACACACTTGTCCTGTTTAACCTTCGGTTTGACAAGTTATGTGTCACTCCAGCAACTGCCTGGAAACAGTTCTGTGATGGTGACGAAGGAAGTGTTCTAAGACCCATCCTAACTCTTCAGGGCCAAGACTAGAAATGAAGATTACTCCTCTTTATACATGCAGGTATGGTTGTGCATAGTGAGCAAAGCAGCACCAGCACCACCAGTTCAGAGAAATTTTGAGCAAATATTTGGTGGTTGACGATAAACTACGTGTTCCATTGCCAAACTAGTAGAATTTAGAGGCCCAACTGATTTTGTGCTTGGGCTCGGACAAGTTAAGAAATATCTCCTCACCAAAATACTCAAAGAGCTGAAATAACAACCTTTCATTATATTTCTTGCCAGACGAAGTTACGTTACATTTTAATGGTCCTTAATCTACACAAAACTAAAGAGGCATCGGAACCTTAGACAACGTAGACCATGCCAACCTCTAAAAGAGACACTGGTGGCACCTTGAGTGCCACATCTGGTCCCCTACAATTCCTTCTTAGAAAATTGTACCCAAAATTAATTGCCAGTTTCTTAAGGAAGGATGATCCTTGTTTTGCTCTCACGTGAGAATGCCCCAATATAAAAGCAGTACCAGCTTGTTGAGCTGCCAACAAATCCTCTAGCTCTTCCTGTAGTTGCTTTTCAATATCAGTTTCTCCGTTGGTTTCAGATTCATCAAAGGCAAATCTAACTCTTCTCTCAACCATTTCTACGGATCTCATTTCAATAACATCTGAAACACTTTGCACAGTTTGAAACCCGTCAGATACACTAGCTTGCTGAACACTTTGAACTGTTGGCAACACATCAGATACAGTAGCTGCTAGTACACTTTCCTCATTGTCATAAGCTGGTGGTTCAGAAAGTACAACATTGCCAATGACTGCCAATCGACACTCACTTGATGATTCATATGATCGAGATGCATCATCCTCAGAACATGAGTTAGTGCCTTGCATTTGGTACCAGTCATAGCGGATGAAATCAGCCAGCCTAGCAGCCAGCTCAGTTTCAAAAGAATCAACATCCTGATGGACGTCCCGGTAGCCATAACGTACAATGCACCTATAAGACCGATGAGCCGGAGGACCAACTCGGCCCACAAGATATCTTTCAGCAGGAGGCACATAAGGAACAGGAACTGATTTGACACACACAAATACAAGGACACGGTGAAATGCAGGAAGGTTGGTCACAAAGCGTGAGAAGTTAGCAGGGATGCCAGAAGTGAGATCAGTAAAAACTAAGCCAATGCCAGGGACTCTTGCTATTCCCAAACTTGAACCTAAAGCCAAAAGCCATTCTAGTGATACCTTGTTGTGGAGGTCGTATTCATACTTCTTGACAGTGGCATAATGCCAGACAAACATTACAGTTACAAGGAAGAGAGCTAGAAGAATAGGGAGCCAGGCACCCTCGGTGAATTTGGTGAGTGAAGAAGAGAAGTAAAGCAATTCAATTGAGCCAAAGAAAAGTAGAAAGCAAAGTGCTACAACCGGAGGCTTATGCCAACATAGGATGATAACCAGGGAAGTGAGGCATGTGGTCACAAGCATCACTGCCATAACAGCTAATCCTGCAAAAGATAGCAATAAAAAATGTGACTTCCAGGTTCCAAAATAACAAAATAATATTATGCACCAAAATTAGACAGTTATTGTCTTAGTTTGACATTGTTCGTTAAGGGGAAAATTATCTTCCAACAATTCCCCAATTGTGATCGAGTTAGCATCATTATTATTGGACAGAAATCAAGAATTCATACGAGCATGATTTCTTCCTAAGGTCAACACACCAGATGCATTTCCCATGTGTTTGGTGTCTCTAAATCCAATGGTCACAGCAATGCATAGGATCATGAGCATCCAATTGATCTCAGGGATATAAATCTGGCCATGTATCTTGTCAGATGTGTGGATAACTTTCACCCTTGGGAAGCAGCCAAGTGACTGGCTCTGGTTTATGATGGAGAATGTTCCACTTATAATTGCTTGGCTTCCCACTACAGAAGCAAGAATGGCTATTATAAGCACTGGCCACCTGACACTTCCTGCATTAAATCATTTTATGTCAGCATTCCGTTTCCACATAGGGATTGTTCTCAATAGTATGGTTTCCATTAGAAAGAATAATGTACGCATACGAGGAACTGAAATATAAAACCCAATGTGGTTTTTGTCGTCGTGATGCTGTGATAAATAAGCAGCTTGCCCCATGTACGCCAAAATAAGCGCTGGATATACCAAAAAGGTGAAAGCAATCTGGAGAGGAAAGAAGAGCAAAGGTTAGGAATGCTGGTAGCAATGACATGTTTGTTTGGGGATAAGATATCAGTGAAGTCATAAGAATGTAAGAATCACCTGAATTGCAGCATATGAGAAGTGACCAAGATCAGCAAACATTGCCTCTGAGCCTGCATATATAGATGTTTTTAAATAATATATGCATTTCAGATACCAAAGCTAATTGAAAGATGGCTTATTATTTGCGAAATAGAGGAAAGGTTTGGTTTGAAATTAACCGCAAGTTAAACATAGCGCAAATAGTACATATAAAGACAAGACAATTAGCCACGATTATATAATCATTCAAAAATACCTGTAATACACAACAGTATTCCACCAAGAGACATCCATCCCCTTTTTCGTGTTTTCTTCAAAAACTTGAACATGTAATATGGTGAAAGAGCTTGATAAACAAGGGGGTTCCATTGAATAATATTGTATAAGCCAAGGGCACTGATGCATATTAGCCATATCAAGATAATTGGTGCAAAGAAAAATCCTACTTTATGTGTGCCATAGTGCTGAAGTGCAAAAAGGCACACGAGGATGAAACAAGTGATGGGAACAACAGCATCTGCATATAGACAAGAACATAAGGGTCACATAATCAGGCTTAAACAATGACAATAATTTCATGCTACGTATTGATACTATTTCTCATGATTGGGTAGATCAGAACTGCCAATTGCCCCTGCAGGACATGCATCCTTTTCATTAAATAATAATTCTGGGAAGCTTATTCTCTCATTTTTAGATCGCAATGAATGTTAAGGAAATGCTATAACCTGCAATACCTTAACACTCTTCACGCATGCAATTGTCCAAATTCTGCTTTTTGCCTTTGGTCATACAATATAAGATGCTTTACATGAAAACATTAGGAAAGGAAGCATGTATAGATGACAAGTTGAAAAGCTTACATTGATGGCGTTCCTTGGACATTGATAACTCAAGACCGGACACTGCAGAAAATACTGCAAGCAAGAATATGGAAAAATGAAAATTTGGTCACTACAAAAGAGGCCCAATCAAGCCATTTAATTAAATTTTACTCTGAAGCAGTGTACCAGAAATTGCTGGAGTGAGCAGTCCATCTCCAATTACCATACAAGTGCCAAGAAGAACCAAGAAAAGCAAAGCAGTGTGGAGGCTTTTGTACCTCTCAAGGCACATTTTGACCCTTGAGCTGTTCTTTTTTTCAGGATTACGCTCCAGTTTGTATGTGGAAAGTGCTTCATCTGCAACCTGTCTATTGGGCAGAAGGCTAACTTTGGCATGCCGGCATATTAATGAATACAACGCAAAAGTACCACCTACAATAAGAACCATTAAAAATTTTTCTTGTTTGATAAAGTGATACAACTTCCCATTACTTGTCAAGAAATTACCTTCTCCGTTGTCATCAGCTCTAAGGACAATGAAGACATACTTGAATAAGGGGACTAAAGTGAGTGTCCAGAAAACAGCTGATAAAACACCAAAAATCTCTTCATTAGTCTCTGAATGTTGAATGTCTTCCGCAAAAGTGCTCTTGTAGACATAGAGAGGAGAGATGCTAAGGTCCCCATATACTACACCAAGACTTTGATAGGCCAATAGCAACAGCGTCTTCCAAGACCCTTGCTGAAATGTCCAACCACCGATAAGTCAGCTGGCAGAAACGTATGAATAACACAGTCCCCAAACACAAATCAATTACTCATCCATCATTACTAGATGGTTCAAAGTTTAAACAAACAACGCATACAGTTAAATGTACCAATTCCAGGATTTTTCTGTCCTAAGTGAAATGCACAAACCTTTGGAGTTTCCCAACACTTTCCACGTCCTAGATCCATTGTTTCTCTCTCTCAATCTTAAATCTAAATTTCTTGCTGTTCTGGTAGAAAGAATCTGCAGATATGCCAACAGCCACAGCTGGACTCCAGAAGCACAGAAATATAATAGATGAATGACTGCCCCGAAAGCACTAAGTGTAGGAATATTTGATTGAATTTTCAAAGTAACCTACAAAAATGATGATGTGCAATCAAGTAGATCCATAGGAAGTTTATGGGAAGACATGAAGATCATAACCTCTAACTTATAGAGCGGGTCACAATCGCCCACTTTCCATTACATCCACAAGCTATCCATAGCCCCGTCACATCCCAACCAAACTTCTAGATAACTAACAACATTGCTTTGTTTATTTTCTAAAAAAATATGGAAGAAAAAAAAAGAAGCCAAGTACAAGATTGTAACTAAAAAAAACATTGATGTTCAACCAACGCTTGAGTTGTTCAGAAGAGCATCTTAAATGCAGAGTCCTGGAGAGGTCTTCAGCATTTCTTCTGGATTATACATAAAAAATCAATCTTTGTTTTATTTCCTTTTCTTGGTAAAACCTCACTGTATCTTCCTCTTCAGTGAAGCCGTAATAAAAAGATATTCTAAAAAAAACAATAATAAAAAGAATTCCCGTATAAGTAGTAGTCTAGTAGAAGAGGGTGTGGTAAAGAAGATATATAAACTGCTACTACATCTATCTACAGGGAAAAAGAAGAACACCAAAGCGAAGAATCTGAAAAGGCACTTTCACGTGACCTAATTACAGTTACATTTCTACAGCCATATCTCCAGCAATCAATGTCCACTGAAATAAAGCCAATTCTGAGGACAGTGTAGCATGCCCCACGCTGTCTCACGCACACAACGCACACTCTTATTGTACTCCCTTATCATGAAGGAAATGTGATTTTCCTACCACATCCACAAGAAAGGAAAACCTTTAAACAGTCTTTTGTTGACAAAAGCGCTAGTCGTTGATTTTAGGCAGATGGAAAGCGAGATAAAGTAAAATCGAATATTGGGTTTGCTAGTAACTGAGTAGAATCAAATCCTAAATTTGACCAAAACATTCACAAGCTTTAGTTACCCACTTTAGCCGTAGAAATGGTGTGGTAGACGCAGCCCGTACCTATCACCCATGTGAGTCACAGGAATTGAACATGCTCTTTTGGTCCAAAACTAGTCACTAACACCTCATAGCCCCCATCCGTGCCATCATTTCCGCTATGCTTTTTCTGTTTAATCACATCCGCTACGATTCGCTTTCTCACCCACTTCTCATTTTTATCATTTTCTTGTTCCGCACCCTTTAAGACTGTAACATGCCTTCTCCATTTGCTCTCAATACATAAACCTGGCTTCGCACTTCTGCATTTCGTGAGAATATGAATCTGGAAGCAAGTTATACACTTCAACTAAAACGGAAGGCTTACTATACCATTAATCTGCTTCTGAACATGATTGTATAGATCTGCAAGGAAGCATATATCGACGTAAAACCCAAAATGATGTCTTTGTTCCAATTCTAAATCCCAACGTGGCCAGTGAACTTTGGCTCACTTATCGCAACTGAACTTATAAAATACATAGACCATGTGAAGAAGATTTGGTATCGAGAAAAATAGGTGACTGAGCTTAGGACAACGAGGAGTGGAGATTTTGGGTGGATTAAATGAACGGACAGAAAGCTGTTAAAAGTAGTGTAACCAACCGACAATGTCGAATGTTGTCAAGAAAGTGAAAAAAAAAAAGAAAAGAAAAAACAAATGCAAGGGTGGAAACGAGAACATGGGTAAGCAATGAATTTATCTTATACAGTGCAAGATTCCAACTTTCAAGGTTCAAAGGTAACGCAGTCATGCTTCTTCATACCATGAAATGAATAGGGACGTAAAAGGCATGTTTCTGTTAGATTTTGATTCTCCAAGTGGGTGGAAGGAATGCATAATTCAAGATTTTGGACGGAATTGAGAACGCATGCGCAATTCTTATACGACAACCAGGCATGATACAGCGCCATCTAAGTCCACGTGTTCTTGCGCTACGAATACGAAGAGGGTTGAGCTGCTAGGGAAAAGTAGTTTGAACTGTCGTAGTATCATGCACAAAGCCAAAAACACTTAGATAGTTGTGCCTTTCTGGTTACTTGTCAAATCAATTCTCACCTCACCCACCAAAGTTATTTGGTTACTTGTCAAAACAACTCTCACCCCACCAAAGTTATTAATGTAAATCATAGATCCAATTACTAAGAGGGGAATGGGGTGGGAATGGGAGAGCTTCGCCTCAACTTTTACTTGGTTTCACCTCCTTTTGTAAGGGGAGGTTCAGTAGTATTCGAGCCATTAGATAATGGCCTAGGTTGACCTACTATTACCGTGATAAGCATTTTAGGAGAATCACACTTCAAGAGTTAGCTTATAAGGGTAAAGAGCCCAAAGTTTTTATAATTTTCATATCAATTTTGTATTTAATCAATATGGGATTCAAGTCTCATACTTTACAATTAGATCAGACCGTAATATTCGTCCCCTCATAAGGATCAATGTCCTCATTGGTCACGGCCATGTTGGTCATGGCTGACACTTTCAGGTCACCACTCCATGGGCCACCACTATGAGATCCTTGTTAGTCATGGCTACGTTGGTCACGGCTGGCACTCCCAGTCTACCACTCCAAGGCCTGACTCTGATACTAATTGATAAGGACTTTAGGAGAACCACACCCCAAAAGCTAGCTTATGATGGTAGAGAGCCCAAAGTCCTTATAAATTCCATATCAATTTTGTATTTAACCAATATATGATTCAAGTCTCATACCTTGCAATTAGATCAGATCGTAACATAACGTTGCGTGTTCTAATATTAAAAAATATGGCCATGGGATTTATATGCTTAAATGTGCTCCACCTGCTAACGCAAAGTTAGTGCGGAGATATTTAGGATTTAATTTCACCTCTCTATATAAGTGCTTATTGGGAGGGGGCTCAGGCATACAAGGAAAACTGACAACCAAGACCAACCTCTTCCATCACCAGCTAACCATAAATTTTGTTGGACCTACTGAAATTTGTAGCTATGCATGGATGACATAGGATTGGTCTTACATAAAAGGAATATAAGGATTGGTTCCCATATAAGGCGAATAAAGAGCATGGGCATCAAAAACGACGTGTTACAAAGGTATTCTAAATATTGAACTTATCATATAAATAGCCTATTTTTTTATACAACAATATCATTTAGGTCTAGTAAAGTAAGATTTAGCCTTCCCTCATAATAATCGACCAACAATCTTATTCTCGAATGCCTCACAATCCTTATAATGTTAGACTCTCACTTTCTTGCAAGAAAACTACAAAAGCATTGCAATATTAATGGTAACAATAGAAGCACAAAAGAGATACAACAAAATGCTAACATTTATTACTTCCTTCAAAGTATACAAATGATGCTTTTTCAATCTTTGTATCTCACACTGAAAAGAACAAGACTCAAATGAGTTATTTATATACATCTTTGACTCGATGGCCAAGTTAGAATCCTAACAGAACTCAAATACCTATATCACATCTTATCTTAGTATATTACATCACCTTATCCAATTAGATGACATCCCCATGTAAGTAGGACTCTATCTAATAAAATCTAGCTACATCACAACTAACAAGATAAAGATAACATCTATCTAGGAATGATCCATTCATATCTGCAAAGATCTCCACTATCTTCAAATAATCCTCTTATATGGTCTTTATCCTTTAGAGATGATGTTTATCCACTGTAATCTTATCCGCCTCATCATCGAAGATCTCCGCATGATCTTTATCTGTTGATAATAAGTTATTTAAGCCCAAAGCCTGTCATAACACACTGGTCTGATCCAGTGGTTACCCACGTCAAGTCCATTATTCATGGTCCGTTCATTTAAGTATACACTAACTCTTCAGTCAATTAAGAACTTAGCCTTAGTCAAGTTAACTTGTATAAGGTCCGAAGCTCTACCAAAACACACACCATGCTTGATCTAACTTGCTAAGTTACCTTAGAGCTCTTACATGCCACCATCATGCGTGTGATCTAGCTAATCTTCCACCTAAGGTTCGTTTCTAGTTAGCTATGAAGTGTCTTTATATGTTAAGGAGCTAACAAACCACCCCCACCAGATGAATTTGACGCCCTTATCAAACTAATCTGAAGGTAGGCGTTCACCTGATCTTCGAACTGACACAATATCGTATCTTTCTCTTATGTAGTTTCCATGGTCAGCTTTTCCTTCCACTAGATTAAGAACTCATTCCTCCGATTCTTCTTATACTGCCCCATTGTTCAATGATCCATGATCTTCTCCACTTGATCCTCGAACTGTTTTCTCACAACTAATGGAGCTCTTTTTACCTGACTCTTATTTAGATCTGATGCATCCTCATAGTAAGATTTGAGAAAACTAATATGAAAAGTCGGGTGTATCTTTAATCTCTCGGGAAACTTTAATTTGTATGCCACATTCCATGTTTTACTTAATAATTCAAACAGTCCATCGTACTTTGGCACCAATCCTCGATGTACTTGCTTACTCGAGATCTTCTTCCAAATATGTGGGGTAAGTTTCAACAGTATCTTATCTCCCATGTCGAACTCTAACGACCTCCTCCTTAAGTTTGCTTGCTTTTTCACCCTTCAAGAAACTTTTCAAAGACTATCTCTCTCCTCTTTCAATAACTCTTACTTCTCTATAATGAACTTGTATACCACATGACACTTGCCACCAATCCTTTATTACGCAATCTTGAGTGGAGTGAGAGGTTGTTATCCTAAGACTATCTCAGAGGGACTCTCTCCTCTCCGTAGCATAATATTTGTGCAAGTTACAGCAAAATTGTGTAATATCAAGTAAACTTAACTAGTTAAGCTGACTTGCATTTACATAATACCTTAAGTACTCCTCTAATAGACCATTGATCCTTACTATTTGACATTTGTATATGGGTGATTTGACGATAAAAACTTCAAATTGCAACCCATTATGTTAAAAAGGGATGTCCAGAATCAGCTTGTACAACATCCAAGGGATACGATGTTGGTGCTGGCACAAAGATTTCGTACTTGGAGAAACGATCTACAGCCACCATGATTTTCACCATGTTGTCCACCTTTGGAGAAATCCTCCAATAAAATTCATCAATACTAACATCCATAATCTTTTAAGAATGGGTAAGTGTTGTAGCAAACAAGCTTTCTTCTCACTCCCTGGCTTATCCAACTGACACAAAAGGCATGTCTTGACATACACCTCAATGTCATTCTCCATCTTTGGCCAATAATGGGAACGAGTTAGGAGCGCGCCATCATCCTCTGAACTTTGGGGTGACCAATCCACTATGAGTCATGTGTTTCCTTCAACAATTGTTCCACAAGCTACAAAAACTAGGCATGTATACTTGACTACTCTTAATAATCAATAGCCCGTCATCATTGAACTAAAAACTACACATAACACATTCCTTAACTTGTGAAATTAACTTACAATATGTGCCGTCAAATGGAGTTGCAGCTTTGATTTTCCCCAACAGGTTCGATTCCACCCTAGTAATGGCATATAGGGCCACAAATACCTCCTTTTGACTCAATGCATCAGCCACGTTGCTGTGCATCCCCGATTTATGCTCCCATATGAAGTTATACTGAGCATGGAACTCCTGCCACAGGGCTTACTTTGCGGACAACTACTTTTGGGTCTTGAAAAACATGTTGACAACATTATTTGTATGAAAAATGAACCTGTTCCCTAACAAATATACTTGACATGTCTCAAGGCAATACACCACTGCAAGCATCTCCTTCTTATGTGACGAGTATTGCCAATTCAAATAGTTAAGTTTTTAGCTCTCAAATTTCACGGGATGACCACCCTCACGTATTAGCACACCAATGGCTTTATCTGATGTATCTGTATGTAACTTAAAATGGAAGATCAAACTTAGACAGCTTCAATACTGATTCGGTTGAGATAGTGACTTTAAGTACCTTGAATGCCTCTTGATATGCATCCAACTAACACCATTCTTGCTTTTTTTTCAGTAAATTTGTCAATGGCATCGCTTTCTTCAAGTATCCCACTATAAACTGCCTATAGTAGTTAGCTAGTTAGAGAAAACTCCACAACTATCTTACTGTTATGGGAATTTTCCACTCAACTATTGCCTTCACTTTTTTTTTTGGGATTTTTTGACTTAACCCTTGCTCACCAAGTGACCCAAGAATTTGATCTCCGACTGTGCAAACTCACTCTTCTCCATCTTCACGTAGAGTTTGTGTTGCTTCAGTCGCTTGAACACTTTCCTTAAGTGCTCCACATGTTTTGTTCTGCCCGTGTTGTACATCACAATGTTGTGGAGATACACCATAACAAATTCATCCAATAAATCATACAACACATCATTCATTAGGTTGCAAAATGTTGCAGGGAAGTTAGTCAATCCAAACGACATGAATAAGAATTTGTATGATCTATACCAAGTTACGCATATTGTCTTTTGGTCATCTACCTCAGTTATTCGCACTTACTAATACCCACTCCGAAGATCAAACTTCTTGAAAATCGCAACTCTCGATAATCTATCCATCAAATATTGAATTAAAGGAATAGGATATTTGTTTTAATTGTTACTTTGTTCAAGGCTTGATAGTCCACGCACATCTAAAGTGTTCCATCCTGGTTCTTCTGGAATAACATTGGGGCACTATATGGGGATTTGGAAAGTTGGACGAACCCTGCCTCCAACAAATCACCAAGTTGCTTTTAAAGCTCCCTCAACTCCAACGGGGACTTCCTATATGGGGCACATGCTGTGGAATAACTACAAGAACCAACTCGATCCTGTGATCAATCTCTCGATGAGGAGGAAGAGTCTTAGGCAACTCTTTCAGCATCCCATCTTGAAACTTCCTCAATCCACTGGTAACTACATTAAGGATTTCCACTAAGTGGCCACCATCAATCTCTCATATGGAAGCGACATAGGTCTCCATGCCTTTCTTTAAACCTTTTTCGATGCTCATGGCCAACACATGTGCTACTCTCATTGTACCATCTGTGGTTCCACCACCGGATGTATAACAATTGACATAAAAGGAATTTTGTTCATGCATAATTATCATAACTTCCAAACTTTGATATAGGACCACCTTTGCTGCCTTTAAGAAATTGATTCCTAGTATATGCTCGAAATCCTCAAGTGGTATGAGCATGCATTTGAACTTGGCATGCTAACTCCCTATACTCATTGGGATGTTGTAAGTAGCTCCAACCACTGCTTGTGCCTTACCCGTAGTGGTCTTCATTCGTCCGGCCTTTGACACCTTAAGTCTTAACTTTTGTACCATCTTTTCTTCCATGAAAGAGTGCATTGCACCAATATCCAGCATTGCAGTTAGCTCCTTCCCATTGACTTGTTTTCCCACATATAATAGCTTGTTAAAAGGATTGGACTCACCTTTAACTGCATTCAACAAGGCGATCAAGTTCATTGTCGCTTTCGATTCTTCTTCTTCTTCTTCGATAATCAGGGCACTCAACTTCTCCGTTCTTGGACAATCTCTCGCAAAAGGTGGACCATTGCATAGATAACAAGCAAGTTTGCCCTTTTTGGAGTACATCTCTCTACTCTTGAAGCCACAATTTTGCCTTTCCATTTGGACAAATTTGAGGGGCTCACCTTAGTTTCCTTTGTCACTTGAAAGTCCATCAAAGCATTAGCAATCGCAATTGCAACAACCACATCCTTCACATTCTACCTCTAAAACTTTATTTGTGCCCATGGTTGTAACCCAGATAAGAAATTGAAGAGCTTGTCCTCATCTTACATATTATTAGTATCAAGCATTAGAGAGCTAAACTTTTTAACATACTCTCTTACCAATCCATCTTGTTTCAACTTCTTCAAGACATCCCTCACTAGCCAAAAAGTATTCATCGAAAGAAATTGATCCTTTAACTCCTTCATCTTTTCCCAAGTGTCAATGGGAGTTTTACTCACATTGATTTCAGCAGAGGTCTGCATTCGCCACTAAAGCTTGGCATCTCCATCCAAGTACATCGCCACCATATTGACCTTTTTGACATCAAGTATTTTAGTATCCATAAAGTATTGCTCCATATCCCTTAGAAAGTTCTCGAACTCCTTCATATTTTGAACACCTTTGAAAAATTCGAGTTCACGCACCTTCACTATGATGCTCTTGACACGTCCAACATCCTTTGTTACAATAGCACGCCTTAGGATCGTCACCTCAAACCTAGTCTCCTCTTATGCCTTCATCAAATCTCCTATTTGAAGCTGCAACTATTGAATTTGTTCCGCCAACATCTCCATTTGAGTGTTGTAGGAAGTGAACTCCTCCTCCCTTTAAGGAATTAGCTTAATGAGTGCATCCACTCTATTGACAAGTTCTATCAAATTGCTGCCTCCTGCTATCTCAAATGTATGGCTCTAGTACCAGTTGTTATAAAGGTCTTTTAAGCACTAAACTTATACTGCAAGTTGCGCCTATTACTTTACACGACAATCTCATTTAGGTTTGTTAAAGTAAGATTCAACCTTCCCTCGTGATCATCAACTAACAATCTTGTTCTCCAACAACAACCCTTGCAGTGTTATACTCCCAAACTCTTATAAGAAAACTATGAAAGCATTAGAATATTAATGGTAACAATAAAATCATGAAAGAGATATAGTAAAATGCTAACCTTTATTACTTTCATCAAAGTATACAAATGATGCTTTCTCAATCTTTGTGTCTCACACTGAGAGGAGCAAGACTCAAATGAGCTATTTATAGACATATTTGGCTCGATAGCCAAGTTAGAATCCTAACATTACTCAACTATCTAGATCACTTCTTACCTTATAGGATTACATTACCTTATCCAATTATATGACATTTCCATCTAAATAGGAATCTATTTGATAGAATCTAGCTACATCCTAACTAACAAGACAAAGATAACATCTATCTAGGAATGATCCATCCATATCTATGAAGATCTCCACTATTTTCAATTGATCCTCCCATATGGACTTTATCATTTAGAGCTGATGTCTATCTGTTATGATCTTATCTGCCATATCATCCAAGATCTCTTCATGATTTCTATCCGTTGATGATAAGTCATCCAAGCCTAAAGCCTGTCATAGCACAGTGGTCCGATCCAATGAATACCTATCTCAAGTCCATTAGCCATGGTTCATTTGAGCATACACTAAGTCCTTAATCCATCAAGAATTTAACCTTAGCCAAATTAACTCATACAAGGTCTAAACTCTACCAAAACTTGCATCATGTTTGATCCAACTTTGTAAGTTAACTTGGAACTCTTGCATGCTACCATCATGCGTGTGATCTAGCTAACCTTCCACGCAAGGCTTGTTTCCAGCTAACTATGAAGTGTCTTCATATGCTAAGGGGCTAACAACATGCGCTTGCCATTCTTGCATTGCTTGATAGGTTTTTATGTTTAAGTTTCTCTTATTTTAGCATATGTGGGTAAAATGCAAGTAAACCAAGCCTACTATTTAACTTTTACTAGATGTCTTGTTTTAACAATAATGGGATTTCATACAAATTTGTCAAAATTTTAGTCCAACTTAACACCTCTACCTATATTCTTCTCCAAACAAAAGACAAGACAAAGTAAAATTGATTGGAGTTATAGAGAAAGAGAAAGCAAGTTTTTATTAATGTTTAAGTTATAGTCAAACTTTTTTTTATTATTTAAATAAATATTTATATCATAAAATAAGTTATCAAAATTTAAATGAGAACATATCGTAGGTAAGTTAACAAAATCTTAATTAAATTTAGCATTGTACATAATTTAATGTTTAATAATAAGAACCTTTAGAATGAAATTTTCCTTTGACTTCATATTATCATTATGCTTTTAGTTTTAGATTCCAACAGTGACTTTAAATATGAATACTTGTTGATTGCAAAACCAATTTACTGGTGTTACGTTAAAAACCGTAAGTTTACTGGGTGTAATTTGTAGTAAAGAACATATATCTATCCCTCAGAGATTGTGTTTAGACACTACTTAATTAAGGCTACTTCGTTTAAGAATCAATTTTAATGAATATAAACTGAAAAATTAAACTAAATCAAACAACTAACAATGAACAAATGATAAAGCAAAAGTGTAAAAACTTAGAATTCAAGATTTAATAATTATAGATCACTTTTTCCCTATCTTATCTCGCTCTTACCTTGTTAATTGAATTGTGCCTTACCTAGGATGTCCTAATGTATTAACTACCCTCTCTCAAGGTGTAATTAATTGTCCCTAGCCAAATTAAATGTAAATGATTAAGCAATCTCTCAATCTACAAAATTAGTCTACCAATTCAACTAGTTATAAAGTTATCCTATGGGTAATCAACTAATTAGCCAATATCTCTCTCTAACTAATCAATTAACTTGATGAATGTAGGTCTATATATAGAGTGCCAATTCTCATTGTACAACTCTACACAATTTACCCAACTCAATTTCTCAATATATTGCAAGGTACAAGCTCAACATTCATCAAAAGCATCATTCATTCAAATCAACAAAGTAGGAGTTCAACAAGTGGTTTAAAAGTAATCTCTACAAATTACTTATCCACTCATAATGTCATTAACATTCCTAATAATCAAACAATCCAAAATAAGATGCTAGAAGAGAAAACGAAATAAGAACTAGATGAAGCAAGCTCCTCCTCTTCTTTGCCCAAATCTAGAAAATCTGGAGTTGGTGTGCTCTTTGCCCAATTTGGAATGGAAATCTTGATTATCTACCTCTCTCTAGGCTCTAAATCTGTTTTTTGGCTCAAGGAGGCAAGTTCCCTCCACACTCCCTTGACTTTAGGGATTTGTGCCCTTATATAGTCACAAAAACATAAAAATAAGTGAAACTTGCGTGTCTCTTTAGGTTAGGGATCCTATGATTGTGGGAATTAGCACGAATCTCATGATAGTCGGTTCTTGTCTTACAACTCCTCCGCTTCTTTTCTCCTCTCTTGGACCTTAGCTCAATCACAAAGGTGGCCACCCTCCATTCCTATATCAAAATGATCAATTCTTACCCTAAATCAACATCAAACATAAAAGAACAACTATGAAAATCAAACTAAACAAAAACATACAAAATAAGTCCTAAAATACAACAATAATAACCTATTATGAAAAAAATGCAAAATACTTAGAAAAACACACACTAATGCACAATTATCAACTTTCTCACACTTAAATATTTTCTTGTCCTCAAGCAAAATCAAACACAACTAATCAATTCCATCACTTCATTTTTACAAAGATCAAAATATGCAATCCTTCAAAGCTTGGCCAACTCAAATGTCAAGCTAGTACATATATCATGACTACTTTTCATTAGTGGACATAAGCAAACTCAACTTATGGCACCATCACTCAAAGACAAGTATAAACGCAAAATGAATCTTTTTCACGGTTTCACTCATTTTTCTCAAGTGTTTAATGGTTAGCATTTTGCTCAAGCTCCCTATAGGAAACTACACTACCATAAGCTTGCTAATACACCAATTCTCCTCTACAATGATTACATACATAAATAGATCAAAAGGACTTGCTTCAAGTTGTAATGTGGTAAGGGTTAAGGTGGGTCAAACTAAGTAAAGGTTTAACACAAGCATTCATAAAGTAATAAGTGAACAAAGGGATAACAAAGCATATTTATGAGATACACAAATGTAAATATACTACTACTCCACACTTATTGATGCTACTAAAATGTTCTTCAATTTTCTTTTCTTTTTTTCTCTTTTCTTTTTTTTTCATCTAATTGAAGAAACAATGAACAAAATAGCAACTAAATGCAATGTGATCCAAGAGTAGAAGCATCACTCAACTTATCTCAGAAAGAAGTATCACTCAACTCATCTAAAAAAAATGTAGGAAAAATCCCAAACTAATGCATCACTTAATACTCTACTAAGCTTGTAAATGGGCAGGCTAATGGAATTTTGGGTTTTAAAATGTGGGGTTTTTCAAAAAAACAAAAGGGTTAAGGCTCAATAGGGGTAGCAAGGGATAATAAAAGGTAGGTCATTTAAGCCAAAGGTTAATATAAAAAGGACCTTAATCTTCTCTATTAAGCATGCATCCAGTATACTCAAACCGATTCAAAGTAAGTTCTGAAGGTAATAACCTAAGAAAGCATCACATAAACAAAGAAATAAAGACTATAGATGGAGTCATACAGGCTCAATGCTCACATTGGCTTAAATGAAAATTCATTATGCATCTCTATGCTACCTCATTGCTCAAGTGTCAAATTCTGAGTAAGCTTATGCAATCAACTACTTTTCATCACTTAACAAGGTTCACTCTCTACTTAAGTAGCCTAATGTGAGTTCAAGCATGAATTCAATCTCATTCCAACTAGCATGATAGAATCTCATGGCAAAAAAATCAAAATGATTCAAGTGTGATTCCATCGCTAACACAAAACAACATAAAACAACAACCTAATATGCCTAAAACATGCATCCTAATTATCAAAATGTAAACAGTGACAAAACAAACTAAAACAATGCAATTGACAAAGTAAATATCACCTCCTCACACTTGGATAACACATTATCCTCGATCTAACAAGGCAACCACAAAAGAAAACTAAAACACAAAACACAACATCAAACAACAAGTAAGTAAAACAACTAATAACTAACAAGGTAAATAAAACAACATAAACACTAAAGGATAAAAAAGCTTATGGAGATTATGGTGGTGAAGGCGTTGGGGAAGGGAAATCAATGTCTTCTTCATCTGGATGAACTTGAGGAATTTATTTTTGATATATCACTGCTCATTATGCACTTATCTCATCTGGGTGCTGAGCTTATTAATTTGCAGTGTAATTTGTTGATGGTTTTCGGCCATTTAGTTGAGGATTTGCTGGAACTTATCGACATCTGCTGCTATGGTTGGTTTGTCTTCAGCAACTACTTCTCGGGGCTCTAGGGGAACCTAAGAGGAGGATGGTTGAGAAGTGGCTGCATCCTAGCCCTTCCTATTCTTAACAACAGTGCACGTTTGAGGATTTTAGAGCTCCATATAATGGGGATCCAAAATTTTAGAGCATCTCAAATAAGGTACATCAAACACATCTGGTCTAACTATGTGCACACAATCCACATCAAGATTCTAATGTAAAGCTAAAGTAGTAATAAGGTAAGTTATGCCAAAATATGAGCTTTTCTTAGTAATGCAACCCACAATAGATCGAAAAATTCCATAAGGGGTATTCACTTTAATTTTACAATCCGTGCACTAAAGAAAGAAAAGTTCCTTAGCCGAACACTTGTTGAGTTCAGTTCTATTAAAAACAATTAGGCACATAAACTTGTGAAGAAGTAAGTGCTCGGTGCTACGAATCAAAGTGTTGGATGCATTCTTAAAGTCAAAAGTGTTTTCACTCGTAAGGATCTTCCAATAATCATCCATATAAAAATCATCATGGTCTTTCAAAACTTTGGTGTTAGACAAGTCAAAGAGTAAATGAATGATAGTATAATCTAGCTTATATGCATGACCATCTATCCTAAACCAAAATGTGTCCATTTTAGTATTGTAGTGTACAGTGGTGAAAAATTCTATAGACATCATGGGGTATATCAATACATCACAATGAATTAAATGACCCCAACCAATATTTGTAGCCAGTCTTTCAATGCTACACCTTAGTCCTAGAGTTTCTAACAGGTCAAAATCAAAGTACATAGGATGCAATAATTCTCTATCCTTAAAATCTTGAAGTCTCATGCCTTCTTCTTTCGAAAAAATAGAGAATGAGGCACGAAAAGTGTCCGCCATTTCACATTTACCTTCTCCGAAGACTTGGAGGAATAGTTGGTCAGTTAGTTTAAGGGCTACAAGATTCTTTGGAGCCATTTAAGGGGAAAAATCTGAAAAAGAAAAAGAGTCAAGAGAGAGGTTAGCACGTTTTGGGGAGAGAGAGAGAACTTACCAAATCCTTGGATTTTTAAGTGGGTAATGTGAAATAAGTGTTAAAGGAGTGAATAATGATGGAAAAAGTGGAGAAAATACCAAGATTTGGGGGAAAGATGAAGGATTTGTGACATTTAGGTAAGTGGGTATCGATTTTAGAGTGAGAGAATGTGAGAAGATGAAGAAAGAAGAAAGGAGGAGGGATTTTTAAAATCCTCCAGCTGGGGATCCCATGGTTGTGGGAATCCCTGTGCTTCCCACGATCGTGGGTTAAGGCTCTAGAAGCTTTCTGAAGAGGCTTCCCACATTCGTGGGAAATAGACCTATTCCCATTATCGTGGGTTAAGGCTCCAGAAAATTTCTGAAGAGGCTTCCCACATTCGTAGGAAACAGACCCATTCCCACGATTGTGGGTTAAGACTCCAAAAACTTTCTAAAGAGCCTTCCCACGTTTGTGGGAAATAGACCCATTCTGTTGGGACCCGATCTCAGAACCGGATCCCAACCGGAAAAGACAACGGAAAAATGTAAACCAAAAACGGAGACGAAGTGACGGAACAGTGAACACGAGCACGGAAAATGGAAAATGAAGAATCAGATTTACAAAACGAAAGGAAAACGAAAACAAAAGCGAAATACAAATCGAAGGAACGGATTTTGAAGCAGAAATAGAAGCAAAGCGAAGACGAAGCAAACAAACAACAAATTCTGACATCCGGGAAACAAAAATCTTAGAAACACGTCGCGTTGGAAACCTTAGACTAAACCTATCCGAATCGATGCATTTTTTTCCTTTCTTTTTCTTATTCCTTTCATTCTTAATCACTCTTATACAAATAAAAAATAATATCATTTCCCCATTTGGAATCTCATCCTTAATCAAAAACTCAATTTCCAAAACATTCATACTTATCCCAAAATTCATCTATTAACTAAAATCTTATTAGTCATTTTTCAAAAATTGGGCAGCATAACGGCTGTATTTTATAAAACCCAAAAATCTGCAATTAGTTCAAACACACTTTTAAGTCCCATTCATCAACAAAATTCATCCGACCTCCTATCCGGAATCCAAACACAATCAAACACAATTCTAAACCTAAAACACTTCAATAAGTTCCAATCAAAACTCATAATCATCGGATCTGCCATCCGGAATCCATATTATAATCAATCCGTTCATATTCATATCCAAGTCACATTCAATCATATTCATAATCATACGCAATTCCCATTCATATCTTACTACGATATACCAATTCTCATTTCGAGTCACATTCATATTTCAATTTACTGAATCAATTCATAAATCCATCCAAACACAATCCAATAATATTCATAGACAATCACAATTCATATTCCATAATCATACACTAATTTTATAACTCAAATCCATACATAAATTCATAATTCATATCCATGTACAATTCCATAACTCATTACCATCATGAAT
>JANZLC010000200.1:18766689-18778108 GCA_026413385.1 Erythroxylum gracilipes
ATTATTTTAAGCAATACATAAGGAACAAAGTTCATTTGAATTTATATAAGCTTATTCTATTTAATTTTAACTATATTAAAAATATATATCAAATATGGAAAAGAATAATTAGTATTTTAAATTCAAGGCACTATTTAACTTATTCCTATTTCATTATAGTATTAAATTGGATATATTTTCACTAAATCTCATATACCTTCATGATTTAAGGAACTTTTATTTAAACTCAAAACATCAGCTCCTTACCTCCTTAAGTTTTATCTGGGTGGTTTGGGTGGGGTGTTAAATTATAATTATTGTACTATAAGTGTTAATGTATAAAATGGCTATAATAGTGACATATTTTTAAGATGTAACAATTGCAGTAGTATTATACTTGGGATACGTCTAGCTCAACTCATGCATAAATACCTGCTTCTTGTAATAGTTTTACATATAAAAGTACAAAACATTTTCTTGCTAAAAGAAGAATGATGTAATTGTCAAAGCTTACAATTATCAATTTGGTATGTATGAATGGGCTTTGCAGAGAAACTTCCAGTGATAGCTTGATATGTGAAGAATTGGCAAGAAGTGACAGGGCTTTACAAGGAAATCCTAGAGTTAATTTCTTGACGTATTTCTCTAGTTTAGATAGAACTCCTACCAAAATTGATGTTATTGTTAGCATAATTGGTTTTTTGTTATCAAAAGTGTGTCAGACTATAGTTTTTAAATGAATTACATACTTTGGTAGCTGAATACGAGAATGTCACATTTAAGCCAACCCTAATATAATGGTTATAGTCCCAACTCACCTTTGTTCTACAATGATAAGTGAGAAATGCTCCTAAAGTTAAAAAAAAATCATCTATTAGAGATCATTCATGTTAGAACACAATAAATATATTTGAATGTAACTTTCTCATTTTTGAATAAAGATAGGTTCCAACTTTTCCTTATTTTCAAAACTTCATTACTAATTTTTATGATGGAATTTGTTCATATCACGTTTTTAATTCTATTTTATGTTTTATTTTAAAGCATAAAAGAATGAAAAAAAATTATGACTCGTGAAAAAATGACATTAGAAACCACAAAAATGAGTATAAAAAAATCGGTCAAATAAGAAACAAGTTAAATTGTTTTTTTGTATGCCTTTCATGATACAATTTTTTAAGAATCTTGATTCTAATTTCAAGTCCTATGATCCATCTTAAGAATTTCAATTTCATTCTAAGCCTTAAAACTCAGTTTTAGGCTTTTCTTTTAATTTCAAGACTTATTGATATGTGCTTAATTGATTATACATTTATTCCTTAACACTTAGTGGTTAATGATATGAAATGCTTAAGACATTTACTTTACTTGATATTTCGTTTTAGGTAAAATTTTGAAGTGAAAAAGCTAAAGGGAGCCAAAAGCACGATATTTAAGCCATTTTCTGGAGATTCACAATCATTTTTCTTCATGGAGCAAAATCATTTTTCTTCATGGAGCAAGAAAGAGAAGGATTAGAGCAAGAGGAGACAAGGAAATTCATGAAGATGATGAGTATATGTTGAAAACATCAAGATGAAGAGAGCTGGAAATGACTCACGGCCATGACATAAAAGTTATGGGCGTGAGCATGTTAGTCACGACCATGACTTATTTGTCATGGGCGTGACACTTTATGCATGCCATGACTGATTTTTAATGGGCATGACACCACCATGCATGCCCGTCACACCACAAAGCATGCCTGTGAAATGCTACCAGCTCACCTAAAAACTTAGTTTTGAGTATAAATACATTGTTTAATGGCAGAAATGTTATGAATGGTTTGAGGAATTGTTTGAAGGGTTACTGTAACACCTCATTCCCAACTGACATATGCACGTGTGTCCATCGAATACACATGTACATGCTTGTTAGAAATGACATGTTAACTATCTTACCTTTACTGTACATAACATGGCATCATACACTAAACCATCAACCACACAGATTTTTTTAAACTCAAAATGTTATCACATCAGTCAAACTCAATAATTTACATCATTTCATACAAACAATACCATCCAAGGTTTACAACATTATCTTATAAGCTTAAACAACTCAGTACACACCAAGTACAATAAACATGAAAACAAAAGCTAAGTCTTCAATCTCAGTTGACCAACCTCTAAGCCAAATCTGACTATAATAGTTTCACAAAATATGCTTCTAAGGAGTCTTAGTGAAGTGAATCACTCATTAATACAATACTCAGTAATTATAGATAGATGCACAAGAAGGGGGGTTGAATTGTGGCAAACTTTTTGTTAAACCCCTTTTTGAAAAATTCTTTCGCTTAAAACAAAAATTGTTCGTTTCAAAAGAACTACTGTAAATCACATTTGTAAAAGATTTTCTGAGACTTGCATAAAACAGTAATATCGAAGATCATGATTAAGAGAGAGAGAGTTGAGAGATTTTGACACAGTAATTTTTATACTGGTTTACCCCAAACCGTGGGCTACGTCCAGTCCTCAGATGACTTTCTGAGATTTCACTATCTCTCAAAACTTTACAAATATTCTTTTTTTCTGAGCCTCTTCAGGTCTCTATACAGTCAGTATTCTTTCACTCTTAGCCTCTTTAGGCTATCTGTATCACTTTCAAACTAAAAGTGTTTCGAGCTTGTTCCAAAAATGATAGCTCTAATTGTTCGCTCAATTTTCTCAAATATTACTAAGCTTTTAATCTTGCTCTGACAAAAAGTCATTAATCTCTTTGACACGACTAGTATTTATAGCCTTCTTCTTCAACTGTTTCTTGAAAACTGCTTTTTGATTCTTTAAAGAAACGGTTATTCAGTTGAGTTCTGTAACTAACTCAGACTGATGCTTCTGTCTGTTTTTATTCGTCTACTTTTTCTTCTTTCGCTTCCTTTCGACTGCTTTCTATTTTCGCGTCTAGCGTCTACTTTTCAAATAGCTTCCTTCCGTCTGCTTTTTCTTTCGTCTGTTTTTCATTTCTGTTTGCTTTTATTTTGTGTTTGCTTTTGATTTCGTCTGCTTTTGCTTATCTTCCGTCTGCTTTTCTTTCGTCTATTTTTCGTTTCTGTCTGCTTTTTCTTTTGTCTGCTTTTACTTATCTTCCGTCTGCTTTTCATTCATTTGCTTTTTGTTTATCATCAAAATTATTAATCGTAAAGTCATTTTGACTTAACACATAGATGTTAGGTCGTCTCAGTCTTGAACCTGAAAAGCAACGGTGCAATTTTGATGAATTTTGTGAACTCAGTAGAGTAACCATCCTCGATGGTTCCCTCCTGAGATAAAACGAGATCAATTATAGCATGTAATCATACAGCTCAACCCTACTTAACAAATATCAAATACTATCATAGATAAATCATTTCTCAAATACATAGTTCAATCAATTATAGTTCAAATTATACGCGGATGCGATATGTATGAGACTCACATTCATTTTTATTTTGTTGTGACTGTGTGATTTTATAGTATCCCGAATTATCGGGCTCAGTCAGTCAGTCTGTGACTTATTGGCCACAACGAGCCATAGGCTCAAACCACATATGTGGGAGCTTAAAGCTCATAGTAAGAGTATCAATAGCCACATCAGTCACAACTCCTTTATCTTACATGCATTGGAATGGAGTACATGCCACAATTCAGTCATCAATTCAATCACTTTCATGTGCATGGAATATAACAGTATATCAGTCACAGTAAAAGTGGTCATCGGACTACGTCCGACATTCAACCTTTCAGTTGAGAATCAGAAAAATCATTTAGGTAAACACATTTACATTCAAGTAGCACTTTCAATATCATTCTCATGCATCAAACGCCCCAGACAAATATTGTCTGGAATTCAGTACACAATCAACTCAACTCAGTACAATTCAATAAGATTGCAATACAGTGCAATAATGTACTAAACAATATGGTGAGGCCATCTTAGGTTACTCAGTATATGCTCCATATGGCTATTGCCTAGATGTCCCAACAACGTTTGGATGTGGTTGTTCAGTGTGCTCCTCTATACATACAATACATACACATATCACAATATTGCACAATTTTGTATTCATTAATGCACATTCATGTAAACTAACTATGTACAATGCATATTCAATGACAAATTTCGGGTATCTTATTGTAATTCTTATCATTAAATCGATCAGATATGAAAGCCCTCATTAATATCATTTGGTACTTATAATTTGAACCAAAATAAAACAATATGAAATCAATTTTATTACCCAATTGACCACTTCGGATTTTCTACCCATATAATTTCAGGTCAACTTTGTATAATTAATCTGATAGGGTAAATGACAAAATTAGGCAACACTTCTTTCTGGCAAGTTGTTCTACATTGTCTTAAGTTTCTAACGCCTCCAAGATCATTCAATTTGATTTAGTATTCAATGAGTTATGCACAAAATACCAGAGGCTGTTCACATTTGAACTTTCAGCTAGTACATGATCATATCCTCTAATTGCACAACTCATATCTTTCAGGTCAAATATCCAAAAATTACAAACTTTATATCAATTTAAAGATAAAAGAATAAGATACAACTTTGTTGAAGACAACTTAGCCTAATTCGGTCCACATCAATACAGTTTATTCAATAACCACAGGACATAATTTCTATCCCTGGCAGTGCTTTAGCCTAAGCTACAACTCACTTACATGCCAATTTTGAAAATCATAGAGACATAATTAAAATTCTACATCTTCACAAATATTGTAGAAATATGTCTCTAGTTTAATATGAATCAAAAACTAACTTATTCAGAAATCTAAAGCTCAAGTTATAATTAGAAAACCAAAGCATGATCATGAAAATTTTCCAGGTCATAACATTCCAGCAAACTTCCACACTTTCATCTTATCAATCACTTCCAAATTAATTCAGATAGCTCTAAATTTTTATGAGGAGAAATAAAAAATGTATTAGGAATCCATTGGTACAATTTTCAAGTTATTTGGAGTTCGGATGAAAGAGTTATAGGTAAAAGATTGAGAGAATTAAAAACTCAAGTTTTTAACCCACACATATAAACTATCAACTTTTCTCTCTTAAGCACGCCAACTTCATCCTCTTCACTGAACTACACTACAAAAACTGCAGATTCTCTTCACTCATCTTCCTCTCTTCCACTTACCCTATCATCTTTAATTTATATCCTCACATTTTCTCTTCATTTTAGCTCCCATTTCAATTCAACTTAGCATCAAAACCTCTCAAAACTCAAGATCACATACAACATAACAACCAAATGTTATAAACGGTTTTCCATTTCTGCACTTGTTTCATTTTCTGTTTTTCCCCCTTTTTTTCTTGTGCTTCATCCCCACACATCACACAACTAATATCTATGTTGCATAAACCATTGTTTTTTTTTGTCTACTTCCATCTCAAAAGAACCCATCACAACCAAATCTAAAATCCAAAATTTTATACCTACATAACAACCATTGTACTATTAAAAGTCCTAGTAAATAAATAAAATTAAATTATTCAGAAATTACAATAAATTATATTCAACTTAATAATGATAATAACATATATTTTTCGAAGCTTTAAATTATATCAAACAAGTACCAAGTTGTTCAATCTTTTGTATTATAATCTATTCATTTTCTTATAATAGATAAATTCAAATGTGTTCTAATTCCTTTCACACCCTGTACACTAACAAATTGACTCAAAATTCGAATTATAAACGTTTGCAATTCTAAAGCACCATTTTCTAATTGGTTCCACCGATTGCAATTCTAAAGCACTATTTTCGAATTAGTTCTACCGAGCAACTGTATGACAATAAAAGTAACATTATAAACAAAAAAAGTGATGATTAATTTTTAACAAGTAATAAAAGTGAAAAAAATACCTGGATTAAGTTTGTCTCTTTGAAGAATAGCAATGGGCATCTTAAAATCATCATAAGCATCCTTATAAATCTCCATTTGTGAGCTTAGGAGATCTTGCTTCATCCTAAGGATAAAAATTGATGTAATACTTAATATCATTCCTTTATTAGTTTCAGCTTACTTTGCAAAACTTAGTATGAAATGGACTATATGATTTAAAAATGCCTCAGTTGTTAACAATGAAGAGTAAAGTTACTTTCTCATCTCCCATTGAAGATTGTAAGATAAGGTGTGTATAAAGAAATTTATTTTTCATATTGGCCTTAATTCCTTTCTTCATTGTCTCCATTGTATTAAAAAAAAAAATCATTGTTACTTTCTCATCATTACTAGCTAGACAAAACACCCTCACCAAATGCTCACAAACTCAAACAGTAAATTGACATTATGACAAAAATTCATAATCTTCAAGTATAATTCTAGAAACCACCAATCTAGCATTAGACCTCATATGTTGAGATGTAACTGACTTATTATTTGTAAACATTTACTTTAACTCCTTCTTCATCAAAATAAAACATTGAAGTGATCATAAATTAGTTATAAATTTTGTAATAACTGTACGATATGAATTCTTACCATTAGTGAAATCCTTTCTCATTAAATTCAGGACTCATGCACGATTGTAGATGAACTTTGTTACCTTTTTAATTTTCCGCACAATCCTATCAATAATAAAAAATATCCAACATCTCCTATATTTGCAAATATCAGGTCAATAAAATGTGTAGCATAAAGAAACTAAAGGTTACAAACTTTATGATCCTATTTTAAAGACATTAATTATTAGTCGTGATGTGGTCTTTAATGAAAATGAGGCATAGATTTGGGAAGAGGTTGATTCACAACTCACTAACATAGTGGAGATCACTAATTTTGAGATTAACAACCCACATGATTCGCCACTATCATCTCCGAAATTAACACCACAAAGGGAAGAAGTCTTTTTGAAATTTATCAATAATGTGAATATGCTTGTTTAAAATGGAACCTAGTAACTATGAATATTTAGAGAAAAAGAAGAATGGTGTATGGATATAGATGAAGAGATCAAAGTAATTAATAAGAATAAAACATGGACTTTGGTGGATTTATCAAAATGGAAAGAAAGAATTGGTCTAAAATGGATTTATAAGTCCAAGCTTAATGTAAATGGTTCTTTACAAAGAAATAAAGCACGATTAGTAGTTAAAGGATATGCACAAGTTTTAGGTATTGATTTCACTGAAACTTATGCTCTAATTGTTCGTTTTGACACTATTAGAACATTTTTTACTTTGCTAGCCCATAATGACAGTTTATCAAATCGACATAATATTAGCTTTTCTTAACGATGATCTATTAGAGGATGCGCATGTTAAGCAACCTCAAGGTTTTATGGTAAAAGATCAAGGAAAAAAGTTTACAAGTTATACAAGGTACTCTATGGACTTAAACATACACCTCGAGTTTGGTACGATATAATTTATGGTTACTTTGCTTAAGATAATTTCACAAGAGTGCTAACGAGCCTACTTTGTTTGTTAGACAACATAACAATGATTTCTTGGTTGTTTGCTTATATATGGATGACATGGCTTATACTGCAAGTTCGTCTCAAATGGTGGAAATTTTTAAAATGTCCACGATGCAAAATTTTGAAATGTAAAATTTGGGCCCCTTATATTATTTTTTGGGGATTAAAGAGTTGCAAGATTCAAATGAAAATTTTATTTTTCAAAAGAAATATATAATTGATTTGTTAAAAAGAGTAGCAATAGAGAATTTCAAGCCAGACAAGATTCTATCAAATAAAAATAAAAAGTTTTCTTTGGATGATGGAGCAGAAAAGGTTGACGTGAAATTGTATAAAAGCATTATAGGAAGTCTCATGTGTCTCACTCATACAAGGTCTGATATAATTTTTGTTGTAAGTCTCATTTTAAGGTTTAAGCGTCCTCTAAGTAAGAATCATTTAGGGGCAGCGAAAAGAATTCTTCCTTATGTAAATGGGACTTTAAATTTTCGCATTAGATATCTAAAAGGTAATTAGAATACTCTTGTTACTTTTACTGATAATGATTAGGCATCTTGTACATATGATAGAAAAAGTACAAGTTATGTTATCAAGCTTAGTTCAGGAGCTGTTTCGTGGTCCTCAAAGAACTAGTAGAGCACAAGTCTCTCAAGTACTGAAGCAGAGTATGTAACAGCAACAACACCAACTTGTCAAGTTGTTTGGCTAAGATATATATTAGAAGATTTGAAGCAAGAAAACAATGTAGCCAATGTGACATTTTATGACAAAAAATACACAATTGCAATGTCAAGAAATCCAGTTAAACAAGGGTGAACAAAACATGTTAAGGTCAGCATCATTTCATTTGAGAGTTAGTTGCAAAAAGTGTTGTGGAGTTGCAATACATCAACAAAGAAGATCAACCAGCAAATATTTTCACAAAGGCCTTTGCTGAAACAAAAGTCAAGAAATTCAGTTCCACGATGGGTGTTAAAAAATTGGAGACTTCCTTAAATTAATGGGAGAAATGTTAGAAAGTAATTCACAATTGGATTAATTGTTTACCGAGTCTTTAAAGTTTTGTTTTTATTGTTAATTGTAATTTTATGAGTTGTGATTGTAGTTGAAGGAGTCAAGTGATAGTCTGGTCCACCAAGTATTTGTTGTTAGTGTGAGTAAAATGTTAGCAAAATTAGGGGTAGTGACAACGTAGAAGTTAACAACCAGGTCAAATGTTTCTATTTAGACACCGTCACTAAGTTATTAGGTAAATAATTTACGTACATGTTTAGATGAGTTTATATCAGTAGAGATTTTATCAGTAGAATTTTTGTCAGGAGAGTTTTTCTGAAAAGAACTTTTCTAAGAAGCCAGTTGATTATTTGACTGTCAATTAAAAAAATAGCTTTTTTGAAAGAGCTTCATACAGTAGGCTGTTTGGCAACATAAAAATAAAAGCATTTTTATTAATTTTATCTATATTTTATTTTGTAATAAAAATTATTTATGCATATGAATAATATTTAAAGTATATTAAACTATATACAAAGCACAATATATTAATTATTATATAATTTTAAACCATATGAAACATAAATAAAAATATATCTAACCAAATCTTTTATATAGATTATACCATAAGTAAACTAATATCGAAAATAAATAGTAAAACATATAAAAAAAAGTCAAATAATATTATATAAATATCAAAATAAATATTAAAGTTAAGTAAATAGTTAAATATATAATAAATAAGAAAATGAATTTGTGGGTATTATAAGAATTATGTGCAAAACATAAGAGCAAATGAGACTAAAAAATACGCTCATTAATTAATCTGAAAAATCTACTTGAAAAACGGTTTTTTAGAAACTTCAAATTTGAACTTCTTAAAAAACTGCATTTTGGCTGTCAAAAAATTCATGCATATTAAAAAAGTATTTTTTATTTTACAGTTAAACATTTATTAAAAAAAAAACTTTTGTGGTGGAAAAAAGTGTTTATTTATCTCCAAAACGCTCATTTAAATAGATACTTAGACTTTGCTATGTGAATTCTCTTTATTTTTGCATTTTACAAGATTAATAGTTCAATTAATCCATATAATTAGAGATGAAAATTACACTCAACATGGTTCAAATTGGCCTGAAATTAATAGACTAGGTTTGATTAAAACAGAATCAAATTTGGATACTTAAATTCGATCAATCTCTAATTTGGATTTGACACTTTATCCATAAAAATAATAAAAAATTAGTCATTTTCAAGTTAGTCTTAAGAAATGCAAAACGGTTGGAGCTAAATTTGATGTAACTTAGTTTGAGTTGAAATTAATGAGTTCAATTCAAGTTAATTAGATTTTAACATAGTTCAAATTTTAAAAAATTTAGATACAAGTGAGATTATAACCCTTTTCAAGTTTTGGACTGAGCTCGGGCTCGAATCATTCTTTTCGAGCCTCAGGTTATGCTCAAATTTAAAATGTGAAGCCCAAACTTTTTTTGCATAGAAAATGACATTGTTTTGTATGGATATCAAAACAACATTGTTTTATATATTAATAATAGTCACTTTTTGTATGTTGAAATCCAATTACATTAAAGTTTGAGTTGAATATTTCTAATCCAGTTACAATCGAAGGTTCAAACAAGGTGGATAGCTTGAGGTTGACTTAGTGCTTATTTGAATAAGTTTTTGGAAATTCAATAAATACTTTTTTTAACCACGAAAGTCTTAAAAAAAGTGTTTGACTGTAAAATAAAAAAGTATTTCTTTAATAAATATGACTTTTTTTGCAGTCAAAATATATTTTTTTTAAGAAACTTAAATTTTGACCTTTTCAAAAAATACTTTTTCAGATAGATTTTTCATATCAATTAATGAGCCTATTGTTTAGTCTCATTTGCCCTTATGTTTTACACATAATTCTCACAAACTCATCTTCTCGTTTATTATATATTTGATTATTTATTCAACTCGAACATTTATTTTGAGATTTATATAATATTATTTGACTTTTTTATATGTTTTAATATTTATTTTCGATATAATCTATATAAAAGATTTAGTTAGATATATTTTCATTTATGTTTCATATTATTTAAAATTATATAATAATTAATATATTGTGCTTTGCATATTGTTTAATATACTTTACATAATATTTATTATAAAATAAAATATACTTAAAATTAAAAGTGCTTTTTTATTTTTATGTTGCCAAACAGTCTACTATATGAGGCTTTTTTTAAAAAAAATTTTAAATGACAGTCAAACAGTTAACTGGTTTCTTAGAAAAGTTTTTTCAAAAAAGATCTACAAAACAAAGTTCTACTAGGATAAGCCCAACCAAACATAGACTTATTCCGTTACTATTTTTAATCAATCCAAATCGAAGTTAACGAGCCAAACAAAAATTGTTCACACTCCTCAACACCTAAATGAGAGTTTTGTTCTTAATTAAGAACAAATAATGAAATTTGGTCGGAGGTTTAATTTAAGTGGGAATTTCACAATGAGAAATTGGGCCTAATTTGTCCATCGACAATAAAAGAAAATTAAGGTGAGAATTGAACAAGTCACTCGGTCCATTGGAGTTGGGCCTTTTGCTTGTAGTAGTTATTGAACAAGCCACTGGGTCCATTGGAGTTTGGCCTTTTGCTTGTAGTAGTTATTGAACAAGCCACTGGGTCCATTGGAGTTGGGCCTTTTGCTGGTAGTAGTTATTGAACTAGCCACTGGGTCCATTGGAGTTTGGCCTTTTGTTTGTAGTAGTTATTGAACAAGCCACTGGGTCCATTGGAGTTGGCCTTTTGCTTGTAGTAGTTATTGAACAAGCCACTGGGTCCATTGGAGTTTCGGCTTTTGCTTGGAGTCGTTAAGCCTTTTATTGGTTTGTGGATGGGCTTGTACCTGAGTTAGGTTCATTTTTAAATTTATTATACTATAGAAGTCTATAATTTTACTTTTATCTTTATTTATTATTTCATTTCTTCATTTATGCAA
>JANZLC010000200.1:18781734-18807882 GCA_026413385.1 Erythroxylum gracilipes
ATTGGTTTTAAATTCTAGAAGTTTGATTTATCGGAAGTGAGGGGTCGGGTTGGAGAGATTAATCGGGTAACGAACCTATTTTGGATTTTTGTGCATATCTTGAGCTATAGAGCTCCAATTGAGGTGTTTCTTGTGCCAATTCAAACAAGAGATTTAGGACTATGAGTTTATGAAAAATTCAAATGTAATATTTTTATTTGGAGGTTTCTAAATCCTATTCACGCAAGGAGGGGAATTAAGCTCAAGCCTAGTGACTGGTTATTATGAGCAAATTTTTGCCATGGAACATCTTATGAGCAAATTTTTGGGACGCTTTAAAGAAATCAGAATATATAGTAATGAATTTGAATTGATAATTGTCCAATATGGGTCAATGAATGAACCATTCGGGGTAATAGCCACGCTTAAGGTTTCATGTTTTCGCAAAAGGATTGGGCTCCGAAAGCGGGGTCCAACATTTAGTGTTATTTAAGTTTTAGAAAAAAGAAAAAAGAAGAAAAAAGAAAAAGAAAAGCATGTTTGTTTTTGGTGTTATTGATTAAAAGCGCACTTGTTTCTACTATTGAAGGAAGCGTAGTAGCATTGGTTAGTGATGAGTAGTTGTCGTTCATGGTATTTATATGTATACCTCAGAATTTGTGTTTGGTTTTCCCGTCGTACTTAATACTTTGTTAATACTTGTGAGTTACCCTTTGACCATTTTGACTCGCCTTAACTCAAACCCTGTTACAACCCTAAGTAAAAGCCCTTTTTGATCCATGATAGCATGTAATCTATGTGATAGAGAATTGGTGAATTTGCAAGCCTATGGTAGTGTAGTCTCTTAGAGGGAGTATTGAGTGAAACATCAACGTTAAACACTTGAGTGAAATGAATGAGAAATGACCTAGAAAGGAAGTCTTCAATCTGCCACTTTTGGGAAAACTCCAAGAAGAGAGAAGGGCTCTCAAAATCTGCCATTTTTGGAAAACTCCAAGAAGAGAGGAGGAACTAGCAGAGAAGTTTTTTGTTATTTTCCATAAGCTTAGCTATATATTCTGTTTCAATTTCAATGCTTTAGTTTCATATTCATTCCATTAGTTTAAAGCTTTCGACAATATCTGTAAGCAGGTGATCTAGGATGTTACATTACATGTTCTAGAATGTTAGAATGAATGTTTGATGGATTTTATAGTTGAACTTTATGAATTTTGTAAGGAACCTTTATGTTATATCAATAGATGTTTATTCCTTCAATTTTTCAACTTTAATCTTGGCTGTTTGAGCTTATTTATGTGCTTTTCCATATCTAAATTTGTTGGATATTTGAATGTTTAATCATTTATGTTATGGGTTTTTGCTTATTTGTAGCCTCTAGAGCTTTTTGCACATCAAGACTTTTTGCATAGTTAAGATAAAGATAATCCTCAGTCCTCCATGTTTTTTCAGAATAGTAACCTTACTTCATTTGATTTTTTCATTTTGGCTTTGTCAGTCTTCCCTGTCCAAAGAAAAGCCTTCATTATTCTGTCAATCTCCTTTATAACCTTCTTAAGAAGTGTTATATGACTTGTCCAATATAGATGTAAGCTGTTAAGAACTGAGATTATTATAGTGGTTTTGGCTGCATATGAAAGAAATCTATTCTGCCTAGAGTTTATTCTAGCTTTTATCCTCTCAATGAGAGGAAGATAGTCCTGGAATTTTGGCTTAGAGGAAGTGATAGAAATACCAAGATAGCATAATGGGTTAGTGTGAACAATCATTCCCCCGATCCTCCTTATTTCAGTTAGATTCCTTACATCATCCAAAAGATAAAGGCAACTCTTCTCAATATTGGGCTTTAACCCCGACTAGTCAAAAAACATAAGTAGAATTTGCATCAAGATATTGATGGAATGAGAATCGCTTCGTACAAAAGAATTAGATCATCAGCATAAATAAAATGAGTGATTTTCGCAACCCTACATTATAATGATATTGGAAGCCACCATTATAAGATGTCAACTTGTTTAATAGTCTTGATAAACCTTCCATCAACAGTGTGAATAAATAAGGAGATAATGGGTCTCCTTGCCTAATACCTTTAACGATCTTAAAAGGTTTAGAAGGGAAACCATTCAGTAACACACTCAGGTTACGAGATTGGATGTAGAACATTATCCAGTTTGTAAATTTATGAGGTAGTTGCAATGCTTCCAAGCATATTAAAATGAACTTCTAGCCAACTATATCAAAATCTTTAAAGAAATCAATTTTGATTGAGCAACTATCGAGAGTTACTTGAGTTATAATCCTTCATCAGCTTCTGGAGAAGAAGGATATTATCGCCAATGTTCCTATTAGGTATAAAGCTCCCTGGGCTCTATTAATGACGCCTGAGATCACCATTTTCAATCTTTCAGTTAGCACCTTGGTGATCGCCTTATAAATGGTATTACAACATGAAATTGGCCTAAAGTCTTGCATCCCTTATGGGTTGTGCTTTTTTCATAATTTAAGTTATTTTTATTTTTAGTTTTAGAATTTGTTTAATATTAGCTTTATGGTTTAAAACTTATTCTTTTGAATCTTACCTAAATTTTCATGAATGTTTGCTTGGGATTAGTGTCATATTTTTATTAGTATCTAGGTCAATATAATAAGAACACATCCACATGTCCATACATGTATTGACCTCTATTAATTTATAATAAAGACGTTGAGAGCAATAGTTATGAACAAGACCCAAACATGATCAAGTATAAGCCCTGTGTAGCATAAAACCCTAACGTTTTTTGTTCCATGTATCTCTCGTGTTAACATACAACAAAGCTAAGAAAAGAAATAGAAAGTGATAATTTTAAACGCAATGAAGATATGGTCGCATGTGACACCCTATGTAGAGGAACATTGTTTGACCCCTAAGTCCAAATAGTAGAATCGTGCACACATTGGGGAGCCTTGACCAATGTTTGACACTCAAGATGACGAAACAATGTAAAGATTTATGAGTAGACAAGAAAAACATGCATTATCAATGGGTTGGCATACTTTTGTTCACATCGGTGAAAATCTTCAACGAGATGCAAGATTCAAACGTAAGACCAAAAGATAGCTCGAGATGGATCTTGGGTTAAAGGTTAGCTAGATCACACATATGATGGACACATGTGAGAGCTCTAAGGGCAAGAAGAATGATGGAGCACGGAATGACTCAGAGAAAAGCAAAGAGAAGGTATGAATCTTCTTAATACAAGTCTAAGAAACAAACAAAACGGGATATTGCTTATTTTATTTGTGAAAGGTTGTATTTTGTTTATGACTGCCCAAAACAGAAGGTGGGTGAGGAGCAGATGAATTCTATAAACACGAAGGATCAATAAAAAGGAGTTGAAGACTCAACGAAAGAAGTCTATCTTAATAATTATGCTCTATTAGGAGCAATAGGCTTTGTAAAGGAACATTCGAACAAAAGCAAGGACAAACCCAATAAGGAGAGAAAATGGTACATTGGAGATGTGTCAATGACTAAGGAATCCTTGAGGGAACCATAATCAGAGGAGTGCCTATAGATTATTTTGACGAGGGTGTTAAGTCGTTCTTGTAGGGGCAATTTGTTAAACCCTTAAGTCTTAATGGTAATCGTGCAGGCACTAACGAGCCTTGACTAATGCTTGAGACTCAAGATGACAGAACAAGGCAAAGACTTATAAGTAGGCAAGAAAAATGGACATTGCTGATGAGTTGGCACGTATTGGTATACATTGGTGGAAAACTTTAATAAGATGCAAGATTCGGGTGTAAGATTGAAAGACAGTTTGAGATAGACTTTGGGGTAAAGGTTAGCTGGATCATATGTATGAAGGAGACATTTGAAAGTTATGCTCAAATAGATAGACCATAACTAAAGGACAGGATATGAGTAAGCATTGGGCTCCAGTGTGTTATGAAAAGTTTTGTGCTTGGATGGCTCATCATCAATGAATAGAGATTATGAGAAGATCTTGGATGAAGTGGTGGATAAGATCACAAAGGATATAAATTAGCTCTAAAAGATAAAGATTATGTGGGAGGATCATATGAAAATAATGGAGATCTTCGTAGATATGGTTGTATCATTCCTAAATAGATGTAATCTCTTATCTTGTTAGTTGATATGTAGCTAAGTTATATTTGGATGTTAGTGTGATGTGATATAATAAGGATAGAGTTGATCTAGTTAGTTCAGTTCAATTATGATTATGAATTGTAAAATCAGAGGGACCGATAAATTGCTTATTTGAGCTTTGCTCTTGGAACATAGATAAAGGAAAAGGGAGCACATTGTTAGAGAGCATTCCTTTATATAATGTTGGAGAAGTAATAAAGGTTAGTTTTTATCGTAGCTCTTGTGTGTTTATTATTACCTTTGATTATCCATTATTTACATAGTATTCTTGCAAAAATGTGGGAATTAAATACTAGGAGCGTCGTAAAATGTTTAAGAATAAGATTTTGTTGGTCAACGATGATGCGGGAAAGCTAAGTCTTGCTTAAGCGGACTTAAATTAGCTTGTCCTGCTGTGTAAAGGAACACCCTAATGTTTCTGCCTCCGTGATGACCTGCATCATTTTATATGAAGAAATACTGAGGCCAAGTTTTGAACACGGGACTAATACAATATCGTGTAGCTCCCATGTCCCACAACAAATCTCAGGTATGTTAAACACACCCTTGAGCACTTCTCCGTGTTTGACCAGACAAATTCTCCAACTTCTCTCATGCATAATACAGGGATAATAGGAAAGTGCGTTAAGTTCGCAAAAAAGAAATAGAGAGCATGTATTGTTGGTCTTGTGTCTCACACGTGTTCAATCGTATGCAGACCATGTTCTTCCAAGTGTCAAAATGAGATTTGAAAAATGGTTTAATTTGATGCTTCCTTTCCTAACTATACGAGAAAAATATCAACACGGACGACGACGACCAGAGTCAGAACATTTTGTATTGGATTAGGCAAGCTTTTCAACCTATCTATTTGATTCAGAAGTAGTTGTTCAACATAGGAAATCACACTTGGATGAGATTGAATGACTTAGGATGCGTGTGCCCATAAGAAATCACGATTAGTTCAGGAACTTTTTGCAGAATTTCCTTTCCTGATATACTCTTTCCAAGCATTTTCAACTGAAATGGAATATTAAATCGTCTCGTCTTAAAAAGTTGTACTCCTAATCCAGGCTAATATTTTACATGTTCCCCCTCTGTCCAGAAACGAAAACCAAACTGATCGTAAATGAAGTATGGATGAAAACGGACAAATGTCATCTATGAAAAGTATAATGTAGGTAGGTGGACAGATAAAGGAAGATTCCCATATTCCATTATGATTAAATACAATTTGTGACCCCACGCAACAAAAACACTATACTCTTTATATCTTCGTCTGAACTTAGTGCCTGGAGTGTTTCAAGCTCTGTCTCTCTTTGTCTTGAGCCTGTTAAAGATGGCGAAGAGTAGCCGTAGTTGTCGGATATTGTCTTTGATTTATGTTTTGATTGTTTGTTTAGGTTTGTGGGTAAACAATGGGGCGATTGCGGGGAGAGTGGCGGCAAAAGGGCCTCTTCTCCAGGAATACGAGAGAGGCAATTTTGGTTACAGCAAGTCTTTCACTAAACTTTATGACACTTCCAACTATGGGATTTTTCAGCTTAACAACGGCTTGGCTCGGACTCCTCAGATGGGGTCTCTCTCTCTCTCTCTCTATCTGTCTTCATCATTTATTTTTCTCTTGTTTCTAAATTGATAACTGGGTCAGATGTTGGTGCTAGTTCAGGAAGGAAAAACTTGACGTGGCTTTACGATGATAAAATATGTCTCCTCTGTTTTTTGATAGAAAAATTAGTATATAATCAGACCTAAAATTGATTATATTGCAGATGGAGTAGCTGGAACTTCTTCGCATGTAATATCAATGAGACGGTAATCAAAGAAACAGGTTCGTTGGTTTCTAGCTTTCGTCGTTTATATTTATAGAAATCATTTTTTGCTTGCATCGAAGTCAATGTAATTGCCTTATTAAGAAGATTAACTTGCGGGTTGCTCATCCCTTTTTCGTTTCTATTTTTACTTATAATTGGAAATTTACATTTATGATAGTGGGAAAGGAGTTGTTCTCGTTTGTTTATTGTTTATTGTTTATTAGTTTTCAAGTTCCTTTGCTTTCTGGGATTGATGAAATAAAGAATATAACTTGGATAGTCAATCAGTCCATTGCTTTAGTGCCCTGTGGTATGGAGTTCAGTATTGGTGATCCGGAGGATTACAATTATCTGTTTTTATCCTATGTATCAATACCATTCCGGGTACTCGTTCTCAAATCTGTTTTTGACAGCTGATGCGCTCGTTTCAACTGGCTTGGCAGATCTTGGTTATGTGTATGTCAATATAGGTATTGAATTGATCCGGCCAGTTCTGAGTTTTCACCACAATTTTGCTCGTTGGTTCTTTTTATGACTTAAAGTGTATTAAATAAACTGCAGATGATTGCTGGTCTGCGCGAATACGAGATTTAAAGGTTAACTAAAGCTTTTCATTTTCTTCTCTTCCTCACTTTAATCACAGCGATGCGCTGCAATTTCAATCAACTATAATAAACATGACAAACATTATTTACCATGCACAAACTGGACCACTCTCATCTTATGAATTATGTGAATTAGATATCATAAATCAATGTATTTGTTAATCTGTGTTAGTTGCAAATTTGCTACTGCTGATTTTTGTTGGTTTACAGGGTCAACTGGTTCCTGACCAAAAAACATTTCCCTCAGGAATCAAAGCTCTTTCTGATTATGTACATGAGAAGGGCCTCAAGCTTGGTATTTATTCCGATGCAGGGTGCGGCAGAGATTTCAACATTACTCAGAATCTGAACTCAGATTATTACTGAAAAGTTTCATTTTTTTTTTAAATTTTAGGACCCTTCTTATTCTTTGAAGCTTGCTTTCGTTTATATAGGGTTTTCACTTGTCAAGTTCGGCCTGGATCACTTTTCCATGAAAAGGATGATGCAGACTTATTTGCTTCGTGGGTTTGTATCTTATTATCTTGTGCTGAATCTTGATGAAATGGCTATTTAAGATTGCCTATTGACATTTAAGTTTGCATGGGGAAGGTTTGTCCCTATGTTCTGCTTTTGTATTAGAGGTGTCAAATCTGTGGCTTAAAGCCGAAGAAAGACAATTACTACAGTAGAAGACTGGATCCAGAGAACCCTCTGGTCTCAAGTCACAGCATGTCTTTTTAGCCATGATCTCATTTTTTTAAGGTCATGAGATATACACTAAAGACATACAAAATCAAATGTTTAAATGAACACATGCTCCTCATTGCCATATTTTTGGTGCAGGTAATCATTCTTATTTATCTCAAGTAAGAGGCCACGATATAGGAGTTCATTTTTGCATCAGAAATGTTTTTCCTTTATTTTCCTAAAGTATCACTTTGATTTAATGCTTAATTCTTTGTTAACAGGGTGTGGATTATTTGAAGTATGACAACTGTTATAACCTGGGAATCCAACCACTAGAAAGGTTTTCTTTGCCTTAGTCTCATTTAAGATGTCAAGATAACTATTTTTCAGAACCTTTAGATTAACTTCATGTCTTTTGATGCTTTCCAGATACCCTCCAATGCGTGATGCTCTAAATGCAAGTGGGCGTCCTATTTTTTATTCACTTTGTGAATGGTAATCCAGTTAATCTTTGATTTTTATTGACAAGATGCTGATGTTTAACTTGTGAATTAATTTGCATTATTTTTATTTTGGCAGGGGTGTTGATGACGTCCCAAAATGGGGTAGAAATGTTGGAAATAGTTGGCGTATATCAGATGACATAAATGATACTTGGGCAAGGTTTAACTTCTGGACTTTTGTTTCTGGTACATCATTAGAAAAGTAAATGCTAGCACAATACGCTTGTACATCATTAGAAAAGTAAATGCTAGCACAGTATGCTTGTACATCATCAGAGAAGTAAATGCTACAACAGTATGCTTCACATAAAGGGTCCATCTAGTTTTGAGTGCTTTCTAAAGTTTGCACACATGTATCCATTTCACATTCCAGTCAATAAACATCATCATTGAAGACTTTTAGGAGCAAAGTTTCAATTCATAAACCATTTTAGGTCAAAATGTAGCTTTCAATGTTTACTTCTTTCCTTGTTTAGCTGAGTAGTTCCATACGTCCTATGTTGAACTTAAATTTCAATCAGTTGGGTTAGCATCTCCAAGGTTCATTCCTTTCAGTGTGATGATTCATATAGAAAGCATCTTTTCAACTATTTTTTCCTATCCAAAAGTTATAAGTTGTTAAGGTGGGAAATGGCCATGGAACCATTGTCTAAATCTGCTGATAGTTCTTAAATCAAGAAATAGTTTCTATTATTGCTGCTATAAATTTTGAACTATTAACCTGTTTGAAGACTAACAAATATGGACTCTTATTATTTTGTTATTAAGCATGACAGCCATTGCCGATTTGAACAATAAATGGGCAGCTTATGCTGGACCTGGTGGATGGAATGGTAAAATTTTGATATCAGTGATTGAAATTTCATGAAGGACTTCACTTGTACTCTTAGTGATTCATCTTCAATTTAATGCTATACTTTTTGAGCAGATCCTGATATGTTGGAAGTTGGAAATGGAGGAATGACTTACCAAGAGTATCGCGGTCACTTTAGCATCTGGGCTTTGATGAAGGTTTCCTTAAAATTTGTGTTTCTCATTATTTATTGGAAATTAGTATAAGATTATTCAATTTAATATTTTGGATTTATATAATGATGTTCTGGTGATGTTTATATAGAATATAAAATCATATAGCTGAGGGAATGACTAATCATCACAATCTTAATCATTCCCGTGTTTCCTTGTAGTAATAAATGTTTGTGACTCGAATTAGTCATATATGGGAGATTCTTTATTTCAAGCTTTTACAAATATAGCATTAATCATCTTTTAGTAGGATTAACTTATGCTTGGATGTGCAGGCTCCTCTTGTGATTGGTTGTGATGTGAGAAATATTACTGCAGAAGCTTTAGAGATTCTTACGAATAAGGAGGTCATTGCTGTCGATCAAGGTAAACCATGTCTTCCTGATGGGAATCTTTAGTCTTAACATTTTTGGAAAATAAGCAAGCAAGGACTTTGATTGTCTTTACAGACCCACTTGGTGTACAGGGGAGGAGAGTATATTCTACTGGAACTGATGGCTGCCTACAGGTTCTGACTATTGGCAAAATTTCTAGTGTATCAAAATATTGTAACACCTGAATGATGGGCTAGTAATTGAACGATTTCCACTTGAGTTTATTTATTTCGTTTCATTTCATACTTTTCTAAAGCAAGAGATGAAGAAATATAACTCTTGCCTGTTATTTACAGGTCTGGGCGGGTCCTTTGTCTAACTATCGTTTGACTGTTGCTCTCTGGAATCGGTGTTCAAAAGCTGCAAATATTACAGCAACATGGGATGTGCTTGGTCTTGATTCCAACACTGCTGTTTCGGTAAGAGACTTGTGGCAGGTGAGGAAACTGTATCTCTTTGGCCAGAAATAGTCTACTCTCCACCGTTGTTGGAAAATTATATTGGTGTTTGCAGTAGTCATATATCTTAGGCTCTAGGAAGGAACAATTCACAGACCAAATTTTTTTAATTTGTATTGTGCATTCTGTACCAATGGCTGCGGCATCTGTTAAAACTTCTCCAAGATGAACCTTGGTGCCTTTTTATATATATATATATTTTTTTTTTCTAACTTTACAAATCATTAATCTAAATTTCTGATATGCTTCGGAAGCTGGAATACTTATTATAATTACTGATAGTATATTTTGAAAGTCTTATCATTGAGTTTGAGAATTCGTTTTGGGGACGCAGCACAAAGAAGTATTGGAAGATGCAACGGGATCATTCGGGGCCAAAGTTGATTCTCATGATTGCAACATTTACATCTTCACTCCGGAGACGGTGGCTCATGCACAAATTTAGTTGCCCTTCACTTTCATTGCTCTTTTACAAAGGCCATTGTTAAAGTTGGCACTTCTAGCTATTGTATAAGAAATAGTTGTAGTAGTTAGCTAGTATGGTAAAACAGTGTGTGGTCATTTCCATTATGATTCTATGCAGTGTAAGTTGTTTTCCACGCCAGACTCTGGATGTAAATAGAAAGTAGAACAAGATAATTGTAAGGTCGCTAGAGGATTAAATTGAAACTAAGAAAAAGAAATATAACACTCTTTTTCCTTTTCCTTTTCCTTTAAAATCCCTTAAACCCAGGATTTGTTTGAAAGGGAATTTAACTTGTTTCTGGGTAGGAATAGATCAATCAAACATGAAAAGTACTGCTGTTATAACAGTCCGACTTTAATAATCACCCGCCAAGGCCCTAATGGGTAGACATCTCTACATAAGAAAAGAAAAATAACTTGAAATGACCTCTCTTTCTCTCTCTATCTCTGATGTTAGTGCATTGCTTTAACTGTGGTTTCCAATTACATCCATCCTTTGAACGCCTCTTGGCTTGGCTGTAAAGCTGCTAATAATGCCCAGAGTGGCATAACGCGGGAAAGTCCTCGTCATTTTTCAGTTGGAATTGTTGTCTGAAAACCCTGCAACACCCATATCTCCATTATTGAATCATCACCAAATGTGGAGTATGCTACATGCTACATATGTATGCTTATATAATTGGTACGAAATGGCATACATTTGAGCATCGTCATACCCCATTTTCTGGTCAGCTGCCATTGTCTCCAAATCCATTGCAATTCCCAACTCTTCTTGCTTCCTTGCTATTGCTGAAGCCACTGCTTCTGATGGGAAGTGGCCGAAAGAACCAAACTCAATCCTCTGTAATGGAGCAAACCAATCCCTGACGTTTCTAATGGACTGATCACTTGACCGTATTTCTGAAGTCACGGACTTCTTAATACTAGAAAGAAGCGGGAATTGATCCAGGGAAAGATCTATGCAGTTGCCATCTATATTCTTTTCCACCTCTGTTGCAAAATCATCATCAGAAAGATTAGCAAAAATACCATTTCTAATCTTCCCGGTCATGGGGGGATCTTCAACCTGGTCAATCTTTTTGGATGGTCTGACGAATTGACTAGGAGCTGAATAATCCAACTTCCTCATCCTTGTAAAGGGTGGTTGCCTTCGGTAGATATACTGAGTCTGCATTGGCTAAATGATATAGATTATGGAATGGACAAGCTTAAGTAAAGATTAGAAAACCACAACAAACATACCAAATTGGGAATATATGTGCCTGTTCCTCGTGACTTTCCCATTTTGCCAATGCCACAAGTTAAAGCAGATATCTGAGGAGTATAAATGTGAAAGACTGGCCTTTTAGGATCAAATCCACGCTTGGAATTACGGAGAAATCCTTCCTCCCTGCATTGTGGCAACTTAAACTGGGAACCCCTGAGACTTTCTCGTTGAATTTGAGAAGGCAAATATGGATTGCGCTGAAGAAGAGTTGGTAATGTATAATCATGACACCACTGGCCATGTACCAGACCGCAGCAGTGAGTTTCATAGTCTCCACTGAGACCCGATGCCTCTGATCTTCCAGTGCCAAAGGCAGGCACTGGCACAGATGCATCAGGCCTTTCTCCCTTCCCATTCCGCTCCAGGGTGTTTGTGAAAAATTTCTCTAGTGCAGCACCCATGTGTTCCCCGGGCAGCATTAGAATTTCTCCTAGCTTTCCAGCCCCAAAGGAAAGGGCACACTTTATCCGATGGAAATTGCCTGGAAGCAGGTGGATCGTCGAAATAGTCATTATGAAGGACAATTTAATGTAGAACCCCAAACATGGAAATAAATTCTGAATTGTTGATAAATGTAATCAAATATTTAGGTTAAACATAATATTTGATTACATGTGCTTAGTAAAGCATCTTTTGGGACTTCATTATTGGAAATAGGTAGTTATACTTTCTTTATATTAGATACCTTTGTTGACACTACGACCAACATTGTTGTTGTCTTTTAGAGGATCAATTACATTGAGGAATTTTACAGGAAACTGATGGACCCCATTGTCTAGTGCTTTTATTGGAACTGCATATATTTCCCTGCAGTTTTTCACAAACTCCTGACTGAGCAGAAGTTCATTCCCTTGGTTTTCTGGTGGGCCTGTTCAATAATAACAGGAAAGAGGGGATTTTAGTAAACAAACGAATTAATTGGATAGTCTTTACATTGTGATGCTACTTACCCAATATCTCTGGAAGGGAAGATATGGAAATAGGCCCATTGATACTGACACAGTAATTGTCCCAATCAAAAGTGCTATAGTATTCCAAAAATTTATGCAGAACCTGGAGAATAAAGAGCATCACTTGCGTATTTCCTGATTCCACAAGGAGATACTGTAATAAAGATTACTTACAGCCAAAGGACCAGGTAGTGATGAATGGAAGAGATTAATAATATTCATGACCATTATTTCTAATGCATATGTTGAAATCAAGCCATGATGCGCACCCAGGATTCTGCTTTCATAAAAACACCATGCTTTAATCAAGATAATACTGCGCTTGAGAAGATGTTCTTTCCCAATAAGTTGGTCAACCTATAAAAGAATTGGCGCTTAATAAGGAAAAAATTTTCAAGAATGCATAGAGAAAGAGTTTGTATTATTGTAAGATCAATGATTGCAGAAATTAAATGAGGGAGAGGAAGGGGAAGGAGAGAGAGAGGCAAGGGAAGAGCCAGAGGTTTGTTTAATCACTAAATTCTATAACCATGAAAATTTGCAAACAAAAAGAAACTAGTGGAAACAATTGATTGCTTAAATCAAAAAACAACTAGTCACTGGCCAACATAGAAACAAAAAACCAGAAGAAACAAAGAGAAGGAATTCGGGTTCTACATACATCAAATCGACTGCTAATTATAAAGCGGACCAGTTTTGCAACAAACAGAAACTGCTTAGGAGCTGAAGAAAGTGTTAATATGACCCATTTATTCAAATTCTTAACCTTATCTACATCTTCGCTGGCTTTTCTTAAAATTCTTAACCTTGTAAATAAATAACTAAAAACAGATCTATCATTTCTTACTGTGTCCCAAATATATGGTTTCCATTGCATTGGTGCAAATTTAATCAGCTCCATTTTCAATTTAAAATGAGAAAGAATTTCCCATTGATAGCAACAGTAATTCTTTCATACTACAAGTACCAAAAACACCAAAGTACATACTTATGGGTCTTTAACAGAGATGTAAAGAATCGATAATTAGCACACATCTTCACATTTTCTGCTATTTGCGTTAGTGATTTGACATGATTAAATCAGATCTTCTCACAATTTTTACAAAGAAAGTTCTTGCAATTGTGCCAGAAAAGCATCCAACAAATTGTTATCACAGCATGCAGAAGCAAGACTAAGGAGGCCATCTTAAACAGACGTAAGAAAGTTCTAAACCTTCCGTATCACCATCTATTCCCACACATTAATAACTCTGTACCGGCACTGTCTAAAACACCCATACCTCCCATCTTGCTTCTTCTCAACCTATGATGCGTACTACAAATAGTTTGACTACGTATCCACACATATTCTAGACCTGAGAATAAGTGGTAGGATCATACCTGCTCTAGAAAGCATAAAGCACAGAGACCTGCCATTTGATTGAAAGAGATGTCCACTGATATGTTCTTGACACAACATTTTACAATTTTGACCTGCCATTTGCAACTCCAAATTCAAAGAATACACATGAATATATGGAAAAATCTTTTTCATAAAGAGAAATTGCCAACATTTATTTCCTTTACATATAAAGAAGTCTACGTAAGTCAATTTCGGTGGAAAGTGAAATGACAAATGAAACTAATTAAGTATTAATCTGCACGGTAAAACCAGCAAAACTTCCCCCCCTTAAATCCAGATAGTAAATGGCCTACAGGTATAAGATAAAGTGATAATAGAATGAACAAAAAGTTTCAACTCAAGAATGAATTTGTGGTGAAAAACACTGCTTTTACTTCTCTTTATTTCGTGCCATCACCAAGCCTAGCTTGCAGAAAATAGGTATATATTTTTTAATATTCTTACGAAATTCAGCATATTCGTACAGAAATTGTTCAATCACTTCAGAATGATTGCTAGAGGAATTCAACTTCCATAACAAGTTCATAGGCTAATAATAACAGCATTATTTGCATCAAAATTTGTTACTGATCATGCTAATTAAATATTAAATTTGTTGTTAATTGTTGATGTCTACCTGGGGACGGTCGTATTATTATCTCAAATGGAAAAAAATCCAAAATCTACAGTAATTCTAATAAGTGTTACTTTTAGAATTCCGGAAGTAAGGGGACTTCTGTTATCTCTAGATTCAACCAACAGTAGAATTCACATTTCTAGAAGCTATGTGATTTATAACTAATTTTATTGCAGTTGATGACAACTATATTAGTTTTAACTGTCAACTTTGTAGAAGACATTTTGTAGTTGTATTGTTGGAAGAAAGTTCCATAGCAACTTACTTCCATTACTTGTCAACTGAGCACTGCATAGGGTTCCATCTACTATCATTCTAGATAGTGTCTACAAAAATGGGAATTACAAAGCTTATTCCATTGTCAAGAAGTTACAAGTTACAAGAAAGATTGAAATCCAGTAAGGCCAAGATCAAGAGATAACAGGTTCCAAGTTTTCCTTTCACCTTCACAGACAGCCACAACATTGTGAAATCAAATACAAGTATAGATCTTGCAAGGATTGATTCCAGATTTACACTGAACCCCAATAAACGCTCACATTAACTTCAAGGCATGGGGGACTTTTGGAACTTGATGGACGACATATTAAAGTTAAACAAAAAGGTACATTCTTTCTCGAAGTTTCTAGAATCAGAAAGCCCTTCACTGCTTTTACTAGATAAAATTATGTTGGAAGGCGACAACTGATGTGGTGGTAGTAACAATTTGTCAACTACAATGGCTATAAACTGAACTTCGCAGCAGTCTTGCTTTGTGTTTCCCCATAACAAAGATAAGCTTTGTAACATTTCACTCGTCAAACGAAGAATAACTTGATAACCAGAGATCAGTAGCTTGTAGCTCACTGAACTATTAAAACTCCATGCTGACAAAGAACTCCAGAACCTAAAACTAACATAGAAGTAAAATTGGCTCCATGTGAAGCACCATGCTGTGGAAATTAGTTGTAAACTTAATTTTGTATTGGTGTAAACAAGAAGTCCAGACACTTCAACTTAAGGAAAAAAGCATTATATGAACAAATCTACAAAAAGGATCTTATCTTATGACTTTCACGTGATCAAATTTGAGCCACAGAAGCATCAGGATTGTCACTTATCAAGAATATGAGTTGTGAATAGATGATGGGATAAATAGTAGGCACTCTTTGGTATTGAGAAGCATCCTACATATCATAGCTCAAATTCTGAGTACCTAAAAGCAATTCGAATCAGAGTGTCCAAGGTGAAGAGACAATTTGTAAAGCACCCAAATTACTCAGGAACTTTATTATCTGAGTGTGAAATCATGTACAAAATGGTGGCAGAGACCGTAATGTTTCACCATTTACACAAAAGGAAACGATAATAGAAGTATAGTTTGTTCACAACTAATCAACAGGCACTTGAAGAATTTGAAATTATGAGACTGATGCCCACATACAGGCATGCATACTTATGCTACAAAGGAAAATGTCAATGTTTGCTTAGCCAAGTCAAGTCAACAGATTGCTAATAAGAGTTGAGAAATTTAACCTGTGCTTGAATATATTGGACATCCTTCATTTGGAACTCTGCATCATTCTCATCACATTTAAGGATACTGCAGATGTCTCTAGCCAAATCCTCCTCCATGCCTTTATGGGTGACTACAGTCAGATCAATGTCTCCATCAGGAAGATAGGTTTTCAGTGGTACAGAACCAAAGGCAAAAACCTGTACCAAGTGCATAGCAATCTAGATCAACCTCATTTTACTTTTAAGGTCAATGCATAAACCAATATGATTGATTGATCAGTCATCAATCTACATAGCAACACTCTTCAATGCAAATGGGGTCCAAAATACAGAAAAATAAGAAAAAGGGACATATTCTACATATTTTTGCAACTTAAATCATCTAATCTATAAAAGCAACGGACTCTCACATTGGCCTTGGAATACATAACCTGACCAACTCTCTATAATAAAATTCCAGAAAGAAAACTAAAATGGCTATTTTGCTCAACATACTCATTTGTCAAGTTAAAAATTTTCAAGCAACATCGAAATTAGTCAGGCAATAACAGCACAAAGCTGATAATATGATGTATAGACAAGCTGAATTTTCCTTGAAGGGTGACTAGTATCACAATCACTGTTTTTACCAACTAGATGACTTCCATTGATGTAAGGGACCAAATAGATAGTGCAGAAGGATCACAAGGTGCAGCATGCCACATATAGTAGAAGAGATATGACACATGTCAGGTACAAGAAGAATGTGCAAGGAGGTGGTCCGGGTGCTCAAAAGATCTACAAACTTCAATTGTTTACAGACAAGAACAAATTAAACTAAATATATTCGGGTAGATATTAACAACTTAAGACAATCTTGCTTATTGCATAGTGGAAACTGCAGAGCATCCAACCCAGAAAAAGTCAGTATTCTGCTGTAAGAAATCACATCAGACTTTAGAGAAGTTTATTGATTATCCCAGTCAACTAAAAAGTTCACAAGTATGAAATCTGGGGCACTTAAATACTATTGTGTATAAAAGAAGTTGGAGACAGATTATAGATGAAATTTCCACTGAGAAGAAATATAAAGAGAGAAGGAAACAGTTCTTACCTCAGTTGCATAGCAGCCCTTAATTAACTTCTGTAAATATTCAATCACCTCTCTCCTCCTCTGATCAGAAGCAAAAACTGGTTCAATTACATATAATACCTCAAGGATCCTTTGCTCAGCCATCATCCAGAGTTCTGAATCAACTGACAACCGATGGAGGTCAAACAGAGACGAAGATGAGTTGGATGGTGACAGATTTCTTTGAAGATCTCCCATGATGAAAAGAGGCCAAAATTTTCAGTTCCAATGCACTCCCACACAGATACAATGTCCCATTGACAAATACGACAATCAATATCGGAAACCTTTAGAAAGTAGGTAGAAGAAATAGGATCAGAAGAAAAGAGATAATATGGCATTAAGTGAAAACAAGAATAAATAGATAGAATTGATGAGAACAAATCAAAACCATATGATGAATAGACATGAAAAATCCTAAGAAGTACCTGCAATTAACCCACTAATTGAGAAATTGTAACCAAATAGTGAATGTACTTTCCACATTGACTGCACACTCTGACACTGAGTGTCATTTATTGAAAGAATCTCAACGCTTATTTTTGAAAGAAACAGAGAGAGAGAGAGAGAGAGAGGAAAAGGGAGCAAGATGCTCTAAACTAGTTATCAAAACTGCCACTAACAAGACATTTGGATAATGTGATAATGTAGAATTTTCGGGTCATCTCAACAGGAGCGAGTATTAGATTCACAAGGCCAAAAATTGAAGGTAGAAATTCCCCTGCATGGATAAATATCAGTGTTGAGGACAGAAAATGATATCAAAAAGAGAGGAGAGGAATTTTCTTCCTTTGCCACTCTATTGTTTTTCTGAACTTCAAGCCAACTCTAGGAGATGGTTGAGAGACTAATATCAAGGAGTTGATGAATCTCAAAAGGTCATGTGAGGGAAACTTTTGAATAAATGTTTCTCTTGAGTCTTGACTGAATTTCAGTAGTCATTGGAAATTGTATTGAATAGAGATTTACAGCCAACACAAAAAGCAGGTTGTCATAAATTTGCAGATATTCCCTTGAAAAAATTTGTCTTTCTTCATTAATGGCCAAAGGAAAAAGAAAGTTAATTTTCATAAAACTATACAAGTAAAATTAAGGTGGATTTCCATATTTGCACAATGGAAAAGCCAGTATTAATTACAAAATTATTAACTATTTTTCATTCTAGCTTCTACAATCTTTATGCTATCCACCAAAAGGAGTGTGGTTAGGTATACACTAATAGCCACTCACATTGCTATATCAGCTTCCCTTTCCAGATATCACCAATTAAATGCCTTCAAGCCAAAAGATGGAAGCCATAGTTGTCCCTGCCAAAACTCATCATCAACTTTCTTCTGGGGAAATGAGCAATGATATAGCAGAAACGGAGTTAGACAATCATATGAGATGCTTACGAGAGATTGGAAAACTCAGCCCCCCATTATGAACATGCCATATTTACCAAAACGGAAGAAAACAGTAGAAAAGAGGCTGGTTTACAGTAAGTTCTAGGAACTGCCATAGGCAATTCAAGCTACTTGATATCTGAATAAAGTTCTACTGCACGTAACCGTAATCACTTGTGCAAATGCTGGTCAAGAGACAATAGATGACGTGGGTTGAGCATAAGATAGACATAGAGCTGGGAATCAGACTCTACGACAAGCGTACAACAAGACATAAATCAAAAGTTGCTTTCCCTAGTAGTGTTTTTATCTGCTTATAGATCCTAAACTGCACAAAGTAACAGCCAAAATATAAGAAGAAATACGAATTCATATTGACTAGCATTTTGAGAGTTCATAACTTTGGCATTGACAGAAAGATAAAAAGGTAAATATATGCAGTCATCAGCCTCAATAGCCTGGCCCGTTTAACTGTCAAGCTTGAACTTGAGAAACTATCTTTGGCTGCAAAAACAAAAATATTTTAAAAATAGCACCAATAACAAAACTAATAGAGGAAAACCAGGAATCCATCTCAGGAAAACACCTAGAAAAAGACAAAGGTTTAAATGTTGATCAACGGCAAGGCCAAAGAAGACTTGTGGAGATGGATCCCAATGTCCAGTGGCGCAAAAAAATCAGCAACCAAGGCCAACCTTAATTCCTTGACATAACCGGATCAAACACCTGATATCACTTTTCTGATAGGTATGGCTATCAGCCATCCAACATAAGATGAAAACGTGGGAGTTCAAAAAATGAGCGAAAATTGGTCCTTGGAAACAAGGTTGGTTAAAACGAAATCTACCAATGTATAACAGAGGCATGACAACCAGTGACAGAACAAAAACTGGCAAACATCACTACATTGCAAGCACTCAAAAGCTTTCTTTCACCTTCATGAACTGGGAATTGCTTTGGCTTCTTCTTTTTAGTTAGTCTCAAAATCAAGGTTTCCTTGCACCAGAAAACGACTGGTGTGGCTCCCGAGTCCCGGAGAGGGAAAGATGACACTCAAAAATAAAATCCCCAAAATCGAAGAAACACGACGACCAGAATAAAACGCGACGTTGACTTGGGTTTCTTTCACATGGCAAAAATCTTAAATCGGCTTTAAATGACCCAAATGGGCCATAAAAAAAAATCCATTAGAACTTAAGCCATAACTTACCTAAAACAAACAAAACCAATTTTCCCGCCATGTTTACTCTGTCTCTGTCCCTTACTCCACTGTCTCTTTCTCAGTTTTTTCCCATTCTCCAAAACCCTAAAGTTGCAAACTTTTCACTGGAAACCAGCAAAAGTAACTTCAAATTTCTGGCCCGAACCGAAAGAGGCATAGAATTTGAGACGGGAAACGCATTCTTTCGTCACGAAAGCGCTACAGGACGCGACTTGGGGGTTTTAGCCGCATCACTCTACAAGCAATCGAATGGCACATTGCGCGTGCTTGACGCAATGTGCGGCTGCGGAATTCGCTCTTGTCGCTACTTGATCGAAGCAAAAGCTGACTTTGTGCTTGCAAATGACGCAAATGACGAGCAAAGAGGGGTTGTTTTGGGGAATCTGAAGAAAGTGGAAAGAGGTTTTCGAGATGAAAGAAGATGGGCTGTTTCTCATTTTGACGCTAACAGAATTCTGACGGAATGCTACTTGCAGAAGGATTTCTTCGACTTGATTGATATCGACTCGTTTGGGAGTGATTCTATGTTTTTGAGGTCTGCGATGAATGCTCTGAGATTGGGTGGATTGCTTTATCTGACTTCCACTGATGGCTATTCCTCTGGCGGTCACCGGCCTTTCTGGTGAGTTTGTTTCTACCAACAAATAAACGAACATGCAATGTTCGACAAAATGATTTTACCAGTCACAATCACAATGGTTGGTTGGTTTATGTAAATGGCGTTTCTGTCTTGGTATTGTTAGTTCTTTAGCTGCTTATGGAGCCTACGTGAGGCCTCTCCCATATTCGAACGAGATTGGTCTTCGAATGCTTATAGGTGGTGCCGTCAGGGAAGCATCTATTCTGGGTTATCATGTGATCCCCCTTTTTTCTTACTATTCATATCATGGACCTGTCTTTAGGGTCCTTCTCCAAGTAAATCGTGGGAAGCCACGAGAAATCAGGTTAGTTCTTGGTTGTATTATTTTTATTTTTGAAGCTTACTGATATCTGTTATAGGCACTATGGTTTCTTAGCTTACTGCAATAATTGTGGGAACACTCGAACATTTTCCTGGAATGAACTGGGTCGGATGAATTGCTCTTGCAAGAACGTGGAGGTATGGTATAACTTCTTCTGAACAGTTAAAAGAAGACGAGGTTATTCAGGCTTTATACTTAATTGTATTGTATTTCCATTTCAGGAATCTAGTCCGTTGAGTATCTCGGGCCCTCTATGGACAGGTCCTCTTCATAGCGCCAATTACATCAAACAGATGTGGAGTCTCGCTGAGCAATGGGGATGGATAGGAAATGGTGCAGGAATTGACCTGGAAAAGCTTTTGGGACGAATGTTGGAGGAAAGTGACCCCAGACTACCTCCTGGATACATCAAAATGGACGAGGTCTCTCTTGCAAAACTACTTCTCCAAAATGGATTCTATTAAAACTGCATTGAAAGTTTAAATTTTATTGTCCAATGTTTCAGATGGCAAGCCGTGCAAAAATGAATTCTCCTTCAATTGGGGCCATGATGAGTGCCTTGCATAAGGTATTTGCTTATATATATATATACACACACAAAGATACCATTACCTTCTCAGAAAATTAATTATCTAGTTGGTTCTGTCGTCTTAGGAGGGATATGCGGCAACGCGTTCACACATATCCACCAATGCAATTAAAACAGACTGCCCCATGCCAATGTGCATTAGAATTGCTAAGGAACTACAAGGTGCTCTCAATGTCAACGATGCCAATTGATATGGTTAACATTTTTGTATCTGAAAATGCCAAGATTCAAATCCTAGACTTGGAAGATTCAAACGATATAGCTACCATTACAAATGCCTCAAGATGGAGTCAGGAATAGATTGCCACAAACATAATTCCACATTAATGCACTAAGTTTAGCTTTATTATTTACTCTCCACCCTTGTAAGCGTTCACATTCTAAGATAGCCATTCAATATTCTTCCTTTGCAAAATTTTGTAAGATTCTACGAATCTAATTATGAAAATAGGAATCACACGGAAACCGAAACACGTAACAATCACAGATACGAGTATTGCAGGCAGAACTATAGAAAGCCTAAACGTTTTGGCAAACTTGACTGTTTTTGGACATCACAACTGAACCTAGTCCGATCCAGCAACAGAATCTAACACAAAACCTCCCTATCCTTGCTAATGAAAGATGTCAAGTTTTAGCTATTCAAGGTGCAATGAAGGCGTGGCTAGCAGAAAATTTGAAAAAATCAATTTCATTGGATTTAGGCAGCCATAATATTTGTCTAGAATTGGATATAAAAAGGTATTGGTGGCTTAACTTCTGACAACACTTCCATTCAAACACTGAAAACACAAAATTGAACATGAAATAATAGAGAAACATAATGTTATATAAAGCCTTGCTTAAATTTGCAAACAATTTCCAAAAAGAGCTTTCAGCCTGACGATAGTAATTTATCAAAACAATCCTAATTAAATGCCAAAACATACGAGTCAACTCTAGCAGGAAAGAAAATTTCTTTCAAGTCCTAGCAGCAACGCCAGCAGGACGGGATGCTTGACCAGGCTGACCAGGTTGCCCAGGCTTTGCGATGTCATCCTGCAAAACGAATTAATATAACAATATAGCCTGATTCTTGTGATATAGTTCAATTAAAAAAGTTCAGCATTACTCAATCTCAAACACCCCCCAAGATGTTGGTGAACCACCCTAAGAACTTGATAATTTGGGCGACCATTCGTAAATATATTACATTGAATAAACTAAATATTGGGACAATCATAAGAAGAATGTGGGAAGAAAAAGAAACACGATGTGTACCCTGCGTCTAAGGAAACGCTGTGGGGGCTCACGGTTCCGGCGGTCGGTGCGGGAGCGAACTCTGACGACTCGGGAGTGAATGGCACATGACACACAGTACTGCATCTTCACGTACAGCTTTGGCAGGACATACCCTGGACCACAATCCATATATCATAATTGAGTTTGAGTCGAAAAATTCACCAACCAAAACACAATCGACGTTGATTAGATATTTACCATCATAAACGCAGGCCTCTTGAACATCCCTAACAGCAGCTTGTTCGACGATGTTTCTCACTAGAAACCTCTTGATTGCCTTGTCCTTTTCCATTAGACATACGTACAAAACCACGCATATCAAAATAAATCATATCGAAATACAATTTTTAACAAGAAAATTAGAAGAATATGGAAGTGCCTTGGGACAGCATTTGCCGCAGTTTGAGCAGCGAACGAACTTGACATGACCACGCCCATGCTTGTTGCGTCCTCCATTCCTGCGCTTGAATGTCTGTTACAAAATCAACCACTGATGGTTAGGGTCTAAAAGATGGAGATTATGATTTCTATTTATTTAATTGAAAGATTTTCCAACTGACCATGGCCGCTGGAAGGCTCCTGCTAGGGTTTTGGCTACAACTGCAAGTGAAAGCTGAATGAGATGTGGTGTTAGGGTATTTTTAATTTATAGTTTCGGCAACTTCAGTAACTCTTTTCTTAAACCAAAGGGGCAGGGGCTGGGGGCCCTTTAACTGTGCTACGTCTACGAAGCTTTCTTTAGGAATATTTTGTTTATAGATAAGGTTGGGCTTTTGTTGCAAGCCCACTTTTTCTTTTTTGGTTTTTTGTTTTGAATGATTCACTTGTTAATTTGTAACCAGAATCTGGTCCTTTCTTCGCGGGTATGATAAATGTAATCTCATTGGTTGGTCGCCTCCGTAATGTGAACCGTGAAACCATAAACTACTTTTAGCATGTTAATCAATGTTATGAGTATCGTATCGAGTTTGGTACCGAATTAAAATTTGGAATAGAATTATATTGGTACTGGTCGATATCGGGTACCGTTTCGATAAATTTTTTAAATTTATAAAATATTACCTAAAATTTTTAAAAATTGCAAAATAGTCTATATTAGTATATTATATAGTTGTACTGTACACTTTACTAGTTTACTGTTTACATCAATCATGCTATCAAAAATCTTAATAATAAATAATAATGACAATTAATATGAAATAACAATAATTTTTAAATATTTTACATATAAATAATAATCACAATTAATATAAACAAAAACAACTATCATCATACAATTATAAAATTAAGAATAATACAAACCCAACAATTACAAAACAATTATAATTCTATTTCTATTTACAACAATTCTCAATTCTAACAATCACAAATTAATCCACAAAAAGTAATAATAATAATTATAATACACAAAAATATTAATCTAGAAATTATTTCGATCTTCGACTTCAATTGTCAAAGATCCATTTCTTTGGTTATAAGTTTTCTAAATGAAAATATTAAAAGAATCGTAATATTAATCCAAATAATGAAATTAATAAATTAATAAAAAAATTTAGAAATGGCTGCACCACACTTTTTTAATTGGGCGTTACAGCTCAAACTTTATCTTAAACCACTTTATGCAATTAAATTTAATTAATGATTAAATAATTATATCTTGTGGATGAGGATAAGATTGCCCACGATCTCCCTATCACTTCATTAACTTTTTTTTAATTAATTACTTAATAATTTCTCTCTGTCTACTTCTTGTATGTAATCTTCGAATTATCAGACATTTTGTGACATTTCTTTGTTTCCATTTTACTCTCTGAGGAGAAGAGATAATCCATCATCTTCGTGTTCTCTTTTGCTATTTGTTTTTGTTGTTGAGCTTCGAGATGTCTCCGGTGGCTTCAGACGCGTCTACGGTGGCTTCAGACGGGTCTCCGGTGCTGCGGTACGATGGCTTCACGTGGAGAAGGTGGTGGTCGGTGGCGTCTTCAGGTACCCGTGGAGGAGGTAGCGTCTTCGATGCCAAGGGAGGATGAGGCGATGAGCGAAAGAGGATGAGCGCCAGAGCAGACCAGGCGACGCGACGGTGAGAAGATGAGAGAAGAAGAGGCTGGACCTTAAGAGTGGCTACCACCAAATTAGAGTCCGAGAAGAGGACATTCACAAAACGGCCTTCCGAACACATAAAGGTCATTACGAATGGCTGGTGATGCCTTTCGGGTTATCCAATGCACCCTCCACCTTTCAATCATTGATGAATGAGGTATTCCGTTCCTACCTACGCAGGTCCATTCTAGTTTTTTTTTTATAATGATATTCTTATATCCAGTCCGAATTTTGAGCAACAATTGAGAGATTTAAGGGCTGTCTTGTTGATCCTTCGGAGCAATAAACTGTATGTCAATGAGAAGAAGTGCAATTTTGCAAAGAGCAATTGAAATACTTAGGGCATGTAATCTCGGGACAGGGTGTAGAAGCCGATCCTTCCAAAATTGAAGAGGTTGCGAATTGGCTAATGCCTAAGGATGTGAAGGCTGTCCGAAGGTTCATGGGATTCACAGGATACTACCGACGATTTGTTTGGGACTAAGGTAAGATCGCCAAACCCCTCACTCAACTACTCAAGAAGGGTATCAGTGGAATATGGAGACTCAACAAGCTTTTGAATCCCTTAAGTCGGCAATGGTAAACCTTCCTACTCTAGCTGTTCCTGATTTTTCAAAACCATGTTTTATAGAAACTGATGCATCCGGGAAGGGGTTAGGGGCAGTACTCATGCAAGAAGGAAGCCCCTTAGCTTATCTTAGCTGGGCATTACCTCCACAAGCGCTCTCCAAGTCAGTTTATGAAAAGGAGTTGATGGCGGTTCAGAAATGGAGACACTACCTATTGGGGAGACGTTTCATCATCCGAACTGACCAAAGAAGCTTGAAATATTTGACAGATCAGCGATTGTTGGGCGAACAACAACAAAAATGGACAGCAAAACTATTGGGATATGATTTTGAGGTGTAGTACAAACCGGGAAAGGAGAACCAAGCGGTTGATGCTTTATCGCGTAAAATGGAATGTGCCGCTATATCAACAGTAAAAATGGTGGATTCGAATGACTTGGAGGCAGAAATTCGGGCTGATCCGAAACTTAACACCATCATGCAAGATCTGTTAAGTGGGAGCAAGAAACACCTGGGATTTTTGGTTAAGGGAGGCAGATTGTACTATAAAAAGAGGCTGGTTTTGTCAAAAACATCTAGTCGGATAATGACTATTTTGAAAGAGTTACATGATTCACCCATGGGAGGTCATTCAGGGTTCCTACGCACTTACAAACGAGTGTTGGGACTGGTTTTTTGGGAAGGAATGAAGAATGACATTAAAAAGTATGTGGAGGCGTGTGAAGTGTGTCAATGCAACAAGTACCAAGCATTATCCCTTGCTGGTCTATTACAACCGTTACTAGTCCCATCGCAAGTGTGGGAGGATATATCTATGGATTTCATTGGAGGTCTACCGAAGAGTAAGGGAATGGACACCATCATGGTAGTAGTAGATAGGCTGACAAAATATGCTCATTTTCTGCCTTTGCCCACCCCTTTTTTGCTTCCGATGTTGTTGCACTCTTTGTTAGAGAAATAGTGAAGCTACATGGGTTCCCTGCCTCAATAGTATCTGACAGAGATAGGGTATTCATGAGCAGATTCTGGTCTGAGCTATTCAAGCAGGCAGGTACACAGCTGAAGTTTAGCTTAGCCTATCACCCTCAAACCGACGGACAAACGGAGGTCACCAATAGATGCTTGGAAACATATCTTCGTTGTTTCACCGGAAGCAAGCCGAAGCAATGGACTCA
>JANZLC010000200.1:18817323-18840035 GCA_026413385.1 Erythroxylum gracilipes
GTTGTCAAAATTCAGAGAAACGATGTTTTCTGGTTTCTGTAAAACTGTTGTGGTTTTTTTATTTTCAGAAACAAAAAGTCACAACAGAGTAAACCAAACACGTTTTTCTTATCTGTTTTTCTTTTTACAAAAACGGCAACAAAAAACGGAAGAAAAAATGGAAACAAACAGCCCCTAAGTTCATCTAAGAACTTCTTCATCCATAGGAGCTCCTTGCATGCTTCAATTGCAGCAATAAATTCCGCTTCAGTGGTGAATAGAGCAACATATTTAATGGTAATAATTGTAAGGCAATACTAACTTACATGAGGTATTGCCACATAATGCTCCAGAAGATTTAAAAAAAAGATAGCTTGCATTAGCAAGCTGTTAACAACTTGCATTAAGCAATTTAGGTGGTGGAGGATATATAAATAGACATTCCCTCCATCTTTTTTTAGTGTGTATGATATGTGCATTTACGGGTGATATGTGGTAATTTAAAGAGAGTTTAAGGAGCCATTTATGTGTTCCAAAGATTGTGAAAAAGTGATTTTTGAGATATTTTAGGAAACTTTTTCCTAAAAAGGTGAGTGACAAAATAGTGAGGATATTTTCTTAGGGATAATAAATTTGAGAAACACTTTGTTTGTGAGTGCCACTATTTTATCGTGTCATTTTTCACTCTCTATACTTGCCAATTTTTATTAATGGAAAACTTACTTTGTCCAGTGGACGTAGCCTAAATTAAAGAGTGAACCATATTACATTTATATGTATTATTTCCTTGCTTATTTTACCTGTGGATTATAATTTGTTAATTTTTTTCATCAAGTTAGCCCTTTAGTTACTAGTGGATCCTGTGCTAGTTCAAAGGGCACATGAAAATATGTTAAGCATCCATTCATTAACTGCTAAAAAGCTTCCCAAGCAATTGAAGAACAAGAAAATAGCAATGACCAACCTATAACCTCATGCATTAGTGTTGAAATGAACAGCTCATACAAGAACCAGATAAAAGATTCTTTATCACAGTAAATATATGGTTAATAAACCTATGGCAGGAGGAATCTTATAGAAGCAGGATGAACATTTAAACCATCATTTTTAAAAGATTGCATGAACTTAGATACCTGGTTTATGGTTGTCTCAATGACAAGCTTCTTTGACTCCTTGTCCACAGTTAGCCACTGTATAAAAAAAAAGGTCAGTATAATATGCAAAATAAATTGGAAAATTTGAGAATAAAATCTTACCACCCATCATGATCCCTAGCAAAGTTGCACCTTTCACATTCATTTTCTGTATCAGGGCCTCCAAAGAACCAAAATTGGCATCAATGGTCCAGCCTAGTGAGCCATATGACGGTTCTATTCGCCACCTCCTTCCTGTCATGCCTAAGACATTAGGTAGGGAAATCATAGAAGCGAGTTGGTGTATTTATAAAAGACTAAACGTACACTAGTAAGAGCAAGATTCTTCTAAAAAACGGAGTGGTTGACATGGCTTGCAAATAATAAATGGTGGGTTTAGAGATCTAAAAAAAAGAATTAAACAAGGAAGAGAAGAAGAGAGCCTCCTTTGTTGAACTTAATGGAACTCTAAAGTTTGAAGAGGGTAGAGAAATCGCCCTTTTGCATAGCATCGTGGAGTTGATCAAGGGCCTTGTTGTAATTGGTGATGTAAGTTTAGCGGTGCTTCATGTGGTGAAGTTATAATCTCAATGCTAATAACAGTTTGTTATGTATATTTTGATGATAATGAATTAAAGTGCAAATAATTATGTCAACAGAAATGAGAAGGAAATCAGAAGAGAGAGAAAAGAAGGAGATATGCCGAAGGAGAGAAAGAAGGGAAGAGAGAAACACATAGAGAATTCTAGAAGAAGAAGACAATATCCAATATGCTATATCCTCACTATCTGTTACTATAACGTCTTAAATAGATGTAAGGGATGACTAGTATAAAGGCTAGTGTTTGATAACAACGGTGTGGGTTTATTTAAACGTTGAGTTAATATTTAACAATGATTGTAATATTTGTATATATAACATTTCCTTCTCCTTTAAAAAACCTTGACCACAAGGTTTAACAAAAATTATCATCAAGGAGGTTCACAGAGAGGGCAAAAAATAAATACCCATATGAACTTTTCATCTCTCGCTTTAGCAACCTTTGCGTTCAAAGTTGAGGGCCTGGATGGGAAAATATCTGATAACATTTGTAGTATTACCTCTCCAAAGAGTAATTACACCCTCATCCTCGATGATCCTAACAAAGTAGTCAGATATACCTTTATTTGGTTTAGAGAGCCAACTAACTTTACATTATCTCATCTTGATTTTGAGTCAAGAATTTAACACACTCAATTGGGGCAACAGTTGTCTTTGAAACGACATCTAAGACTCCTTCCATAACGAAATCCACCATAAAGAAGCCCCCTACCTTTTTCAACTAGTGCTTACACCGATATTGGTGAGAGAGAGGACATAGGCACCAAGCCATTTCCCTCACAAGGGCTTTTAATATCATTAGCATATTGCTCAATCATATAATAATTTACGGCATGGAAACGGGGAGATAGTTCAGAAAATAGAGAAGACTGACTATGAACCTTCAGCTCCGGCGTAACTAGAATAATCACTCCCGGTTTCACTCCTTGTAGCTTTATGAGTTGTGCAAACATAGTTTTAAGTTCCAACATATCCTTCTCTATCCTTTCTGCTTTGTTTTGTACTTCTAGGAATAGTTTCTCGTTCCTGATCCATGCCTCTATTAGATTCTTCACGTTTTTTTTTATTCTACGCAGCTCAGCCATTTTTGCCAAGGAAAATATGTTCTAATACCAAATGTTATGTATATTTTAATGATAGTAAATTAGAGTGCAAATAGTTAGGTTAACATAAATGAGAAGGAAATCAGAAGAAAGAGAAAAAAAGAGAGATACGATTTTTAGAAGAAGAAGACAATGTCCAATATATTATATCTTCACTATTTGTTACTGTAATGTCTTGAATAGACATAAAGGATGACTAGTATATGGACTGATATTTAATAATAATAATGACATGGGTTTATTTAAACGTTGCGTTGCTATTGTTATTATCATATTTTATGTGTAACACAGGCCCTTGATCACCATAATCGTAAGCAAGTTCCAGAAGCGAGAAGTTCTGCAAACCCCTCTGGATTCAGTGAGGCCTAGGGTTCTTCTGGTCAGGGCGGATTTACAAATTTGGCCATCTGCTATGTTGTGCCTCACTTCATCTTTGTTTTCTCTTCTTTAATTTGATCATATTTCTATTAAATTCTATGAATATTGGTCTTATTCGCTGTTAAGTCAAAAAGAAAGAAGGAATATTCAATTAGTGATGCGTTAGAGATAGAGCTGGAGGCTTTTCATTTTCAATTTTTTTAGCGTCTAAATAGGAACAGAAAAAGGGTAAATTAATTCCATACATTCTTAAAGATAAGGTTAAATTAATCAACAAAAACCAGTTTGTCTCTATTAATCTGCAGTGAAAAACTGAAAACTCAAGCCCCGTCGTTTCGGCTTATTGATGAAACAAAATCTATTAACAGCTTTTTGTTTCCCATATTTGGAGGAAATCTAGAGACAAATGGAGAATTCGAGTGGAAGAGTAGATACGGTAGATGACAACAACCGAGGAGGAGGGCCAGACTCTAGAAATTACACAACTACTTCTTCTTCCTCGTCTCCCACACCATCGGCTTATCGATTGTTCGGTCGACAAGTCACTGTTCATCAGTACATGGGTGGTGGAAAAGGTTCTCTCTTTCCTTTTTCTCGTTTCAGTTTCTGGGTTGTTCTTCTCTTCTTCTTTTTTTTTTTCAATTATTTGATTATCCTACCGGGTTACCAAGATTATAGCGGACTTTGTTTCAGAAATTGGCTTTGGCCTTAATTTGGTTTTGTTATGCTTTTCAGTCCTTGCTTGTGTTTCTTTTCCTTATCATGTGATATTGTGTTGCTCTTTTCTTCTGGGGGCTGGGGCCAGCACCATCCCAATTGCTACAACTATGTTTTGTCACAAGTTCCGTGTGGAGACTTTTTTTTTGGGCTAATTTCCCTTTTCTTCTATTTGCAGCTGCTGATGTCTTTCTGTGGAAGAAGCGACATGTCTCCATTGGTGTCATTGTTGTTGCCACGGTTGCGTGGTTCATATTTGAGCGTTCTGGATTACCATTCTTGACAATTTGTTCGGACGTCTTGTTGATTTTGGTGGTATTGTTGTTTCTCCGCGCCAATTTTGCTGATCTAGTAAATAAGTATGCCTGATTCCTTCTTGGATTTCTTTTCCTTTCCATTTCATCTTATGCAAAGTTGCTTCTGAATGCAACTTGATACTTCGTCACATGTTTCTTTCTTAACAGACAACCGCAATCGCTACCAGAGCTTGTTGTATCCGAGGAAATGGTCAACAATGCTGCAGCATCTTTTCGTGTTAAGATCAACAATATGCTTCTGATGGCTCATGACATCACTCTTGGCAAAGATTTTAGAATTTTTTTCCAGGTTAGTTCTTTGAGAGAACCAAAGAATTTTATGCTTTGAAGTTGAGGTTTCTCAACGATGACGAGGCATCTGTCTGTTGATTTGTTTTCTCAAGACATGTGCTGGGTTGAGCTTGAAACTTGAAAAATTACACATATTGTCTTCATAAAATTAAGATGGATGCAACAACCAATGACTGATGGGGACAAATTATGAATGATGAAAATCTTATAGCATTTACATGTGATAACTTTCTAATTAGTGGATAGTAGGATACTTTATAGCTAGACTAACAGTGCATTTCATGAGAACTTCGTAACTGGAAATGAGGGAAAGAAGAAGCACATAGTTTGCTTTTATCAAATCTGGATATAATGATGTAGTTGATGTACCCAAACAGTTGAATCGATAAGGATTTCTCAGTTACTCAAATACTGACCTCTGTATTATTAACTTTTAGTTATTAAATCTATCTCGAGTTTGTGCATCATGCTGATTAATTAGTTCCATATTTGTACATTGAACAGGTGGTGGTCTGTTTGTGGCTCCTGTCTGTCATTGGTAGCTATATCTCTTTCTTCACTCTGGCCTATGCAGGTATGTGCTTTATCCTTAGTTACATTAGTTATCATGCTTATGACTTTAAGTTGTTTGGTTCACTTCACTTATTGGTTCAGACCTTGTATGAGCAAATTTCTTTAGTTCTTTAGTTTATTACCTTGAGGAAAACTTTTCTGCTTCTTGTAATTTTTTAAGTCATGTGATCCTGTTCAGTTTATATTTGTTTAATCTTTGTATATTGAATACAATCTCTCTTTTAAAACTTGCTCGAGTATTTCTCGCAATATGGAGGGCCTAAAATTTACGCATATTTCTTTAATAATTTAACAGGAACCATCTTATCCATTACAATTCCTGCCCTGTATAACAAATATGAAGAGCACGTGGATAAGTACTGTGGTGTGATCCATAACAAACTGTCACAGCATTATAAGATCGTTGATGAGAATGTTATTAGCAGAATCCCTCAGAGTATATCCAAGGACAAAGATGCATAAACGTCTTTCATGTGTGGTTCTTGGTTTCTTTTGCTCAGGGGGTTCAATATGTTAAATTTGTAATCAACAGAGTAGCAGCTACATTGGAGTTTCGGAATCTTGTCGAAGCAACTTTTCTCCATAGACTCACAGAATTTGTGACTTGCTAGAGTATGAGGCGGTGTAGTCTTTCCCTGTTTTGCATTCTGAGGTAACAACAGGAAGGCTTCAAAATGGTGGGATGAAATTTTGGTGTCTGACCATACTGGTCGTATTCCTTGTTATGATCTCTGTTTTCTGTTTTAAAACTGTTGCATTGTTTGATGGACCACAGCATGAAGGAAGATGAAGTTGAGATTGTATGTACGGAGACTGCTTTTAGTAGATTAATAATCCTAGTCACGGCTCTTAAAGGGCTACAATTGGTAGACAAGGAAAATTAGTGCTTAGGAGACATTTTTAGATTTGCCTGCCTACTCGTGTTTGCTGATTTGGATTGATTTATGATGTAGGATTTAGTCAAGGACCGATTCACAGGATGTTTTCTCGTCCCTCTTTATTGATATTCACTCCTTTTCTAGAATTGCTTATGCCAAACTAAAAGAAAGACTATCTTTAGATTTTGCGCTAAATATTTTGACTGTCTTATTCAATAGAGATATTGCAAAACAAACTCTTTCATGCATTATTTCTTTCCTTTGACATAGAGCTTGTCATCTCAAGTTGGAATTCAGGATAATTTTAGATATATCGACCTTCCATTTTTTCTATTATTTCTATCCAGAACAATTTATTATATTTATGTCTTCCATAGAATGCTTCATCCTAATTGAAGTAAAGTCTTTTTGGCATCTCTACCTTGGTTAATTTCTTAAACGAAGGTGCAGGAGCACTTCCCACATTAGAAACAGCCTCTTGATTTTCTCTTGCACTTTTCTTCCTAGAGAATATTTTGACACGACCCTGGAATTGTTCCAGTAAGTGGTCACTCTTATGCCGACTGGGGTCAAGTTTATGACAGTCCCTAGGTTGGTCCGCTGTAGCAGCAGCACTTCCAGTCGAGGTCCTTTTGTTAGCCCAGTAATAAATAACCTAACCTGTTAAGTTCTGTCGTGTGAGCTAACAATGTCTAAACTCCCTCTGGTCTTCCTTCACCGTCCCAGATTGCTTTAAGTTAACAAACTCACCCAATGGGCTGAGACTCTTGGGATGTTTAAACTATAGGTGGTGTTGTTCTTTGAAGGTTTACCAATTCATATGTAGGGAAATCTTAAAAAATCACAGTTATGCCTTTCGGGTCCATTAGTTCTCAAAGAATTGTTCTTCCTTATAAATTTAAACAAGAGGATCATCAGAACCATCACAAGTAGTGAATTCTAACATCACAAGTAGTGAATTCTAACCTAGAATACTAAGACATTGTTTTAACTTTTAACTCATTGACTTCGCACTTCTGTCTGCCCTCCTCTCAGTGTAGGTGCGATTGTCACTACCAACCTCCTCTTGTTGGACTCATTCGTGAATAGCCCACAGAAGCTCCTCAAACTGAGCATTTTTATATTCCTATAGGTCTTAAAAGAAGCGATATAAAGCTATAACCAGCTTGCCTGTTTAACTAACTATTTATCCATTAAGTGAGCCAGAGGGCTTTCCTCCATTCTTCCGCTTGTAAGTTTCTGCCTCTTCCACTGTGCTCAACTCCTAGCTCTCTTTAGCTTCTTCAATCTTGATTTCGCTAGTTGATGATCTAAAATCGATGGACTTGCAATTAAAGATTGGGGAACTAACAGCTTCTCCTTGTTCATGGATCGCAATGATATGGTTGCTCCAAATCCATTGCTTCCCGCTCGACTAACTATTATTCATCTCCTATTGATTGAATTTGGGTCGTGCGGTCTTAGTTTGATAATTCTCCAATCTCCGTTGTTGTTAACTGGACTGGTAGAGAAATCTTTGGAGAAAGAGGCGCATTGATGTGCTATGTCTATGGCCCAGCTCCAATTTGGTTACAGAAGAAGAATGCTGATTTTCCAATTCTTCACGGGGCAGTTTATTTTTATTCATACGGTTAAAAATAAAAACTGAACTAATTCGAATAATCTGTAAAGTTCCGCACACAAATGTTATCCAAATACGCAATACAGAGGCTTGGATAACTCGAAAATCAAACGAGGGCTGCTTAATAAACTCAGTGTACTAAGCCTGGAGCAATTCGTTTGCCTTCTTCAGCCAAGCACTGTAGATCTCATCAGAGAAGAGGACAAAATGTACCTGCAAAACCATTCCTAACGTTTAGAAACAGTCACGTATGGCCCAAAAACCCCTGTTTGAATGAGAAGTAAAAATCATACCATTAAAATTTTTATGATTTTTGACAACAATTTGTGCAGAAAAGGCAAATTTGCTCACATTCATAACATTAAGGACACCTCATCATCAAAACTTAAACTTTTTCAATTAACAATCCATCCAGATAAGGGTTAAAATGTCCATTTTCTAATGCTAGGAGCTTAGTTAAACAATAAGGATCCAATTATATTTTAGAGCAAAAGTCAAGTATTTGACCATTTCCCCTGTATAAAGAAGCAAATACAAACAATTTATACCTCCTTAAAGTCATCAGAAAATTCTTTGACAGCAGATATTGCTTCAGTGGCAGCTTCCTCAAAAGGATATCTGAAATATTTCAAAGCAAAGAATATGAGGTAGTAATTAAAATTTAGCCATATTGCATTGTAAACACCAAAAGTGGAAAGGTTCAAAATCCATTATCTTTAACTCTTAATAGCTTGAGCTTCCGTCACATTTAGAATGTCTTGTATATCAATAATAAGCAAATGATCAGGAACAACTAATTAGCAATCATCTCACTTATGGCATAAACAGATAAAATTAAACCGCAGTCCATTTATTTAAACCACTGATAATTCTGATAAGGTTTTCCATTTATTGAACAAATAATAATATTTTTTATTGCTTCCCAAGCGTTTTGCCCTTGTGGACACATGTTTGAGCCAGTAATTAACTTACCCATAAACACCACAAGAGATGGCTGGAAATGCGATGTACTTAATATTGTTGTCCTTTCCCACAATCAAGCTGTTTCTATAATCATAATGGTAGATGTTAGAATGGTAAATCAACAGCTCATATTAATGAAAGGAAATTTCCAATATTACCTGTATGCATTTCTCAATGAGAATGCAGGGTTAGCGTCAGTATCATAAACCGGGCCAACTGTGTGAATCACATGAGAAACAGGCAACTTGAAACCTCTGCAGTCAGCATGTTGATCCTATGGTAAATGTAAACATGCTTAACCAGTAACTCCACTAAAAAGAACTAAGGAAGAAAGCGTACGGTGTGATTCTTGCTTCTCCAGTGGGGCAACGGACGCCAGGTCTGACTTCAGGTACATTATAGCATGCATCACGGAGTTCTGGTCCGGCAGCTTTATGGATAGCTGAGAAAAAGTATCCAATTTGAATTTTCCACGGGTAAAGGAAAAGCTGAAAAAGTCTAGATAATGTGAAAAACGACTACCTCCATCAGCCCCTCCACCCCCAAGCATTCTCTCATTTGCTGGATTAACCTTGCATGATGATAACAATAAGTACACGTATTCACTATCCCAAGAAAACAAACATGCACTCCTCAGTTTATGTAATTCAACACACAATTGGTTTGACATTAATGGCCAGGAAGTTGAAACTTGTTAGCTGCAAATTACATTTCCACTCGTACTCAAAAAGTCCAAAACACTAAATGAAGCCCTTACCGGAAATGACATCTATCATCAATCACAGTACTAAATAAGAAGCATAGATCTTAAATCTGTCGCATAACATTTTCACTTCAAACTACGAAATTGCAGAGCGACTTTCTTTCTTTTGATTGTGCCACTTTCCTAAGGTAGTAAATTCATGGGTAGCGAATAGATCTAATTCAAAGTGAAACGATCAATTTTAGCTTCCATAAAATGGTCATTACCGAAAAAAAAGATTCGACTATAGCAGAGGGAGGAGTGAAACTAAAACTAATCATAAGAGTAACGGAAGACATTCCAATAACACCAATCTCCACACAGGAATCATGCACGAAATCAGGAATAGCAGCACCAAAATCGACCTTTTCATCTGATAGAAACAGGGAAAAAGGGCAGAGAAAAAGACCCAATAGAGAGAGTAAAAAAAAAAAAACTAAGGGCGTCACTGAAACGAAAAGCACAGGGAGAGAGATACAATTGCATCAGAGGAGCCATCGATGAACCACTTGGTGATGTCCCCTTTGTTGATTTTGAGGACTGTAGTTGTAGACAAAGGGAAAGCAGAGCTATCTTCTACAGCTTGTGTAGACACTCCAGCAGAAGCCGATTCAGACATTATAAAGGAGGAAGATGACGATGATGAAGATGCTGATGATATTGTGGGAAGTCTGAGGAAATAAGGAATAGTGGGTTTGCGCTGGTAATAACCAAATGATCTCTTACTCAGATTTCCAACGCCTTTGTTAATATTAGTATTGTTTGATCGAGGGCGAGTTACAGTAGCAGGAGTGGCAGCTACGAGGTATCGGGATGCGCTGGCTGTTCTCGCACCATTGATCGACATCATTTTCATTCATACATTACGGACATCGATTGTTATTCTATCAACTGGGTCCTTATCCCAGTTTCCTAATTGGAATTGGATTTTGAAGAATCTTATTATCTGACCCAAACAACTGAGAATGGGCTTTCCGTCATCCATGGGAATAAATAATAAGCATGAAACTCTTGGGAAAAGACGCAATCAGAATATCATACATTTATATGTAAATGAATTGCCCAAATCCAAATCAAGTTGGGTAGTAAAGCAGGCATGTGGGTTGAACCAATGCAACAATTCCTATTTCTTGTCTACTGTTCTACATACATAAATAGATGCATCCATACATTCATAAACGAAGAGAAAAACGCATAGCGGGTGCGCCAACAAATTACAAACCACCTCAGCAAGCTATTAAGTGTTTCTTTTACTTTGTCGTCCTAAAACTGACCGCCCTCGAATGTCTGGCCAAATTGCCAATTGGCTGGTACAACATTGTAGGCACTAACGGTCCTGCCATCGCTTGTGGTAATTTGGAAAGAAAGGGGTTGGCCATTGAGATAGGAGTTGCTCTGCCAGTTTTGGCCCCAATTCCTGGACATGGTTTGCCATCCTGTCTTAGACCCCTTGATTGAAACCGAGTGAACGTCTCCTGCTCCACCAACATTGGTGATCAACACCAAGTTAAAGTACGAGTGACCATTGATTGTGAACCTTATTCCTCCTTTCTTCACACAGGGCACCCTGTTTCAGACGTTATGAAATCATTAGAATCATCATGCATGACGCAAAACAAACTTCAAGTGAGACATGGAAATAAAGCTATGCACCTTCTGAATGAAACGGGTACAATTCCAGCCCTGTATTGAGCAATCTGCAAGAAAGCGGGCTCAGCCAAGTCAAAGTGTTGGAGAGGAGGATTGCACCAACCACCATTGTCATTAGACAAAGCAAAGTTCGGTGGGCAGAAATTAGTAGCCGTAACCGTGATGGACCCAGGAAGGCACCATCTGGGGTCGTTGTCGCATCTCATCTCATAACAAGAACCACAACTCAAGCCATTGTTGAAAAGAGCAGTACTAAGCGCTGCGGTGTTAGTACCATACCCTTGGCTATACAAGTTGCCATATCCACAAGCACCTCCTGGAAAGAACCATCCAAGTACATAAAAATAAACTTTAGTTGAAAGCAGAAACCAATGAATGACGTAGGTACTAGGTAATTTATTGGCATGCACGCAAACCTACAATTATGACTTTTTTATAGAAATAATCCAGTATTGGAGTTGTTTCAGTGCCATTGCCTAACTAATGATGATAAGCATATCAAGACTTTCACTTTTGCCAAGTTAAAAAGACAGCTGCTTTTTTAAAACTTACCCATTGTCCCAGAAGCATCACCACCTCCATAGAACGTTGCATGACCGCTAGTCCATCCTCCATAGTCCCCATAAGAGCCTCTAAGGCACAGACTGAACACGAAAACTAGAAGAGAAGCAACAGAGGATGCTGCAATAGCCATTGTTAACAAGTGATATGAGTTGATAAAAGGGAGTGGGTTGCTGCTAAGTGTAAGTAAGAATGCTTGGCTAGGAAGAATCGGGCATGCCCTTATATAGGCCAAAGGATACGAGGCTACCAAGGATTGATGTGGATTTGGTATAATAAGAAGAGAGAAGCTAGGAAACACTTGAGGCCAGGCCATGGAAAAACAAGAACACAAAATGGATGGAAATACTGAAAAGTCATACGTAGATTTGCAAGAATCAAAAAGCACATGCAAATGTTCTTAGGTGGACTACTAAGGAGAACGAACGAAAGACTGGAAGGCCATTGACCCCACCATGCACATGCGTTTATCTGCCTTTTGTGTTATTCATAAATTATATGTAATTAAATTGATTGCCTGATATGGCGCAATTTGGATTGGTATGCATATTTAGGGCCTTTGATTGGGGAAGATGAAATAAAAGGTCAAGTCGGCGGTGAGTTTCCTATACTTTTGGTAAGAGTGGATAATAATATGACAAATTAATATGGTTGTGGTCGTTGTAATGTAACTAACAAATCTTGGAACCATATATATATTTATATATAGAGATAGATAGGGATAGCCGATTAGGATTAGTTATAGCATGCGGTGTGGAATTCCGATTTTGAGCTAAAGTAGTCGATTGTATTTGTTTATTATGAACAAGTAGAGGAGGGGCCTACCACCACGTTAGAAGCACATGCAACTCCCGGGCTTTACGGGTCCCCTCACCCCTCCCCTCCTCGATATGATCTGATAGGTATGGTAGCCTTACAAAAACTTCCATCTTTTGCATTTTGTTTACTATATTTTTTCCTTCTGCCAGCCGGTAGGATTTACTGATTTAGGCTACCCCTTTTCAATAAGTTGGGATTTGTCTCCCCTCTTCTGTTGGAAAATCCATCCGTCCTTCATGCATGGTACTGTTTTCTTTCTATTATTATTATTTATCATAATGCATTATTTCTCAATTGCCTGACGTCAAAACACTTTAGATCAAAACCAGAACCTTTTTCAGCTTCAAGATTCAACCTTTAGTTTTGACCACTAAACTAAGAATGAAAAGGACCAAACATGAGCAGAATGGGATAAGGGGAGGCAAGGAGACCTTACAAACCGTCAACATATTTGGTCCGAAGTAGTTAGGAGCCAGCTACCTGCATTTTGCCCCTGGTCCAACCGCGAAGAAAACCCCATTGTCTCAGCATTAAATGGTAATGTCTTCTGCTATAATGTACACTACACTTAAGAAATTTTAGTCTTTGTGATAGGTGAGGGACAACTACATCTGCTTGAAAATTCATATCCACAAAAGGGGCATGTGATTATCCAAATGCTGTCTGTTGGGACAATAATGAAAGTGGCATGCACAAGCATTTGTCTGGTGTTCCTAATCGAGTCATTTGACAGACTCCCAACATGCAATAGACCATTGCCTGAGGGATGCTTTTGATACTCCCTTTCTATAGTCTATACTGTAAGGTTGTCAATAATCCCTAAACAGAGGATATCCACAAACATCCGCAGCCCAACTTTAGGGACCCCCACCATGTGAAATTCAATGCCTGATTTGGAGGTTTAGCCAGACCACTCCAACATTGAAAGGTATAGAGTGAAATGCTCTTGCCTCATTTACTGTTACATGATACATCACGAGCCCGAGGCCAAGAATTAATACGTCGCCATTCAAAATACACACACTGGCAGAGGTCCATCACATCATATCAGGAAGGAAGCGTTAAAAAATGGCGGAAGTTGAATGGTTGGAGCTAAGAAGCTCCAACAGAGGACCGCATCTTACTAGTTGGGATTTGGTCGGCGAGTGAACAGCTAAACAAGTAGCTCAAATACTGTACCCGCTTCATACATTTTATACTTGCACAAAGTTTGGTCTAGATAAGAGCTCATTACATGCTAAAACTTGATAATCAGAGTGGAAGTGGAGATTGGACGAAGGTCCTAACAAACTTCCAGTGTGGTTTAAATGCAAATTCATCTCTTTCCGCCAAGAAAAACATAATATCGTCCATTGGATAAAAGTACCGAAATATAATATGCGAAACTAACCAGTCTTTAAAGAAAAGACAGAAAGTATCTCAATACACTTAGTACAACTCTTGGCTTCCAAATAACCCATCTCATTTCCTATAATTCGGTGCAAAATTCAGATACAAGTGAATGTCCAAACCAAAAACGAAATGCTAGAAGAATGTGCTACAATCAGCTTAGATCAAAGTCATCAATCGGTCAATCAACCAACTTCTTCAAAATCACAACGTTTGAAAGTTAAACATGAAAATATCCATCTCTGCCAGGAATAAAGCTCTCCATTCCAGACTTCACCAAGTCATGAGTTTTAACTTGAACAGACAAAAAATCTTCATCAATATGTAATATTCTAGTAAATCATCCCCTGAAAGCAGAACCAATAAGCCTAAAATAGTAGTCACAATGGAGGAGTCAAAATAATGCAATTTAGATGTCAAATATGGTCCATGTGACGTACATTTCATGAAATAAGGGGGTATGGTGGATCGTCAAAATGAGACTCAAGCACTGCTGCTTCCACTAGCAGAAATTGAGGGCCCTTCAGATTTGACTAGATGAGAGCTTCTACTTATATCAAGCCCCTGTAATTGTCTGAGAGGATCATGTGGAAATGTCTCCGAGAAAGCTTGCGAATGGGATGAGGCTCTAACAGATTGATGATAACTAGAACTGTTAGGCTGGAAAGAATTGAACAGTGACTTCTGCACATTGTGGGTGTCAAGTGATCTGGTTTGCTGCTGGTATGGAAACAAGGGAGATTGGGTGTACGGAATATGGTGCATTCCTAAATCAAAGGTATCTGCAGGGTTCGTCATTTCTCCTGTGGCAATCTTGAGTCTTTCTACGTCCTTCTTCAGTGTCTCATTCAGAGCTGTATATATAAGAGAAGATATAACAGAAAAACTTGAGAACTTTCTATGGTCAGAAGTAGATATTAGATGGAAGACATGGGCACAGCCCCTTGTCCATACTTTCAATAGAAACCAAATTCCTCATGCATTCAAGCAAGAATGGGCACCGAAATTGTACACAGTACCATCTCAAATGTGGCCACTTCCTATTGTCAGAAGTAGATATGGGATGGAAAACATGGGCGCTTCTCCTTATAGCATACTTTCGGTAGAAACCAAATTCATCATGCATTCAAGCAAGAATAGGCACTGAATTTATACGCAGGAGCATCTCAAATGGTGCATCAAATTGATGCAACACAAAAAACTACGCCCAAATCTAGAGGTAACATCATTATTCATAATGTAAAGAAGGAAATCGCTTACTGAAACAGATTAGTGGCAGAATAACATCAAACAATAATCCATATTCATACAGCCTAGATGTCACCAGAGAGACTGCTCATGTTGCATAACTAAGTCGCCAACGGCATGATTAAGGAAAAGCAAGTTAACAGTGTTAAAGCATAGGAAGGATGGGGCATACCGTCACGTAATTGAGCTTGCTGTTCCATAGCTTGTAACCGAAGCTTAAGTTCAGTGTTTTCATTACTCAGATTTGTTGTGTCTCTCTAAAATGGAGAAATGTAAATGAGAAAACAAAAAAGAAAAATCGAAAACACATGAAAGGCCAATTACAGAGATGTTAAACCTGAAACAGAGAAAGTTGTGCAGAGAGAGTAGTAGCTTCGGTCTGAAGAGTCTGGACTTTTGTCTCAAGTTCAGAGATATAACGGGCTTTCCTTTCTTTAGAACGAGCAGCAGACTGTCGATTAGCAATAATCCTACACATACATACACATCACTGAGACTAACTTAAAGGAAAGAAAGCACATGGGTAATGACCCAAATTCTCATTCAATGGAAAAAAAAGGAAGCACCTTTTGGCGCGTTTAGGGTCGATATTCCACAACTCAGCAAGCTTTTCGGGAGCCATAGCAATCTTGGCCTCTATAGACTCCAGAGCCGAAGACCCATCAGCGGAATTGCTATAACGATGCCTCGGCTTACCAGCATTGTCTCCATCCGGGAGGAAAGGAGAATTTGGAGGGCCATTGCCCGAATTATGAATATTTTTATTAGTTGGAGGCGAAGTGCGGTCCTGAGGACTGGATCCAAGCTTCTCTGTGTCCATATAGGTGGAAAAGAGGTCGTCTTCATCCAATGGGTCGGACCCTAGATCCAGGTCGTCCGGGATCCAACAGTAGATCTCCGAGTGGGCTCGTCGGTGGCCGGTGGTGCCATGAGGGTTGAAATTCGCAGGATCTGGCTTCAGTTTGGGTTTTGATGAAGTTGAAGGGTTTTCCATTGTTTAGATGATGGAAATGGTAAAAATGAGCTACAGACGTGTGGGGAAGAAGGCTGGTAAAGTAGGCATTTTGGTGTTGGAAGTGTATTTTGATGCAAGAATGACATGATGCTACTGTCTACTTTGTTCATTCCTGCACATGGTACGAGATCTGGCTCCTCAGTCTCAAATCAGATATAAGAAAACCTGTTTCTCTTTCTTTCAATATTTTATTAAGTTTGCAGGTTTTTCTTATTATTAATTTTGTAGATTGGAACTCAGGGCAAGGAGGCTAACTGCAGGGGATGCATGCAGCGATGGGCATATACATAATGACTAGACTACTGATACCTGCAAATGATGCGAATGACGAAAGGCACTCTCAGAGATAAACCCTTGAAGATGAATCAACCAAACTTCCATTTTTTTTCTGAACAACATATTTGACAACAATGTGAGTGGGGGCTATTTCCGCTAAAAACACGCCTCAATGCCCGTAAACAAACTCCCCCCAAAGAATTAAATATCAATTTCAACGTACAAATTGCCTCATGAATATGCTAAAAATCTGTTGGTCTCCCCAAAAATAGAAAATGGAAAGGAAAAACAAATTTAACGCCTAAAGGGTTCCCCTTACAATAAAAAAAGTCAAAATCAAGGAGACCAATATATAAACAAGCCAGGGACAAAAAAAACACTGGATCACTAAGTTCTCATCAAGTATTGCTGCTTTCACTAGCAGACATTGAAGGGCCTTCAGATTTAACTAGGTGAGAGCTCCGACTGCCAATATCAAGACCCTGCAATCGTCCAAGAGGATCATCCGAAAATGTCTCTGAGAATGCTAGTGAGTGGGATGTTGCAATCGTTTGATGATGATTACTTGAAATGTTATGCTGGAAAGGATTAAACTGCGTCATCTGTATGTTTTGAGCATCAGCTGTCCCAGGATGTTGCTGGGACGAACCGAAGGCAGATCGAGGATATGGAATATGGTGCATCCCCAAATTATACGTATCTGTTGCTGTCATCATTTCTCCTGTGGCAAACTTCAGTCTCTCTACTTCCTTCTTCAGTGCATCATTCAGAGCTGTGAATTACGCAACCACCAAGTCACTCAGAAACTTTGAACGGAAAAAAGACCACAAGACTCTGATTTTCTCTACACGTCAATTTCACTAAACTATGGCAACGAAAGTATTGCACCAATTTGATATAATGGTAGATCAAAAATAAAATAGTAACAAGTTTTTCCGCTCATCACTGAAACATGTTTTCCGGAGATGAGCATGCATCATTTCTCAATAGTCATATAATCTCCATATTTATAGACAGACTGTTCCAACAGCATTTGCTTCTAAGAAGCCCTCGGTGAAAGAAAATAAATTCAGGAAAGAAATGGCCAATATTAAGATTTACCATCACGTAGCTGAGCTTGTTGCTCCATTGCTTGTAACTGAAGCTTTAACTCTGTATTTTCATTTGTCAGACCTGATGTATCTCTCTGAAAGAGAACAGAAGAAAATGCTAACAAAATTACTAACGGAGGACGTATGAAGCATAAATTCAAACCTACGCTGCGTCTACAACCACAAAATTAAACACATAAAGTGTTTTTAACCTGAAATAGTGTTAGTTGTGCAGAGAGCGTTGTTGCTTCTGTCTGAAGGGTCTGCACTTTTCTTTCAAGCTCTGATATATAACGCGCTTTCCTTTCTTTGGACCGAGCAGCAGACTGTCGATTAGCCATGATCCTGCAAAGAAATAAATTAAGGAACTTGGAAATGATCAAAGCACATAAACAATATAACCTTTATGTCTTGGTCCTCGGATCAAAGGATTCACTATTTCAACCAAAACATCAGTAAAATGTTTCAATAAGCATTAACATTATGGCTCCTACCTTTTGGCGCGTTTGGGATCGACGGTCCACAACTCGGCAAGCTTATCAGGAGCCATAGCTTTTTTGGCCTCAATGGACTCGAGAATGGAAGACCCATCAACCGAATTGCTATATCTATGCCTGCTAGGCCCCACATTCTTCTCTCCCTCTCGCTCTCCCTCTCCCTCTCCGTCGTCCAAAGCCTGCGCAGAGCCCGCATTGTCAGTTTTGAGAGCGGGAGGGGCGTCGGCGGGTTTGGATCCAAGCTTGTCGATGTCCATGTAGCTGCAGAAGAGGTCGTCGAGGGAGTTTCCCGAGTCTTGATCGAATGGGTCGGCCCCGAGATCCGGATCTTCTGGGATCCGGAAATGCACCTCCGAGTGGGCCCGCCGGTGGTACGATGTCCGCAAGGGAAGTGGGTGCTGTCCAAGGGGCGGCGGTGTTGGATTTGAATTTGCGTTTTTCATAGAATCTCTCGGGTCTTGCATTTCTGGTTTCTCCTCCTTTTTTTTTTGTTTGTTAGGGTGTTAAGAGTTAGAGGTTATATCCTCGTACGTGCTTCTTCAGCTTCTGGTTCTGCTCCGGTGGTTTCTTCGTCATCAACATCGTCATCATCATCAGACACGTGATGATGGGTCTCAGAGAGATCTCTTTTTCCTTTTTTCTTTTTTGATTTCTCATTCTCCTCTTTACTTCTATTTTAATGGGTCTTTCTCTTTTGGTCCCTATTTCTTTTTTAGGATTAAGAGGAGGAACTCGCAAGTCGCAACTGTCGCTCCAACGAAACAACTACCACGAGGCCTAAGGCTAACACAATCGCAAGAGAGTGTAGCTGCTACGATGTCGTTTGGATTTCCGGGCTGGGCCCATTATAGAGAGACTCATCATCATGACTTCTGTGGGTTCAAACCGCCAGTGGTCATTTTTTGACAAGGCCCAATTACCGTTGCACCCAATGATATCGATCTTTTTGGCATTAAAAGTTTATCAGGGGACCACGTGATCTCCATGTGCCCCCTTCCCTCTTTCATAAAGTCGTTAACTATTCTGAAACTGTCCAACTATGCACGTCGCTGTCACATAATTGAAAGATGAGACGGAAATTGAGTGAATTTCTTCAGCTCATTATTCAACAAATGATGTTTAAATATTAAAGGTATTTAATTATTTATTAGTACTAAAACTTTTAAATATTTTGTTTTTTAATTAAGATTTAAGTAAATTAAAATAATAAAGGAAATACGAAAATAGGAATGTCTTTTTTTTTGGGATAAAAGAAAATACAACAAAAACAATTATAAAAATATCCTAGCTAACATACGGATCTGCAGTATAAGACTGCATGCTGGTCACATTATAGCTAAGTCATGAGAGAAGTTGGAGGCGCTTAAAGAGTTTGGACTCCTGGGTTCGAAATTGTTACGATGGAGGTTAGGTGCTCTATACACTAATTCCCTTTACGATGTAAATGTTATAGCTTCACTTCCCATGCGCGGTGGATTAGCCCACCAGTATTTGTCACCAAAAAAAGTATTCAGTCAAGAAAATAGGAGAAGGGCAAAGTATATTGATCAACTCAAATGAATCAACTTCACGATGACTTGTCGATATTTGAACTCTCAAGTTAGGTTAAGTCCAGAGTAAACTCCCCAAATTTCTGCAGTAAGCCGGCAAAAATAGGAATGTTGCTACTAAAGCAAAACGACTTGGTAAATAACAAATATTTCCGTTCGTCCAAAGTGTGATACTTGTAGGTTTAAGGATATCCAAAGCAAAGACAAGACATAAAATTAATAAGCAAGCAAAATGAAGAGTGGGCGGAGGATTTGGTGCTGAAGAATATAAGCAAGCATAATCATACCCAAAAAGAAGAAAACAAACAACTAATTGTGATTAGTAGGGATCAGGTACCATAATCCAAATTCCCCACCCACCTTTTTCTCTCCATTACCTCCTCTTTTGTCATTTCTGAAAAGACACCTGAAGGCGAAAACACACCTTATTTTCATTTTCACCACTAGATAGTAAACACTAGCTTCTTCGTTTTTATCTAATTTCAACCCACTTTCCAACGCCCAAAGACCATAAGTATATGTCCCACCAAGCAAAATATCTTCCTCTAATTGCCTTATCTCTCTCAAACCGTAATAACAGCCACTGCCATCTCAAATCTCAACCTTTCATTCCTCCTCTGCTTCCGCTGGCTTATTGTTCAATTTCCAACTCCATATCCCCTGCTATTTGGTAAGCCCCTGGTGTCTTTGTTATTCCTGACTCCAATTATAAACTGTGTTATGTTATTTATGGTTAGCAGAGGGTTTGTGTTCTATTCTTTGCATTTATGATGTTGGAATAAGCTAGCAAAGCTAAAGTTGTTTCTTTTTTTTCTCCTGTTAATGTTTACTTTTTTAGGACACATTCCCTTGAACTTGTTTGTGCAAAAAAGATGCCTTTTGTTGATGTTCTTTATCTAATTGGAATCCTGACAGGCAACGCCATAACGCCAAAGTCTCTCCTTCTCTTTATCTTTTAAGTTGAAATTAGATCAATCACGACCGCAAGAAACGAACCACGAAGTCCCATCCTTTTGTGCTTTCCTTTCACTTTTCGTGTTCTAAGATATCAGAAGCTGCATAAGTGTAAGCCTCTTTTACGCTAAAACCTCACCGTCGTCAAAGAAACTCCTTTGTTCCACTCTGCTTATCACTCTGGGGCGACGAAATTTTCAGCCTTTCTGCTTAAGGAAGGAAGGCCAAAAAGGGTAGAGATCATCAGGTAACAATTTGATGCTTGTCAAGTATAGAACTCAAATCCCTGTAAGATTATGGCGACTGTGCATCACTATCGCTTCCACCGCCTGCTCTTGGGTACAGAATCATCAAATGAAAACAGGACACGCAGTTCTTTTTCAAATGAGGCCAATTTCGACACCAACATGGTTATAATCCTAGCAGCTTTGCTTTGTGCACTAATATGCGCACTTGGACTGAACTCAATAGTACGTTGCGCTTTGCATTGTAGCAGAAGGTTTGCTTTTGAAACTGCTGACCAAACTTCTGCACGTCTTGCGGCTACAGGTCTTAAGAAGAGCGCTCTAAGACACATCCCTGTTGTAATTTATGGAGCAGCAGGAATTCCTATTATTGCTACAGACTGTGCAATTTGTCTTGGAGATTTTATGGACGGAGAGAAAGTTCGAGTTTTACCAAAATGTAACCATGGCTTTCATGTCAGCTGTATAGACACCTGGTTGATGTCACACTCCTCTTGCCCGACTTGTCGGCACTCACTCCTAGTCCTCGAGCAGCAGCCACTTAGTTCTGACGCTGGAGAGGGTGATATTGGGATTAGACATCCTGCAAGTGGAAACGTCAATCCAAATGTAGAACAAAGTGACGTAATTGTGTCAGTGGATGAGTTAGGTTGATTCAAGAAGATCCATGTTTAGGACGGTTCGTTGAATTTTTCTAGTTTTGCTCTTCTTTTTTTTTCTCTTTCTTTGTTGTAAAATAGCTAGGAGGGATTACAGTTAGTTTTTTCTTAAAAGAAAAATCAGATGTTCAACTTGCTCATGTAATTATGCACAGAATATCTGTGGTGTACACTTAAGAATTCCATTGAAGGAACCATTTCCCTATCCACAGTTTGTTTTGTACAAGTTGAGTAGTTTAACAAGTTTGTGGTAGAGGAGGTTAGTTGTGCAAAATGCCCTGAAAGAATGCGGCTACATAAATACAAAACCATGGATTAATTAGAAGTCCTCGTGATTGAACTGAGTTCGAGTTTCATCTATCTGATATGCGTTTGGACTGTAAAATTTGGTGTAGGAAGCACCTCAAAATTCTGGGTGATTGTGGGCTAAAAGATATCTCCACCATAACAGCATCATATATGATGATTAACTCTGAACGCTAACAACAGCATAATGGCCACTATGATGGAGGAAAGGTGAGTGAAGCCCCTTGTTTACCTGCTGATAAAGTTAAGTCATGCTAGGATCCTTTGTTCATACCCTATCTCCTACCCTGTTGGAACAGGGTAAGGTATCCGTCCTGTTAAGTCCTACAAGGCAAATTTACACGGAGGACTGATTTTGGCTTTGCTGGAGTCCTCGTTGGCTTTCCCTGGGCCACGTAACCAACAGAATAAGGTTCAAGAAAAAGGTCAAAGAGAATCTCCTTTTTGGTGAATAATGATTTTTTTTAAAATAGAGATAATTGTATACTTAGTACTCAAATTATTTCCACTAACATAAAAAATTCTTATTGCAATTTTTTGTTTCAATATTTTCTTCAATCTCCATTAATAAAAAGTTCGACATGATACATCCAAAATAAATTGTGCTTATGAACATTGGTTTTTAATTGAATTCATCTAAATGTATATAAAGATTTAAAAATACAAAGTGGTCTAAGTAATATATTTTAAATTTTAAAATACAAAAATTTTAATTAATTTATTTTCAACTATAAATTTGTTGTAGAGTGTCAATATTTTTTAGAAAAAGGAAGGGAGAAAAATGAAACTCATAAAGAGAGAAGAAGACATGATTAGATAAAATTGTAATCAGCAATTGTGAATGAATGTCAATCATGCGAACTTTTTTGGACGAATTCATGTATCTGATGAGATATACTAACTAAAATTTGCTTTTTATGGATAAAAGTTTCTATAATTAACCTACTCAAACATATATCATTTTTTGTGTGTTTAGAAGGATGGCATGAATGCTATTTTTAAAGTGTATTAATCTATTTATGTGTCATATAGCTATCTAAATTATCTTTTACTTATTGAGGATGTAACACTCAAATACCTCCTGGGAGGATAAGTGGATGCCACCCAAGACAGAACAAACAAAACCAAATATCACACTGATATTGATTTTATTTAGT
>JANZLC010000200.1:18847299-18860563 GCA_026413385.1 Erythroxylum gracilipes
TTTATAGTTTGATTTGTTCTGTATTCTGGTATTTGTTTGATTCTGACATAAGCAAGAATTATGTTCTGTTTCTGAAAAATTTATACCCTCTTGTGATATTCAGTTCTGATAAGTAAGTGAATCTGTTTTGAAATGCGTTATGTCTGATTTTCTGATAAATGCTTTTTAATGCATGCTTACGCTGAAACTAAATTTTATATGATGAACCATTAAATTAGATTAGTTATTACTCACTAAGCTATATGCTTAGCACGGTGGATTTGCCCCGTGTATGTTCAGAGCGAAGAGTTTAAAGACTGGAACAAGTCAACCGCAGTGGCCAAAGGAGTCTGAGTTTTGTGTCCCTCAAATATGTATTTTGTTTAGTTTGTTTGGGACTGTAAATATTCTTGAATTGTTGTTTCTGAAAGTCTAATATGTAATATATGTGTGTGTTTGAGTTTCTCAATAAATAAATGTCGGTGTGATATTTGGTTTTGTTTGTTCTGTATTGGGTGGCATCCATGTATCCTCCCAAAGGGTATTTGGGTATTACAAATAATCTTGCATATCTCAATGTTTTTAAGGAATTACTAGTTTCATCTATAAAAATAAGGTTCCCAATTGCGCTTCCTAGGTGACTGAGTTTTCTTTTAATACATCAATAATTAAGTGCTAAGCTGTGAAAATTAACTTATGCGGAGGCAAAAATTTTTTTGACTTTTTCTTGAATTCAGTTCCAGGATGCGAGTTTCTAAGAAAGATGTGTTTACCCATGATACATACAGAAGTAAGTCCTTATTCGTATAAAGTATACTGTGCCTTTAAATTTCAAAGAAGTCAACATATGATCTAGGCATACATCCATATTGGGTGTATGTTTGTCCAAATTGTTACCCTTCACAAAAAAAATTGAGGATGTGATATTAGAGGTAGTTTAATGAAAAGATCCTATTTTATTTGGAGTCCCAAAATCTTAGATTAATGATAAAGTTCTCTCTTATTCTTTGATCACTTGGGATGAGGATAAAAAATTTCAAGAAGATATGGAATTGTGTAGAAATTGAACTACTCTTTTCCCCTTTAATATAAAGAGGTTCACCGTAAAAGTAAAATTCATTCATTCTTACTTTCAGTCTTACGATACACCTAGAAAAGTTTCATTGATTTAAACATTAGAGTATCCATATGAAAATACTTTTGCATCCCTACTTTTTATTTTACAAGTTTATTATCATGTGTTAAGCCCAAATTTCATAAGATAATTTCTTGGCAACATCATCATCTGTATGGAACGATCCTGTTTTTAACATTTGTTCATGCCATCAATGTTGTTCATCTTCAATAGAAATAGATCTAAATAATTGATAACAATATTGACAAGTTTAAGATTATTCTAATTGGCCATAGTCTATTATAAACCACCGGTGAAAATTAAAGAAGTCCATCATTGCATTCTTTTGAGAAGTTCTTATTTGAGAGTGATTCTGATAATAAAATAGAAGAAAAAATAATTATAAAGTAAAAGAGGAGGAAAAAAGAAAACATCTCTCACTGCAAAGAGACCTTAAAAGGAAAAAGAGAGAAACGAGAGATATAAAGAAACGGGATATGCAGTTGTATGACTCAAAGGGCAATAGAGACTTTTGAGTCACATGAAAAGGAAAATGAATTTAGAAATAGAAATTGACCATACTCTTAAATGGTCTCAACAACTTCAATTTTGGTGGGTCCAAATTGATTCATGCCCTCCACTCCCCTCTCATTGAGGAAAGGGAAGACGAACAAAACTACTAATGGGTGATTAAGACTTCGATCTTTTCTTTATATGCCTAACTGATTGATTAAAAAATTAATACGGATATTCATAAAATAGTAAAATAAGTGAAGGGCAGATCCCTTGTTATGCGTAGCAATCAAAGATAAGGACGTTTTAAAGGGTGCCGGTCCGGTACACAAACACAAATAAAGTAACAAGTAAACAAAAGGGGTGGGGGATGGGACTCTGCCCTCTCTCGCAGTCGCGGCCTGTTTCATTTGGACAACTGGGCAGATAGAGAGTTGGCGAGTGATGTAATTGTTGAAGGCGACACACCCCTTGTGCCCCCCAGATACCATTTCTTTATCATCTCCGCCACATTCCCATTCTCCACCTTCAGCTTTGACTCTTCTTTTCCTTCTGTTGCAAACACGATCTGCCCAGTTTATTCAATTCGTCAGTATTTCACTACCAGAAAATAAGACGAGGTCATTTAACTTCTAATTACCTCTGCAGTATCACAACTTGATGGAAAATGGAACGTGATGACAGAGTTTTTCTTGAAGTATTTTGTTTGGAAGAATTCCACAACTTTCTCCAATGCTTCTTCCTCCTCTTCCTCGTACTTGTCATCTGCCGCCAATCGGTCTCTCACAGCGCTCTCCAGTTGCACCCCATATTGGGAGCCTTTGATCTCTTTTATCACAACTACTCTTAACAACTTTTCCACAGGCGCTGCAATGGATCCATATTCACATATATGCAATCCTTCAAAGGAAAATATCTAGCTCTACCTACTTTTCATTATTTCCTTACCAGCAATAAGAGCCTCAAAGAAGTCATCATCTTCTCCGAGTTCCTTTCCAGCTTTTCCCTTCCACTGCTGTAAATGTCCCACGATTGCTGGTTCCAGGTACACCCCAATTGCTGTGAACTTTATCTGAAGAAAGTGTATCTCTATGTCCGTGATCCCTGTCATTAGTCCCATAGTTAGCCAACCGCAAACCTATTAGATACATCCAGCACTAATTAAATAATTACCATGACCAAGCAGAGACAAAGGTTTGGCTGTGTTGATAACTTGTGGGAAAGGGATTTCATCAACCATAACCGCTTCAGTACTCACTGCAATCAATACCATAAGACCCGCACTTCATTATAACGAGTAAAATAGAGCACTTTAACCAAGTAGCGTTTGATCAATAGAATCATGGACAAATGTTAACTAATCAAAGACAAAAGGACTAAGGGAGAGGGAGAGAGGTTTCTCACTGATAATCTTCCAATGCGAAGCTCCTCTTTCCAATTGAAGTCTCGAGTTTTAAGAAGTAAATACAAGTGCAAGGAGTACATAATATTTAAAGCATCCCCTTCAACTTTGTGCACTAGTTATGAGAGGGGGTAGGTAGCTACTTACTGAAGTTGGAGAGCTTGTGATTCGTCTCACTTTCTTCGGCTTGTTTTTGTGTCCATATCACATGTTAAGACTTACAAAGAGCCTTGTATGGCGAACGGTGGATACATATAAGAGTTTACCTAACCTAACTCCCACCTAACCCTTCCTCTTTCCTATTCTCTTTTATTGACAGTTATGATGCTTAAGATCTAAACGACCACGTTAGGTTTAACCAACGTTCATTCTTTTATGCTTTTCAATAATAAGGAACCTGTAATTATTACATCTTTTCAAGTAAATGTTAGATAAATTTTAAATTGGCAGTATAGCACAGTTTAAGATAAAATAATAGATACTAATTAAAAAATACCGTAACTACCCCCTTTAACATAAAGTCCTAAAAGTCTTAGCAAATGATAACAACTTAAACCCATGATTGGGGATGACAGTGGGTTGGGAGGCCCGATCGGAGCTAGGCCCAATTGGGTCTTAGGCTGGCCTATTTTTTTTAAATTTTAATAGAACTTTAATTAATTAAAATTTTAAAGCGATTAATTTAATTGAAGTTACCAATTTAAATTGGTTAATAAAATTAGAGATTTTATAATAAATAAATATATATAACGTATATATGTTAATAAAATGAATAAGATAAAAACCAAATTCATTAATAAAGGATGATAAGATTATAGAAAATGAAAAAATTATAATTAAAGTGATCAATTAAATTAATTAAAGTTCTGAATTTAAATTAATTAACAAAATTGAAATTTTATAATGAATGAATATATAAAATATACATACATTGATCAATGAAAAGGATGAATAAAAAAATTAATTAATAAAGGAGGATATGGTTATAGGAAATGAAAGAAAAAGGTTATAATTAAAGTAATCAATTCAATTAATTAAATTTATGAATTTTAATTGATTAATAAAAATTAAGATTTTATAATAAATGAATAAATAAAACGTATTTATATTGATCAAATGAATAAGGTAAAACAAAAAAAAAACCAAATCCATTAACGAAGGATAATCAAATTATAAGAAATCAAATAACAAGAATATAATTAAAGTGCTCGAGTCAATTAATTGCAGTTACAAATAGAATTCATTGACATAATTTACAAAATGATTATCCACGTTTTTTAAATGATACAATTCACAAAAAAAAAGATAAAATCATGAAATAATGTTCTTGATCGGGAATTTGGAACTATGAGAGACTGAGAGTGGAAATTGGAGATTAGAGAGTGGAGACTAGAGAAATTGAAAGAGCAGATATTCGTTGTAGTCAGAATTGTCAATAGTTTACATCACTTTTTTGTACATAGAAACATTATATTTAGCAATGTAACGTTAAAATTAAAGAAATATTAAGCACATGGTTGATAGGTGTAGATTATCATATGTTTTTCTAGGTATTTAAATGTGCTTTAAGTGTTTCTTAAATGATTATCATTTGTACTTGATAGATACATATTTGATTATATTTATAACCCCATATTTAATGTATTTTGCTTGGTATTTTAGACTTTTATTGTATATTTGGTACTTAATTTGCTTCAAATGCATTTATAGATTATAATTGCCTTCATTGAACAAAATAAGAATAATTTGGATAAAAACACGACATAAAAACGAAGATTTGATGCAAAGAAGGGATACACAACCATGCCTATAGCTATGTATGTCTCACAACTCGTGCAGAATTGCGAGTTCTGGATATTTTGGGATATACATGGTTCAATAAACGCCTGTGTATCAAACCGTGTATCTTCCAAAAATGCTAAAAATAACTATAAAAAGATATGAGCAAAATCAAAAGAGGAGAGTGGACTTTTCAAAGCGATTGCAGGCGTGAAGAACATTCAAAAGGGGTGACATTGATCTAGAGACATGGAAAACATAAAGAAATTATCAATAAATCCAATAGATTACAAAATTAACCCTTAACCTTGTAAGAACATTCGATAAAAGACGAAGGGAGACTTAGAATTATGAACTCTTTGTTTTCTATTCGTTTTTCTTCCTGTTAATGTTTGATTTAGTTTTTTATTATATGTAACTAAGCATCTTTAGTATCTAGGTGTGATGAACCCTAGTTAGCATCATACACAACATTCGTATAACGTTTTACAACTCTTATGGACACCAAATTTCTCAAATACTTTCTTTAGTATATGCCACAAACATAATGTATTCCTTATAGTAGGAAATACCAGCTCAATAGAATTACTTATAGTCTTGCACTCATTTGTGATTAAGTGTCGGGTGACTTCTTATTCATACACCTCAACCATGTATAGAAAATCCAATAAAAATTATCGATCATCTTTTTACTTAATAGTCGTAACTAAGCAATATAGATTATCTATGATGATTTAAACTGATAAATAAAGCAAATGATATTTGGTATTTGTTCACAAGATCAAATGTCACCATATCACTAATTCAATAAAAGTTACTCAATAGAGAACATTCCTTAGCCTTCTTTCCGTATCATAGTCAATTCTATTAAAAAATTACTATTTTTTCATTAAAAAAATGTCACACACTTATGCATTTCCTTCTTCTAAACTCACTCGTCTTAAGTTGTCTATATAGTTAAAAAAAAATACTTCCAAAAAATGTCATTTTTGTACCCTCTTATGACTAAAAAAAGCGATCGTGTATTGAAGCACGACTTAATTTTAAAAATATTGTTTATTTCTAATCTACATCTTATTGGATTATCCACAACCCAATGTTTCCTTATAAACCTTGTATTAATAAATCATAGTTGAGTACATTTTCAAACTTGATTATGGTCTAAATACCTTCATATAACCGACAACATAGTCGAGCATAGCACCCAATTCTTCCATTCAGGTTTCATTCAATTTAATCCTTATGATTTGTACAACTGATTTGGATAATAAATAAATGTTCTACTTATAAACTCTTTATTCTCATCTTTCCATCCTTCCCTAATGGAAACTGCAAATCTTTAAGACCTTGCATATTTTTAGTGTAAATCAAATATTATTTCAAAATGTTCAAACTTTATTCCCATTTCATGCACAACATCTATCTAAGCATTCTTTGCACTATTATGTGAGGCCATTACATCTAAAGAACTCTTCTCTTTCTCCATTTCATTACTCATATCCATTAATATTGTATTATACCAAAAATAATATAACATTGTTCAAAAGCTACCATTATATTACACAAAGTATACCACTGGATGATACGAAATATACTATATTATGTTAAATAAAAATTATCACACATAACAAAATATACTTCACACCAATTGGAAGAGTGTCATATTAAGATATCAACTTTTGCACATGGACACTAGATCTTCTTCTTTGTCTTTTTTAAAACTCTTTGTGATATCTCGTCTCTTAAATTGTTGAAGGATCTAACGTGTTAGACTATTGAGTCACATGAGTGACAACATATAGAATGAATTTGGTACATTTGTGACATGATTTTATGATTGTATTCATATGCATAATATTAGCATACACATATGAATTGTGATTTAGAAAAAATTGCATTCAATTGACATATTCCGGGGTATGAAACTAAAATGAATGTGACATGAAGGTGCAATTCCAATGTCTTGTAATTTGGATTACCAATGACAAGAATTGATGGACTATAATTGGTAACTTAGAATTTATTGTTACAATTGAGAAATTGATTAATTAAAATATACATTTAGTCTAGGTAAAATGCCAAATGGCAAGACAGTGGATACATGGAAAATTAGGATGACAAAGCCTATAAAATAAGTGACATTTGGCATACATAATTGAATGGCATTTGGCACAGAGATTAAGTGACATATGGCAGCTTAGGAAAAGAACATATGGCAACTTAAGAAGAGGGCATGTCTACCATTTAAGGGGAAGACATGTAGCTTGCTTCCTTGTAGGATAAGTGTCCTTAAATAAGGAGACACTTATCTTAACTCAGCTAATGACAGATGTATATGGCAAAGGCTTTCCTTAGATGTTTCTGTTGGAATTCATTCTTCCTCCTTCCTCACACTTCTGAAATACAATCATAACCCTATAGCTTTGAAATTCTACTTTACTTATGTTCATAGTCACTTCAAGATTCATATAAGATTATGCTCAAAGATAACTATAATCTGCTATCATCTCTTTGCCTTGCTGTTGCCAATCTACTTCCACTTTGTGCTTGGATGATCTTGCATATATGGAGAGTTGAGTTAGTTTGATCTTTGAGCTGAAATTTAAGCTAGACAAGTAAGTAAAATATTGATATCTATGACATATTATAATTGGGATGAATTGTATATGATATTGATGATGAATTATGCTAGAAATTTCTGCATGAACTTGGATATTTTTCTGTTGTGTTCTTGATGTTTGAACAGTAGGTTATTGATTGTTTTATGGATGAATTAAATTAGGATTTAAATTATAATGAATGTGAATTTATGTTAAAGAAAGGTGTTAATATAGTGATCTTAAAATGGCAACAAGACTAGGATACATGATTGATAGTGAATGATAGTTTCTGTTTTAATTTTGATGTGTGAAAGATAATGATTTGTGAGTTGTCTACTGAATGATTTTTTAATTAGGTTTGGATATGAATTTGATAAGGTATTGAAACATGAATAAGGTACAACTGAAGTGAAATTGATGGACTTTGGTGAAGGTGTGTTGGATAGAGTATGAAGGAGTAAAAATTGGAAGCAAAATGAAGGTTATGGGTGAGTGAACCTGCGGTTCACTCACTCCCACGATCATGGGATTTATAAGGATCTTTCCCATAGTCGTTGGAAGTACTTTGGAAGGAGAAAAGGTTAGTTTTAGGCAATTGTTGGACTATATAAGGTTAAGACACTTTATAATGGTATAATTGGACTTGATTGGGGCTTAAAATGAACCTAGCAAGTTGCTTGATTGAGTGATTGAGTGTTTGATAAGTTTAAGTTGTTAATTGAGTTTATAAACTAAGGAATGTAATAATTGATATCAATGTATATAAATTTGAAAAGTATGAGTTGTTAATGGTATAAAGATGTTCATGTAAATGCAAATGTGATTCAAAGGATATAAGAAATGAATTACGTATGATTGAATGGGAATTGGGAAATTGTGTGAATACTTAATGCTTGGAAAGGATTGATGGATGTATGATTGATGAATTAAGGCAAAACCTAATTGTAAACTAGATATATACAAGCTATGATGAATGAATGATCAAGATTTGTGAATAAGAATACATACCCTGGATAGTCAATTAAGCATGCATTGAAACATGATCTATATATATGTGAATGATTGAGTAATCATATGATTGATAACTTAATGAATTATGAACCCTGTGTGTGTATTGCAAGAAGATAGATACACAAGTGATTGCCAACATCTAGACATTGTCGATTCACCAAGGTAATAACTTATCTGGAGCGTACTGTGAGTTAACCTAAACGTTTACTCACTATATTTGAATTGTTTTTAATTAATTGTTACATATTGAACTGTTACTGATATAATTGTGATAATTTCGGACCATCAATTATCCGAGGAGCTTAATATTCGGGATTGTACTAGAAGTACTTTTTAATGGTATGTTCAATATGGAATGAGTGTTCAACTAAATGTTGAATGCTGGACTTAAATTAGATGAATATGATAAATGAATGTGCACAATGAATGAAAGTTATTGATAACATAATATGTGAAATGATGCATTTCATCACATGAATATGCATGATCAGATAAAGAAGTTGTGACCGGAGTGACTAGCGTAAAAAAGAGCTTAAAGCTTAGAAATGTGTACAAAGAGCCACAGGCTCAACGATTAATGAGCCCAATATCCACAATGGGTACGAGACAGTATCTGAAATGAGTCCAGTATCTACAAGGAATACAAGACAGTTAAATAGGTGCTAGGTCACGACAAAATAAAAATGAAAGTAGAGTCTCATATGCATTTGCATATTTATATCATTACATGTATCATGTGAATGATTGCAAAGAATGACTAAATTGAGTTGATATAATGATATGTAATGTTTGTGTACATATTGATGATATGAATGATTGAAATGAATGATTGGATTATTCTGAAATGAATATATGAAATGTTTGTATTCATAATGAACTTGTTGAAATATGATGTATAATTTGATCAGGTAATCAATATTGAATGATGTGATATATGGGATATGATTCTAAATGATGTGGTATACAAAATTGGACAATATGAAATACTTGTGAATTTGGTTAAATACTTGTGATATTTGTGTTATGTTTTGAGTGAGTACATCGATGATGGTTCATTCATTGAGTTTATAAAACTCATCAAAATTGCAAATGTTGATTTTCAAGTTTAGAGGAGATCTAGCTAGTCTAGTTGAAGTAGCTTCTACATTTGGATATGGGTCAGTGTTGAGATTAGTTGTACTTGCAAATGTCTTAATTATGTTGTACCAAGAATTATCTCTCAACTGCTGTATAATGTACATGTGAATTTTAGAAATGAATGACATTCGAGATTGTATATGTTTGTAAATGAAATGGGACAAAATGATTGTGATTGAATATGATTGTGAATGAAATGATTCAAATTGAAGATTTGAAATGCTTTTGATTTGAAATGATTAAAATATGTAATAAGTTGATATGTGATGCCTTAAAATTTTGAAAATGCGACCATCTTAACATGCCCATTTGTATAGTATGTTCCCGAATATCCTTCGGTATGTCGGGCATATGCTCTATGGGAATGGTATGTTACATTTGCCCTTCTTAGTACAACAAGTTTTACTCTAGATAGATACTAGCTAAGTTGGATTTTATATTAATTACCCAATTTTATTATATACATTACAAATAAATTACGAAAAAGTCTCTAAAACTCTACATCTTATTTTTTACAACAACATTACCACTTATAACTCTTATAGATGTATAAGCAATTCTCAAAACTTAAAACGTCAAAATGATTACAACTAATGAACACATTCAAATATAAGACTAACACTTATAATATCTAATTGTGATATGAAAGATAAATCCTCACCTTAGTCCAAGTAAAATACTTTTGGTGAAAAAATAGAAATACCAACAACAAGTAGAAATGGTTGCTTGTTATAACACTTACAAGCGTGCTTAGTAGATAACCAAAATATAATAATATATAATATATGACAAGGAAAATGACAAAAAATAAGCAGCAAAATTGTGTTGCAAATTGAAAGTGGAGGTTCAGAATGACAAGTGTTAAAACCAAACAAACATTCACTTGACATATTTAATAGGATTATTTGATATATTTGTCTTTAATTATATCAAATACAAATTTAACCTAAAATTTAACTATTATTAAGTAATAAATTGTGGGCGGTGATAATTATTACTTACCGGCCACCAAAGATTTTCCATGAACAAATAACCAAACCTCTTGTGGCCGATAAAAGATTTTTCATAAGCCTATACCAAAGTGAGCGAGTAGATCTAAAGTTGAAATGAAAAAAAATTGAAGTGATTAATTCAATTAATTGAAGTTATGAATTTCAATTAATTAATAAAAATTGATATTTTATAATGAATGAAAATATAAAACATACATATATTTATCAAATGAAAGAGATGAAACTAAATTAATTAATGAAGGAGGCTATGATTATAGGAAATGAAAGAGATGAAACTAAATTAATTAATGAAGGGGGATATGATTATAGGAAATGAAAGAAAAAATTATAATTAAAGTAATCAATTCAATTAATTAATTTTACGAATTTTAATTGATTAATAAAAATTGAGATTTTATAATGAATGAATAAATAAAACATACATATATTGATCAAATGAATAAGATAAAACCAAATCCATTAACAAAGGATGATAAGATTATAAGAAATGAAAGAACAAGAATATAATTAAAGTGCTCAAGTCAATTAATTGCAGTTACAAATAGATTTCATTGACATAATTTACAAAATGATTATCCAAGTTTCTTAAATGATACAATTTACAAAAAAAAAGATAAAATCATGAAATATTGTTATAGATTGGGAATTTGGGACTATGAGAGACTGATAGTGGAAATTGGATACTAGAGAGTGGAGACTAGAGAGATTGAGAGAGTAGATAATCGTTGTAGCTAGGATTGTCAATAGTTTACATCACTTCTTTTGTATGTAGAAACATTATATTTAGTAATGCAATATTAAAATTAAAGGAATATTAAGCAGATGGTTGATAGGTGCAGTTATCATATTCTTTTTTCTGGGTATTTAAGTGTGTTTTAAAGTGTTTATTAGATGATTATCATGTGTATTTGATAGATGCATATTTGGCCATATTTATACCTCTATATTTGATGTATTTTGCTTGATATTTTAGACTTATATTGTATATTTGGTACTTAATTTGCTCTAAGTGCATTTATAGGTTATAATTGCCTTCACTAACTAAAAGAAGAGGAATTTGGATAAAAACACGATATAAAAAGAAGATTTGATTCAAAGAAGGGATACATAACTATGTCTATAGTTGTGTATGTCTCATAGCTCGTGCATAATTGCAAATGCTAAAGATTTTGGGATATACATGGTTCAATAAACGTATGTGTATCAAACCGTGTATCTCCCCAAAATTACTATAAAAAGATATGAGCAAAGGCAAAAGAGGAGGACAGATATTCAAAGGCGATTTCAGGCGTGAAGAACATTCAAAAGAGGCGACGTTGATCTAGAGACATGAAAAATGCGAAGAAATCATTGATAAATCTAATAGATTACAAACCCTCAACCTTGCAAGAACATTCGATAAAAGAGGAAGGGAGATTTAGAATTATGAAATCTTTGTTTTCTATTCATTTTTCTTCCCGTTAATGTTTGATTTTGTCTTTTATTATGTGTAATTAAGCATCTTTAGTATCTAGGTGTGATGAACCCTAGTTAGCATCATACACAACATCCGTATAACTTTTTACAACGCTTATGGACACAAAAATTCTTAAGTACTTTCTTTAATATATGCCACAAACATAGTTTATTCCCTATAGTAGCAAATACCAGCTCAATAGAATTACTTATAATCTTGCACTCATTTGTAATTAAGTGTTGGGTGACTTCTTATTCATACACCTCAACCATGTATAAAAAATCCAATAAAAATTATCGATCATCATTTTACCTAACAATCATAACTAAACAATATAGATTACCTATAATGATTTAAACTGATAAATAAAGCAAATGATATTTGACATTTGTTCACAAGATCAAATGTCACCATATCACTAATTCAATATAAGGTACTCAATAGAGAACATTCATCAACCTTCTTTCCTTATCATAGTCAATTATGAGAAAAAATTACTGTCATTTTTTCATTTAAAAAATGTCTTATACACTTATGTGTTTCCTTCTTCCAAACTCACTCATCTCAACTTGTCTATATAATTAAAAAATACTTCCAAATATATGTCATTTTTGTACCCTATTATGACTATAAAAATAAATCATGTGTTGATGCATGACCTAATTTTAAAAATATTGTTTATTTCTAATATACGTCTTACTTGATTATCTGCAACCCAATGTTTCCTTACAAACTTTATATTAATAAATCATAGTTGAGTGCATTTTCAAACTTGATTATGGTCTAAATACCTTCATGTAACCGACAACATAGTCAAGCATAGCACCCAATTCTTCCATTTAGATGTCATTCAATTTAATCTTTATGATTTGTGCAACTAATATGGATAACAAATAAATGTTGTACTTTTAAACTCTTTATTCTCATCTTTCCATCCTCCCTTAATAGAAACTGCAAAACTTCAAGACCTTGCATACTTTTAGTGTAAATCAAATATTATTTCAAAATGTTCAAACTTCATTCCCATTTCGTGTACAACATCTATCTAAGCGTTCTCTGCAATATTATGTGACGTCATTACATCTAAAGAACTCTTCTCTTTCTCCATTTCATTACCCATCTCCTCTATAATATTGTATTATACCAAAAATACTATAACGTTGTTCAAAAGCTACCACTATATTTGTAACATCCCACCCTCAATTGGAAGGGTAGAACAGTAAATTGACATAGGATGGGATAGATTGGCATTTCATAGGA
>JANZLC010000200.1:18880227-18893932 GCA_026413385.1 Erythroxylum gracilipes
AAACTGACTGAGAATTTTGAGAACGAAACATTTTATATGAATTCATGATGATCTTTATATGAAGCATTTTACGAACTTATTATGATTTCTATACAGGAAATAAACTTTTCAACAGTTTTGCTTATTCTGGTTATAAACCTGTTACCCGCGAGCTTTAAGCTCACCCCCTATTTTCCTCCCCATGTCCAGGTAATGAGTGAAGACAGAATGAAGGAGAGTCAAGATTTTAATTCGGATTTTGTATATTGTGTAATTTAAGCAAGAATTTGTAGATTTCAATATAAGTAGCTCTAGTGCTTGATGTATCGTGAGATTTTGAGGCATTGACGTTTTTGGTTTGGAAAGTTATGTCAGCTTGTAAAGAATGCTTACTCTTGAGTTCTGATTTATGTACGGATGATGCTAAATAGAATTATGAGTTTGTGTATGGATGCGGATAAGCTGTGATTATAGTGTAATATGAGACTTTAAGCTTTAATGTATTAGATTATGCCCACGTTTACATAATGAGCAATGGTATGCTCACGTTTTGTGATTCAACCGCAACGGGGGCCCAGCATATTCAGTACCAGAGAAAGAAGAGATTTCGGAGTACCACGCTCAGGTATGAAGGTATGTTTGTTAAAAGGTTGGGTTCCGGTAACAGGATCCAGCATAAAGTGACAATTCATCATACAAAATCATATAACAGCATAAGCATGCATTAAAAGATTACCTAACATTAAATCAGACATAATGCATTTCAGAACAGATTTTTATACTTATCAGAACTGAATATCACAAGAGAGTATAAACCCTTCAGAATCATAATACAATTTTTTGTTTATGTTAGAATCAAACATATAGCAGATTACAAAATCAAAGGACTGCAAATCGATTTACAGAGGCGGGTAACGAGACTTATACAGGAGAGACCGAAGTCTCGACACTGAAGTGTCCAGGAGAGACCGAAGTCTTAACACCGAAGTGTCACAGGAGTAGCTGCAAACCCTTCTAGACATGCCTATTTATCCACAACTAGGACTCAAAAGTTTTAAAACAAAGCAAAGTCATTTCAGACATTTCATGCAAAGCAAGTAGCACTTCAATATCACATTCATCAATCAATACCTCAGACCTTCATTTCTGGAATCAGTATACAATTCAGTACACTTTCATCATTATCAAATTCAATTTAGTAATAAACAAAACAAATCAAGGCGAGACCATCTTAGGTTACTCACAAAAAATTACCATCTAAATTACTTACAATTGCTCCCCTTTGCTTATTGCCTTGAAGTCCCGACAATATCTAGAAGTGGTCGTTCTATGCGTTCCTCTATAACATTTAACACATATACAAATTACTATTGTGCATGATTAAGAATTCATTAATGTATATTGAATATATATAACCCATGTTCATGACAAATTCCGGGTATCTTATTATAATTTTCATCATCAAACCAATCAAATATCAAAGCCCTAATTAATAATATTTGGTACTTATAATTTGGACCAAAATAAAACAATGTGAATAAATTTCATAACCGAAGTGACCACTTCAGATTTTCTACCTATATGATTTTGGGTCAATTTTTCATAATTAATCTGGTAAGGTAAATGACCTAAGACCATAAACTTTGTAGATTGTTAAAGTCAATTTATTTTCTAAAGCAATCTTCATGGCAATTGTATATTAAATTTTATTGGACTAAAAGATGTTCTAACTCATATTTTTAATGATAAAAAACTTTTTGCTACTAATATTTTTATCTTAGTGATATTAGTAAGCCAATATGTGAAAGATTAAGTGTGATGGAAGGATAAAATGGGCAAAGATGCCAATTAAATCAATTGAATAACCAAAAGATAAATAAAATAAGTAAAATATAGTACATATGTATCTTAATAGAGCTTCAAAGGAATAAAAGTGAAGAATCAATAACAAGGGAGAATCAAACAGGTTAAGATTTAAGAAAATCATTGTAAAAATCCTTTTTGTAACCTTATCTCATTATTAAGAATTTAAATCGGTAAGATAAGATGTTTAAAATTTAAAAGATTTAACTAGTATTAAACTATTATAAAATTAAGGCACAAGTTTGAGCGAAGTAATTGTTATTGTAAATCTTGGTGGTAATAACAAATATTTAAATTAAAACTTTGAAAGCGGAATAGAGAAAAGGTTATGTGTAAATGACACTTGCATATGAGTTTAGTTGATCCTAAAGAGACCAAGGAAGCCTGTACAATAATTCACGCGATTAAACAATTGAAAATTTTAAAAAATAATTAAAAATTATTTTAACTTATTGAAAATTTAAAGTTTATCTAAAATGAGAATATTAAATATAAATTAATTGATTTATTTTATTTATAAAAAAGACTGGTTATTTAATAAATTGAACAATTTTTATTATTAAAAATTATTAAATTTAAATTGCACTAAAAAATCAATGACTTAAAAAATTTTACTATTAAACTCATCAAATTGGTTTAGTTTTTAAAATATTGGTTTGAAACGGGAAGAAGAAGAGGACGTTGGATGCATAGGTTGACGTGGAAATTTACGTGACACAGACACACTAACATAGACAAGCAAGGGTGGTCATCTTCCCTCTGCACCTCTGTGTATAACCAAAACAAACTGGATATTCCCTCCAACCCATCCATGGACAAAACACGAGATTATTAAGGACCCCCATGTGCTTATACAATATCCTAAACCTAGCTAATCTCTGCTTCAGGGCCCAACCAACGAATGTCGTGGCTTTGACTGAGTCCCACTCGTAAACTGTACTTGTCCCTCCCCATATGGGGACCATGGGGTAAATTTTAAAAATCTCTATATTGGCTGTACTACTGTCTATTGGTAGGGGGTGATGCCTGATTAGATTAGTTATGGAAGGCAGATTTAAAATGGGTGCTTAAGAGGGCGTGCAGCAATTATGACATGACAGACACTGACATGAGGGTGAAGACAAAAGGAAGAAGCCAAAGACTAACCCATGTGAGAGCAGTTTGTCAATTCTTGTGGAATGTTCACTTTTTTTTCTTTCTTTAGATAAACGATAGGTATAAATAAATTATGGGAGAAATCTTTTTTTTTTTTTGAAACTTGGGAGAAATCTTAAAGAATCGCACTTTCATTTGGGTAATGGAAAGGAAACTGTATAGAAAGAAGAAACAAGAGATGCACTCGGAAAAGAAGAACGTAAAGAAGGTGGGGGGCAATGAAGAATAATACAAAAAACAATATGTAGAAAGATTTGACTTCCAATTCCGACAGCATCATGGTATTTGAAATTCTAAATTCCACAGACTTGACAATGTGTAATTCCATTAGGCCTAAGAGCTTCTCTTTACCCAAAACCTTTCCCTCTTCCCAATGCACTGCTTTTCGCTTTTGCTTTCCTTCTTCACTGTGCCCCGTTCCTGTTATTGAATTCGAGCACTAAGGATGTCCTTGCTTCGAAGGGGGAGCTAGCTAAAGAATCTTGGGGCACTCCTCTAGGCTCTAGCTCCCAGAACCAAGTCGCTTTTGACTTGGAAGAATTATTATATTTTAACCATAATTGCAATTGTCATGACCTGGCAATGCCAATGACAGGAAGAATTGAGATATCTAATAAGATAAATGTGTCTGACACAAAATTTGTACAAGAAAGCATGTTTCTGATGGTACATCCAGTAGGTATTGACAAACAAAGACAGGTCAAATTTTATGACAAGAATCAAAAAGAATTCATTACTAGAGTTTAGTTAGCAATTCCCATAGGCATATAGTTTTGCAGTTCCCAGCTCTACGTTAATACGTCCCTTGGGAAAAACTTCAGAAATCTATGTTCGAATCAGATCATACTAGTACTAAGAAACCAAAGTACTACACAATAAAATGTCTGGTGATCATTAGAAACTGGTAAACATATCTTAAAAGGGTCCCAAATAGTGGAACCCGGTGAAGAGGAATCCGATGCCAGGAAGAATAAACTTAACTCAAAAGAAACAGAAGAACCATGACTACAAAATACAACCAAATTTCTCCTTTTTCTTCAATTGAACAAACCGGATTCCTCTTCTCCGGATAATTCATTCTGAATCCCTTGTCTTGAAATCCAAATATATCTTGAATGCACTTCTCTTGAATTCCAAGTATTAGTTATCTCATATTCATCCAGATTCCTCTTGACCTTCTGAAGGGCATCTGATCAGCTCCAATATGTTAACTACCTCTCCCATGTCAGGCCGGTTTGATGGCACTTGTGATGTGCATATCAAACCCAATTTCATTACTGGAACTGCCTCCTCAACAGGGAAGTTCCCGTGAAGCTTTCCATCAACACATTCTTCCAACCTGCCTTCTTCTAATGCTCCTCGGACCATATCACAGAGCACCACCACGTCATCTTCCATGTACTCGACGGGCCTCTTGCCAGTCAAAATCTCCAAAATCAAGACCCCGAACCCATAAACATCACATTTTTCAGTTATTTTTACTGTTCTGCAGGCAAACTCAGGTGCCATGTACCCTAATGCACTCTGAATCTTGCTGCTCAGTACATAGCGATCCAACATTGGTAACAGCCTTGCTAGGCCAAAATCCCCCACTTTTGGTTCGCCAGAACCATCAATAAGAACATTGCTTGATTTTATGTTGTAATGGATGACATTCAATCGGTGCAAATGGGCCAGGCTCTTAGCAGTCCCCAGAATTATATTGAACCTCTCATTCCAAGAAAGAAAATGTCCACATGATCCCTCGTGGAGATGTTTATGCAAGCTCCCACCAGAGACAAACTCATATATAAGGAGCTGCAAGGATGGAGTCCAGTAGTAACCTTCAAGTGCAACAAGATTTTGATGCCTGACTTTTCCCAACTTTCTTACTTCCCTTTCAAAATCTTCTTGGGACTTGACAAGACTCGAGACTGTGAGCTTCTTGATTGCAACTGGACGCCCATCCCCAAGTACCGTGCGGTAGACTGCTCCAAACCCACCACGCCCAAGTTCACAATCCTTGTTGAGCAGAGCATGTGTTCCAGTACTGAAGTCAGGCTCGCCTGAAAACATAACAAGTTTGCCAGAGTTGGCATCTGTGGTAGGGGAATGACTGAAGTCATCACCTGCAAATATTGTAAGGGCAGCTGCAGACCGAGATTCTGATGATCGAACACGTAGATTGAGGACAGTAATAGCTATCACCCCAACAACAATGACAGCAGCTGCACCAATAGCAATAAGAGCTGATATGCTCAAGATGATTCTTCTATGACCAAGATTTTGTGGTAGAGAGTCAGATGGTGAGTCAGAAGATGAATTTGGGTTCAGAACAATAGGTTTGGGAAGTACTGCAGGGCATGACTTGTTGACAGCAGCGCCACAAAGTGATGGGTTGCCAGCGACAGACAACGGTGATATGGTGTTAAAGAAAGCACCAGCAGGTAGTTCACCCTGCAAATAATTGTGAGAAATGTTGAAGGAGGAGAGGTTAGGAAGATTGCCCAACTGTTTGGGCAGGCTACCGTTTAGGCTGTTGAATGACAAGTCCACATTTTGTAGGTTTGAAAGTTTTCCCAATGTAGCAGGTATTGGTCCAGACAAGCTGTTTTGAGATAGGAATCTTCAAAGCCCAGGGGGGAAGGAAAAAGAAACAAGAAAAATGAAGTAACTTGTTAGAATGATGAAGTGATATAAAATCTTTCAGCAGCAACGAAAAATAAAGTTGAAAGTAACGCATCTACGGTTTCTCCCCATTTCTGACCACAGACAATTTAAACGTCATATTCTTTTAACAACCAATTTTGACAGAAAATGTTAAATATTGCTTCACAATCAAGCTCGCGATTTGTTGCTTTTTAAAGGTCTGCCGATGCCTACCTAATCACTTGAAAAAACATTACAAGATGAAACAGGATTATTTTCGAATCATGCCAGAACAATTTATTCGAGAAACTGCAGATTTCCAATGAAGGCATAGACCTAGACTCCAAGCTACTATTTTGCATCTAATTCAGTAATAATCAGCTGAAATACTAAAGGTCATCAGATTATGTAAGTTCTAAACTAAACCACTACGAAGGACATAAACAAGAACAAGAACGACAAGGCACGGAGAGCTTACAAAGTTGTTAGGGAAGATATGTTGCCAATCGAACCAGGAATTTGTCCAGATAGTGAGTTTATATTCAGCCTCAGTTCCTTCAAAGAAGAAGCTCCACCAATTTCCAAAGGAACGCTTCCATTTAGCTTATTCTCGCTCAAGTCAAGAACAGCCATCTTTTCTAACTCTCCAATAGTAGCGGGAATAGAACCCATGAGAGAGTTGCTAGATAGATTCAAATATTTCAAGCTGCTTAAAGCCCCAATGGAAGATCCAATTTCACCAGAAAAATCATTGCAAGATAAATCCAAAACTTCAAGCTTTGCAACTGAGTGGAGAATCCCACTAAGCTTACTCTCTGAATGCAAAGCTTTCTCCAAACCCGAACCAAAAATCCACCCAGGAAGGTCGCCACTGAATGAATTTTGGCTCAAATCCAATACCAAAAGACTGTCACAATTGACCATAGACCCCGGTGGACTTCCGGTTAAATTATTTGAAGAAAAATTCATTATCTTCAAGAACTGAAGATTCCCTATGGAGCTTGGAAGCTGACCAGAAAATTGGTTCCTGGAAAGATCCAAAATTTCAAGGCTTTTCATGTCTCCAATCCAGTTTGGGACTATGCCAGTTAACAAGTTGTTGCTCAGACTGAGATGACTGCACAAGCCAAGCCTATGCATTGTGTCTGGAACGTTTCCAGAAAACGAGTTCATGCTAAAATCAACAGTTCTCAGCAACAAACAGCTTCCAATCCCATCAGGAACTTGCCCGCTAAAACGATTCTTGCTGAGATTAATAGCACGCAGGTTGTTCAAAACTTCAATACCTGTCGGAACCTCACCCTCGAGCATATTTTCAGATAAATCAAGCGACCTAAGCCCGTTCAAACCCCAGATGCCAGGTGGCAGAGATCCAGAAAATTGATTGGAACTGAAATTTACAGAGGCAAGAGTAACACACAAGCTCAAAGAAGCAGGAATCTTCCCTGAAAACTGGTTTCGAGCCAGAGAAATGGCCCTAAGAGACCCACATTGCTTGAAAAAATCACCAGGAACAGGGCCAGAGAGACTGTTCTGACTCAAATCCATAGTTCTTAGAGTTGGAAGGCGAGTGAGAGAGGGATTAATAGAACCAGTGAAGTTGTTTCTGGAAAGTGAAAGCCTCTGGAGGAACTGGAGCTGCAAGAGTCCGCGGCCGATCCGACCAGAGAGAGAAAATCCATCAAGAGCGAGGTCGGAGACCCGGTTGGTCCTCGGGTTGCATTTGACGCCAACCCAGTTGCAGGGAGTTTCATCGTCCTGATTCCAAGACGAGAGCTTTCCATCTGGATCTTGAAGATCGGCTTTGAAGACAATCAGCCCAAGCACGTCATCGTTTAACGAGGGGTTCAGAGATCTCACACGCCGTGACAGCAACACTAAGAACAATAACAATACCAATAAGGTAACTGACTTGTGTGTTCCCAACAGTGCCCGCATTTTTGCTGCATAGAAAAGGAACCCCCTACTTCGCCATTGCAGCTTCGAACTTCGGTAAGAGAACCAAAAAAGTTTAACAATTTGAAGAAAAACACAGAAATGCGGAGCTATCTTCTAAAAGATTGGCAGGAGCACAGAAACAGAGAAATTAAAAAAGAAAGAAGAAGAAGAAGAAGAAGAAGAAGATTCTTGCTTGCAAAGAAAATGGGGTAGGAAGAAGTAGGTAATTTGCTTGCTTTCAAAGGCCAATCAGTACTGAACTCCACAAACTAAAAGAGAAGGGAGCAAGAGTTAGGGTTCAAACTTTGTACTTAAGAGTGCATCTGCTTGTGTTTGAGAGAGAGAAGTGTGAGGTTGGTGGCAGTCTGGTTAGAGCAGTGAATGCTCTGAGAAAAAGAAGAAAAAAGAGTGGGAGAGAAGGTGGGAGGGTAGGGACAGAGGTGTCAATATATATAACAAAATTTGGTAATTAAAAGTTGGGAACGTGTCATTTATTAACGGAAAAGTGGGCTAGTACTATCTATTAGGTTTATACACGTGTCCTCTTACGTTAGGTGTCCGTTTTTCCTACATGGCGTCCACGTTGACATTACACCACTGTCCGTTTTTTCTACCGTCTTTCCAAAATTTAAGTATTAGTAATAATTTATAATTATGTATATTAACAAAAATTAATAATTTTAAGAGTTTATAAATTGTAATATAAAAAGACTATAGGTAACTAGAGACGGAGGTATATAAAGCTCAGTGTTAAGATTATTAAATATTTTTATTTTTAATTTATATATATATATATTAGGACGGAATTATTTAAGGATTAATGATTTACTAAAATTTTTAAAATTTTAAAAAAATTAAATATTTAAATTTTTTTATTTTAAATTTCTAACTTCTGTCTCTATGAATAACAATTGAAATAGTTAAAAGAATGGTGACTAAGTAGTCTGGTTGTTGTGTGTTGCGGACTATTGGTATTGGTGCAGGAAATAAGATACATGGAGTGAAGAAATAAATTAAAAGAACAAATAATTGGTGGAATGAAACGCGTACAAGTACTTGAGAAATGCTGAAACACAAGGTATGGAGTGACTGTTATGGTAAAAACTTGGAAATTTACAAATAGAGAAAGTGGTGATTGGTGAATTGTGACAGAAACAGGAGCAATCTGGAAAGGGTAAAAAGCGCAATAAAGGAAAGTTGGTGGATTAAATAAATGAAATGAACAATACTACTGCTACTGATACTGCTACAACTTAAGCTTCACAGGTTGCAGATTCCAGGCAGGGATTGAGAGAGACGGAGCAAAGCTCTTTAGCTTTACCACTACTGCTTTTCCTATCTTCTCTACATGGTCCCCCCACGGACCTAAGCTATAGTGTTCCAAAACGTACATGCGTGTATTTTTACCAGTCTTCCCTTTTGTTTCGGGAGTTTAAACTTTCAAAACATCATTATTACTAGTTATCCAATAAGAGACTTGTGGATTTTCCGAATTGATCTACTGCTTTATTTTTATTTTAATGTATACAATTGTCTACCAGGTACTGAATACTGTAGTCTTTTACTGTGACTACTACTAACTTATCAGAATAGAGACCCGAAAAAGTTCTGTACACGGTCCTAATAGCTGCCAGCTAGCGGAAAAAGGAAAACCAAGATGCAGCATTAAGCTACAGGCTATATGTTTGCATACTTTGGAAGTTACTGTATGGTGGGAGAATATTCAAGTGGCTTTGGCTTTTTACTTTAGCTGGCGTGTTTGTATATATACACATGCATGCCTATGAGCACTGCCTCTATATTTATCCTTCGCAACCAAATTCCCAGTTGTAACCCCAACTCATCAATCCACCCCTTACTAACTTGTACTGATAACCTGAAATAATGACTCTAGACTAGATTTGTAAAGAAAGACGGCTTTTATAATGGAAAATCAATTTGACTTTATGTCAGGAAGACTTACGACAAAAACTTTACATTTCTTTAAAAGAGTAATGAAATACTACAGGTAAAAACAGAAAAAATTGCTATGATCTAATGAAGGCATATGATAGGTTCCTAGGAAAAATCTAGTGGAGGTGCTTGGAGGTGAAAAGAGTTCCTATGACATATATAAGGGTGATCAGACATATGTAAGAAGGGACAATAACTAGAGTAAAGGATGATAGGAGGAAATATAGAGAATTTTTTTATTAGTACTGGATTACACCGAGACTTTGCATTCAACCTTTTTCTGTTCATAGTAGTGATGGATGAGCTTGACAAAAATATTCAAGAAGATGTGTCTTGGTGTATATTATTTGCTGACAATATTGTTTTAGTATATTAGACAAAAGAGAAGGTCAATATCAAGCTAGAATATTGGAGAAAAACATTATAATCAAAGGGATTTAAAGTATGAAGGAATAAGACTGAATTCTTAGAATGCAAATTTTCAGGCCATCAAGCGACTACCAGAGTAGAGGTAAAGATTGGATTAGAAATTATATCACGAAAAGAGTATTTTAAATATTTAGGATCTATCATCCAAAGCAATGGACAGATCGATGGAGATATAATCTATCATATCAGATCAGGATGGTTCAAATAGAAAAGTGCGTCAGGAGTTTTATGTGACAAGAAGATATCACTCAAATTCAAAGGTAAATTCTATCACTTAGTGATTAGGCCAACCATGCTATATATGGCAGAATGTTGGCCCATCAAACAAATACATAATAATAAGCTTTTGGTGATGGAGATAAGGATGCTCCAGTAGATGTGTAACTTTACTATAAGAGATAAGGTAAAAAATCTAGCGGTTCAGCCATCTTAAAAGGAGACACCCTGACACTCTAGTGAGAAAATGAGAGAAAATAATACTTAAAGATTGTAAGAGGACAAAAAAGAAAACCTAAAAAAAACAGGAGGAAGTGATCAAGAATAATATGGATATATTAGATCTGACCAAGGATTTGACCTGAAATAGAAAACTTTAACGTACTATAATACGGGTTAAGGTCTCTCTTAGAAGAGGACATTCGCTTTCTTGTAGGTTACAAAAACCAGTGTCCTTTGCATGTAGTATATACCTTCTAGGGTGTATATCTTAGATGGGTTTCTACGGGTCTTTTGTAGTCGGTATGTGTCTCGTCTGGTATGTATTTCACTTAACATTTATTGCTATTCTTAGACTTGTTCTACATTAACATTATTTTGTGTTATATTTATTACTCTTACTCAGTGTTTCTCTTTAGTATTTATTTGTATTGTGTTGTATTTTTGTATTTAGTTGTTTTTCATACCTTTTTATGTTTGTTTGATTGATTGATTTATTTATTTATTGTAGTTTATTTCTTAAATATGTATGCACATCTATTTATATTGTAAGATCTTTCTAATACATTGCATATGGGTTTATCCGAAACAACTTCTCTACTACGTAGAGGTAAGATTACGTATTATCGGACCTCTCTAAATTTCGTGCCTTAGCGGGACTTCAATTGAATGTTGATGATGATGACGATCTTTTTCCTTTTATGTCACATCTAGGTACATTAGAGTTTTCCAGTCAAATGAAACGATATATTAATGTTTTAATCTTGGATTTTACCTTGTACAAATTTAAAATATACACAAATTGACCAACAAGAAAAAAATTGATCTATTTGCGTAAAATAAAGTTAATATATTGTAGTTTTTAAGTCAGAAATTCACAATTTCTCTTATTAAATCAAACTCCTTTTGGTTATATATCTATTTATATTTGTTATATTTAAAATGATGTATTTTCGACATACTATGGCTAAGCTGGCACCTAATCATTAAAAAGAAACAATATTATATTGTTTCTAAAAAATTGTTATAAGTACTTTGAGAAGTTTGATATTACCAATAAATGAATTTGTTAAAAATCATCAAAAATAGTTGAAATAATGATAACAAGTAGGAATTTTGAGCAAAGACTAAGGGAAAGGAAAAAGAAATACGATGTAAGTGAAAATCTTTTGTAATGAAAATCTAATATGAACCCCTAAAAAAAGAAGTCAAAAGTGTTAAGGAAAAATCAAAGAAATTGACTGATATAAAATTGGGGTCTGAAAATTAGTTCAACAAATCAAAATATAACTCAAATTTGATTTAGTATTTTAATTTTTGTTTTATATTTCCGTTAGTTCAATTTTTGCTTTGTGTGATAATTTAAATTTTATAATTTTGGATAAAATTACATAAACTTCCTCTAAATTTTAAGAAAATTTTAAAAAACATATTGAAACTTGAGTATTTTCACCTTCTTTTTAATTTATCTTTTTTCGTTCTAATATGATGTTATTCTATTTTACTCAATCCATTCTATCATTAATTTATACATGAAGTGAATGCTTATCTATAAAATAATATATTTAAGAAGTGTTTTATTAGATTTATTTATTTATTTAAACATATTTATGCTTAAACCTTCCAATGTTATATTCTAGGCTCATGTTAATACTTAATATTCTAAGTTTTAAATTTAGATATTACATACTTACATAATATATTATAATGGAAACTAATTTTTAATACATATTACCAGTAATAATGATTTTAAATAAAAATCTCATATTACTATTATAAACCCCAGAACTTTCCCTAGTACGATCTAGTGAAGTCTTAAGAAAAAACTCGAACCCTAAAATAGTTGTTTCAGACGACGATGACAATATCAGGTAAACCGATTTATTAACTGGAAGTCCCGAAAGCCTCAAACTTGAACCAACACTCCATAATCTCTTAAATATGAGTTAGATTGCATGAAAATGTTGAACGAGATGTTTAAAAACCCAACCCCAAAGTTTCAGATGATCTTAGGGATAAATGACTTTCTAAGGGCAAAATGGTCTTTTACTTTTAAATAAATTTCCACCAATTTCTCTTTAATCAAAACAAAACACTCCTCTCTTTTTCGTGCATGAACGACAGCTCTCCTTTTTCTCTCACAGTTTTTCATTTTCTTTGCTTAAAATCAAGCAAATAAAAGGTGAAATCAAGAATCCAACTGTAGATCCATCATCCTCTTATCAAGACCTACATTTCTATACCACCAAATTCACTTATTGCCACCATATTCTAAAGGTAAGAAAAACCCAGGTTTGTGTTAATCATTATTGGGTTGAAGTATGATATTTATAGTGATTTACTAATGGAGTGTACGTGTATTGGTGGTTGATTTTGGTGTAGAAAGTGAGAAGCACCAAAGCCCTAATTCCAAAAAAAAACCCTTACCCAAATCTCTAATCAAGGTAAGCATTCTTTGGACTTAATTGAGCATGTCTAGTTATTATTGGTGTTATGGAGCTGATGAAATTGAATTAAGAATGATGGTTGTAGTGAAAGAAGTGGAATTGGTTTATAGAAGTGCAATCTAGACAGTTTCAAAAATATTGTCCTTAACTTGAAATAGATATCTTTTTTGAAGAAAATGTCTTTTGCATAGTTAAACTAGACGTAATAAGCTTTCCAACGAATATTAGAATACCTAAATAAGAGACCATTGATTGCCTATATGGTCTAAGAAACTCACTTCTGGTGCATAGCAATTCTGTAGATACGCAAAGTTTCTGGCTTACTGTTGAGGCATGATTTGGATAGTCAAATGAAATGAAACTTAGCTATAATTAAAGCTTAGGATGATCCCTAAAAGTTTCATGAAGGAACAAAATTAAAGTTCAAACCTGAAATATGATAAAATGGAAAAAATGTCCCTAGGGGTCAAAACTAAACTTTCTACTTAACTTTGTATTATATCCTATTAGAGTTAAGGTTAAAACTCTACCATATTTATAAGTGTTGGAAACACTTTAAAGAGTAAATAAACTCTCGTAAGCCTCTATGGTGAAATGAAAAGAACTTGTCTCAATAATAATTAGATGTGCATGGAATCAGTGAAATTAAAATTGCATATGCATGATAGATAAAATAAAGGGGAGATGTTGAGATAGGTTGTAATTGATAATTATGAGAATTACATATATATGTAACTTATGTTTAGGTTTGGATACAAAACAGGCCTATCCATTGGCATTTCCAGAACTGCCGAGAAACGTATAATCGGCAAGAGAAAACTGTGAGTGGGTTAAATAATAATAATAATAATAATAATAATAATAATAATAATAATAAT
>JANZLC010000200.1:18902860-18914488 GCA_026413385.1 Erythroxylum gracilipes
TAAGACAAAAATGTGTAGTAGGATTTGGAACTCTAATAAAATTGGACCCATTCTAGTCCAATGGCCCTAATTTCAATTCCAAAATAAGATACCCAAGATAACAGTGCCATTGGACAGCAATTTTCGCTACCAAAAATCGACCGGTTCGCCACTTGGGGATTTTTCCGGTCCGGGAAATTTTCTCCGGAAAATTCCAGAAAAATTCCCTAAAATCTCTGAAAATATAAAACACTCAATGGCTCACTCAGAATAATTTTTTAAACACAATAACCATGTTCATCACAAAAGAATTGCATTATGCACGAAAACCGGGAATATCATGTATGCATGTACAGTTATTTCATGTGCACAAACTCTCTGTTTACCAATACTAGTATGCATTAGTAGTCCTAAGTAATCCCAATCCATCTCATCCTATGCCAATTTACTATTCTACCCTTCCCAGTGAGGGTGAGATGTTACAGCATGTCTCCTACTTAAATATGTATAACTTTGATGAACATCATTTGTTAGGACAATAATGCCTAAGAACTCTTTTTTAATAATGCATATGCATATTACCAAAATTGAAAAAGAAACATAAAAATAGGAAGAGAGTTAATGGATTCAAATTATAATCTATGACTGTGATTATTGAATAATAAAAAGATCCCAACTCGTTATGCGCTAAATATATAATTACTTTGTTAACTCATAGTTACCTATAAGTGATTGAAAATGTCATTTTAAAACTAAAACTATGCAGGAATATGAAGCAAGCCACTAGCCTTGATGGATGAAGTCTATTTGACTTTATATTTATAAGGATATCTAACCATAACAATCTAACTAATCTACAACCTTATATCCAAATGATATTATGATTTTGAATATTGAAACAAATGGATTCCAAATTATTGATAAGAGAACCACCTTCTCATAATTGAATAGAAAACATATCTCTTTATTAATCAATAATCATCTTCTCTCTCTCTTCCATACAATCATACATAGTTCAAAGTACTTCTCTTTATTCGTTAAACCATTTCAAGAAAAAAATTAAAGATATCTATTATTAGATCTGTACTTGGTAAAACTAAAAAAACAGTGAGGAATTTCAATTAGATAGGTCAAGATGTTAAGAGCAATAATAACAAAATCAAGCTTAGAAAGGATTTTGGTTACTCAAAGAAGACGAAAAGAAGATAAAGTATATGTTAATAAATGTTTATAATTAACGTTTCATGTTAAGATCATTTGAGGATCATATCTAATACACATTGGAGTTCCTAATATAGAATAAGACAAACAAAGCAAAATCCATTAAGCAAAGCACTTGTTGGATCTACATTGAAAAGGATATGATTGAAGTAAACCAAGATGAAAAGAAAAATGACTCAATTTAGAGAGTGGCAAGCAATGGTTAGGACATAAGACCAAAGGCAAAGCATAAGAGTGAAAAAGAGGCACAATGACAAACTGAGATCTAAAGACATGAGGGACACAACAACCAAAGAGTGAGAGAGAGGCAAAGAGAGAGACAGGAGAGCATGCTACTTATTGCATACGTGAGAGGAGGGTAAGTTACAGCGAAAAGGACAAAGGAGGAGAGTAGCATTTATTATTTTTGGAAATGAAATCAATTTTTTATTAACAAAATGACATTATTTTAATAATATAACAAGTGGCAATCGAACTTTGGGCCAAGCCTGAAATGTTTTTTAAGTTTAAGCCTGACCCGAGTCTCATTAAACTCAAATTAAATCTATTGACTTTTTGTTAAACTAGGCCCAAATTGAATTACCATTCCTAAGTATGACATAGTGATCAACTTCATGGTATATCAATGTTTTCTTGGTATATCAATGTTGTTCTTTCCATAAAAACATAATAACTTCATTAAGAAAAGATTCAAATCCATCATTCCTTAGTATTTGTACCCGTTATTAAGTGCTTTTGAGTGTTTCTTAGATGATTATCATGCGTATAGGCTTAGAGTTATGTTATTATTAGTGTTTATGTGCATTTTAAGTGTTTGTTTGGTTTGGAGTAATAATTGGATCTTAATTCTATGTTTCAAGAAATGTTGGATGTGTTTTTGAGTGTTGGAAAACATGAAATTGAAGAAAATAGAAAAACTGGAAGCATGGAAATTAGTCACGATCATGACTTGCTTGTCACAATCGTGACAGAAAGCACAAACAACAATTCCATTGAATTTTAGCTTTTCCAATATGTGAGTTTTTTTTAGTCTTTTGATGTTTTCCATCTTTCTAGATTAAGTCTTCAATGGAGTTTTTCTTCTTTTCCTTTAGTTATTTTATTAATCTTGATGTGTAATCTGAATCCAAGATGTTAAACATGTTTATGAAGTTCTAAATTTCATATTAGGATTTATTCTGGATTTATTTTGTGACTTTGATTATTGTTGATTTCAATACATATTGGATGTTTGTGATAATTGTTTATGCTTAAACTTGACAACAAATTAAGAGAGTAAGTAAAAAAGTAATCAAAGTTAGACTGTATAGCGAGATTTGATAGTTTAATAGACCAACAATTATCAAGTTAATAATCATTCAAAGAGAGATCTTATTTGAGAAATTAATTATCCAATAGCTAGCTTCAAATCAAATTGAAAATGTTGAGAAAAGTTTTGTGAATTGAGAGGTTGTAAATCTGGAATTTTTTAATTCAATTAGAGTTAATTGATTAGATCTTGAGAGGAGTAATCAATACCATAGGAAATATAGGATCAAACAAATAATTGAATCAACAATAGTAAATGAAACAAAATAAGGAAAGAATACGTCCTAAATATTCAATCTTAATCACAACCCTAAATTAATTGGACAACTCACTGTTACACTTGTTATTTGAATTTTTTGCTTGTTTATTATTTGTTTCAATTTCTTTTTAATTTTTATTCAAATTACATTTTGAATACTTTAGAAAAATTTAGGTTCAAATTGTTAATCTTGCATAATCCTCGTGGGAATGATAATCAAATTCATTGCAGTTAACAATATCTTGAATTTTCCTTTATAACACTAAATACAAGTCATTTTAAGTAGATTTGTCATTATATGTATATTAAAATAAAATTAAAATGATTTCATATAATCTAATAAGATGTAAGCTTATACTATTTGCTTTGAACTAATATCATCTTCTAATAATTTATAAAACGTCAACTCTAGAAGAGAACATTATAATCAAACTAACCAAAGAACCATAATGTGAACTCTATTGTATGTCATTAGCCCTTTTTAAGCTACTCTCTTAGTGAAAACTTTTTTAAAGTTGAAAGCTTACCTTTTTATAAGGCTTCAACATTTTTATCGAGTTACCATCTCTCATATCTTTAATGCATGCAAATATTTTAAAGAGGCAAAAAGGATTTTAATTGGAGGGAAGACATTTAAATGCTTTAGGTAGTGAAAGGGTCTCTAAATTTAGTTCATTCATAGACACTAAATATAAGTTGTCAAAAATGCTTGTAAATACCTTATTCACACTTCATTGTAGAACATTTACCTTTTTTTTTGGAAATCTAGCAAAAAACTTTCATATGAGTCTAACTCCTTCATACTTTTTTTTTAGGTTATATTATTCCAATTGGTACATTTTTCTTGAGTTCCATTTTCTTTTCAAGTTAGCATATACCACTTTGATAGTTTTGAGTCATGATATTACCATCTTTGAGAAAGAAAATTTAGGAATCAAGAGCGTTTAATAGTGGTTAGTTAATATGGAGGGTTAAAGGTAGAAACTGTTGTGTTATAGGTTCTCAAGCTGAAACGATAAGGAAGTTTAAGGAAAAGGTTATGTGGGATAGATTAGGTTAGAAAATTTTGAGTGAATGAAGGTAGATTTCATCATTCCCCTTGTATCAATATTAGGCTTCCTCTCCTTATTGAGATAACTTGCCTTTCTAGGCATAGTAGAATTAGTGCTTACTAAGATAATTTTAAGTACATAATGAGGCTCCCATTAAATGTCTTATGCATTCATATATTAAAGGAGATAAGTTTGTCAATAGTTTAATTTTATCCTCACTCTTGGAGTCTTATCTCATTCTTCCAAACTGCCTGTCATTTATGGGGTAATAAGCCAACAATAAATTTGATTATGTTTCTGTATTAAATTTATCACTCTAGAAAACTTTCAAGATAATATAGTTTAAATGTCAAACTTAGAAAGAATATTCATAGACCGTAAAGGAAAAGCATAAGTGGAAAAACTACTTCTTGTTCCAAGCATTAGATAATGAAAGAAAGCTTTAGTCAAGTTTTTTAGGAGGTGGATGTAGACTTCAACAAAAGATATGGATTAAAGATTTTCTGGCCTCTCAAGAACATATCTTATTCCTAAAAATCTCCTTCTATAAAAGGAGTTTCTATTGAAGGAGTATTTTTTTAGAGGATGACATTTAGGCTTATAGATTGCTTTACCATATATATATTAATATGAAATATAACCATTACTAGCTTACTACATATTTTATGGTGATTAATCCACGAAAACTTACTATTATTGCTCAAAACAAAACAGATAATTCAAAAAGAGGAAGAGGGCAACAATAGAATGTTCACATACCCAATAAGCTACTCCAACTAGCTTTTTTGTTAGTATTTAATTAAATGAATAGCAAGCTAATACGATGCCTAAACCTTCATAAGCCTCCGCCAAGGTTACCAAGTTCATCACTTCCTAGGCTATGATTGCTAAGGATATGGGTAAAGTGATAAGGGCTAAAGTTGAGTCATATATCCCAAAATGGGATAGCAAGGTAGAGACTTCGTCTTCAACAAGGTTATACATGGTGAGCATATATGTTGAGGCTTAATTCTGTCACAGGATAATAACTTCTTAGAGAATAATAATCTAAAGGCTTATGTCTACATATGGAGATCAACTTGGCCAAAGTTATGAATTTTTCTCTTAATTTTCTTTTCTTTTGTTCTTTTTTAACACATAAGCCTTTGAGTCTTATAAGATACCATTTTAGTTTGTTCTGATTGTGAAAGTCTTAATTAACAAGTATAAAATGGAGAGGCTTACCTAGACCTAGGATGAGATGGCTAAAAGCATGAAAGATTTGAAACAAGAGCTCGAGGTAAATGACTAAGACCTAAAGGCTTTATATGGCAAGGTTTGTAGTCTAATTATAGACTATACAATAAGTTAGATTTGGGGGTAGCAATCAAAGTGAGTAACTCAGGAGCAATGAATGTAGGCTAGACATGTGTTATGATTTTTTAAAGAGTAAGTCTTTCGAGCCTTGAAACTACAATGTCGGTATATATTTTTTTTAAGAAATTTAATAAGTCAAAAAATTTGATCAAGCTAAAACATCCAAACGGATTGAAAAATTCAATGTTAGCAATTCTCTTGCTTTCGAGCTTGCCCCTGAGCCTGAATCTGTGACCAAGTCTACCCCAAATAACTTTCTTAACATCATGAAGGATTCAAGTGGAGGTTCATATAGGGAAATCCATCTTTTTACTCCTGAGGTGAAATTAGCAATGCATTCATACTATTTTTTTTCTAAAATTAGTTAATGAATGTATAAAGAGTATGTCTTTCAACAATTACATACCCACCAGTATCTTGGTCTATAAATCTTTATCTAGCTAATTAGAGATGAATCATTGTTTATTTTTGTTTCATCTTTATACTTACTAGCCTTCAAGCCTAAATATTAATATAATCTTCCTTATGTTTAATATATTATTTGATTTTGCTTATTTCCTACTTTATTAGTGGAATGAAATTTCTTGTTGGTTTTGACATTCAAGTTCCGCAATATTACTTAAGAGAAAACATCTTATTCGTGAGATTGTCATATACATAGATTTTCCTCTTTGTGAGTGTGTTTTGCCTTTAATTAAAACTTCTTAGGTATGTGATTAATGAATAGGTATATTACATTTTTTGAGACCGTGTTTTGACTTTATTGAAAATATCTTAACAATATAATCTCTATATAAGCAAACATATGCCTTTGTGAGTGCATTTGTCTTTAGAAAAAACATCTTACTTGCATTATAGTCATTTAGGCATATCTATGTCTTTTTTAGTATGTTTTATCTTTAGCAAAAATATCTTACTTGTGTGGCTTTTGTATGACCAAATCTATGTCTTTACAAGTGCCTTTTACCTTTAAAAAGGATTTCCTACTTGTAAGATTGTTGTATAGGTAGATCTTCATCTTTACGAGTGTGTTTTGCCTTTAATGAAAAGATCTTACTTGCTTGATTGTCATATAGATATATCTGCATCTTTACGAGTGTGTTTTTATTTTGGTGAATTTTTTTTGTGATTAATAATTTCATACAATAAAAATGAGTGTCCAAACAATTAGCCTTTATTCATAATAAGGGGTCAAATGTTGCCCATACCAAGTGAGGGGTATTTCTTATCCTCTAATATAAGAAAATTTATATAATTTTTGGCTTTATAATCTTCTTTAGAATGAACATATTAGAAAACTTAAAAGAGAGATTTCCCTTGCCTCAACTATAGTCAGCACATTCACTTTCCTTATGACTAGATCTTCATCCTTTATATCTTGTACACGAGTTCTATTGAAGTTATATTATGTAATTATTTAATGGTAGGTAGCATTCTTCATGAAAGCACTCTTTTAGCTCCTTTAGAAGTTCTAACTCATCCTTTCACCCAGCTCATTAGTGTGTTGTTGGTAGATGGACACCTTTAAGCTTTCCATATTTAACTTTATATAAATTATTAATAATACCCAAATGGCTAAGTTGAGATATAATTCTTCCATTAAGGTCATGGGTATGATGTCGTATGCACAAAGAATATAGGGAATAAGATCTACCCATTTATCTTCATCCTTTTCAATCTTAGTTAAAAGGCCTTGAAAATTAGTTTTATTTATCACCTTTGCTAGACAATTGGTTTATGGATGCAAAACGGACGCAATAAATGGCTTAATATTTTTGTATTAATCCTTTTGCTATTAAAATGGGGACCGTGTTATGTAACAATACCAAAATAAACTATGTGATGATTGATTATGTTGGTATTTAAAAATGTTATATAATTTTGATGGCGATGCTTGCAAAGTTCTCAGCATTTACCCAATTAGTAAAGTAAACAATTGTAGCCAAATTAAACTAATATATTGCACCTCTAGAGTAAAAGGGCCCAAGATATCTATATTTTAGTGAGAAAATGGTATTAGATTATATATATGTAGTAAGACATATGTTTATAATGTAGATTGAAATGTTGCTAACACTTGTGACATGTCTTCATATACTTTTAGGTATCCCTTCTTAACTTTAGCTAAACGTATCTTTACTTGAGTAGTTTATAGGCTAAATTAGAGGTTTTTGTGATCCACATTTTCTAACACATCTTCCCTCAAAATTTAAGGCACTTGAGATGACACCACATAACCTAATTAAGGCAAAGTAATTAACTTGCAACAAATCTTCTCACTTATCATAGTGTATTTTATAGTTATGTATTTGATCCTTTTGAACTCCTTGAAATCTTTATTAAGGTCTCCTTGTTATACATATTCTCTAATCTCCCTCATCCAATTATCCTCTAATTATTGTACGCTATTTATTTAAACTTCCAAGTGTATAAGTTCAACCTTATCTTCCAAAATGACTCTTTTTCTCTGAATTTCCTGTGCATACCACTTAATATCTAATTTTTCATAGCATTTTCTTTTTAATGGATCAACTGTAGGTCTAGAGCTATAGCCTAGACCATTTTAAAGAATTTTTTAAATCTTATACCCCTGGATACTTTCCTTTTTGACATCAAAAGTTTTAAGTACTTGGTTTACCACCAACTAGAAGTCTGAACATGTCTATATTGCCTTTAAGCAGAAGTGGGAGGCCAATCTCACTGTACACAATAGTAATTTATAGTTCGGTTCATTTTTTAAGGCTCTAAAGTTATGCTTATGCGCATACTTTATTTGCACATTAAATGACCCTTTTATCACAATTATTGCCCTATTACCTTCTCCACAGTTAAACCTATCAATAAATGTCATTTGGTCATTGTGGCCTCTACTTCAGCTACTCCATTAGTCAACCTATATATTCTATTATGAAATTGTTGATCACTTATAATTTAAGAGATGTCCTTCATACATACTAAATGTCATATTCACTTAGATCCATATACTATTTGAACCATTAATATAAGAAATTTGTCTTATAAAAAAGTTTAATGCGAAGCCAAGTATATGACCACCTTTATAATGTGAGCTTGGAAATAGGTTCTTGCATAAAATAAAAAAGCAAAGGTTACCTTTTCTAACTTAGTGTATCTCTCTTCGATCTTATGAAGGATCTTGTTAATATAATATACTGACCTTTCTAGCTTTACTCCTCATTTACTAAGGCTGAGTTAACAACCTAATTTGAGACACCAAGGTATAAGGGCTCCCCTAGGTGGGGTATAGAAAGTGATAGGGGTTACAACAAATAAACTTTTAGATGCTCAAAGACCTGTTAACATTTTAGACCCCAATTGAAGTTTTTTGCTTGCCTAAGTTTTTATAAGAAAGGTAAGTAATGGTATATTGCCCTAAACAAAAACCTAGATAGCCTTTTTGCTCTCTTATTAACCTTTAAACATCTTTAACAAATGACGAAGGTTCAATAGCCTATATTACCTCTATCTTTTCTAGCTTATACTTTATTCCTTACTAAGTTACCATGAATCCTAGGAATTTCTCATCTAATATCCCAAAAACACATTTCTTATGGTTAAGTTTCATTCCAAATTCATATAAGCTAAAGGTCTTCATCATACCCTAACATTTCTTAGAAGGTCTAAGTAAGTTCTTATAGTTATTTGTGGTACCATGTTGCACTTTAACACTTTTAAAATATTACTAGTAGAATCCTAAACACTAATACAATTAGATTGTTGTCAGCTCCTAATAATAAAACTACTAACTTGGCTCATGTAAAATCATAACTAGGCAATCTAAACCCACCAAACACTAATATGATTTAAAAAATGATTTCTTTAGATATTTCCTTGCCAAAGGTAAATTTACACCTCAATATTTCATAAAAGATTTAAGAAACCCCTACTATTATCTCTAGTATCACTTTTGTACCTTATTCAAGGTGCAATATGTACTATTTTAGTAACATTAAGGTGCAAAGTTATACCATAGATAATAGTAAGGGCTTACTTAAACCTTTTATGAAGCATTAGGTTTAAATTTCACCTTTAACCAATTTATATACAATTTCAAAGCAATCCATCAATTCTATGACAATACTTTACGCTCTTAATCTTAAACATCATGTCATCAACTTATGCCTTTACGCCTTTGCACATCAGAGGCCTAAACACCTTGTTAAACAATTTATGATAAGTTACTTGCATATTATTTAATTTGAATGACATCATTTAATATTAGAAGGTGCCAATATAGGTGAGAAAGGTTTTCTCTACATTTGGTCCAAACATAAGGACATGGTTATATCCAAAGTACAAATCTATGAAACTTAATCACTTATGGCCTATAATAACGTTCATTAAATGGAAAATTTTAGGTAATTGGTAGCTATCTTTTGGGCAAACTTGTTTAGGTTAGTGAAATATACATACATGCACTATTTCCTATTGAACTTCTTGACCATCACTATATTGGCAAATCTCTTCGGATACTACACTTTATGTATGAAGTTAGTTTATAATAATTTTTCCACTTCCTTCTCCATATGTTGTCTCTTTAGGTCTAAAATCTATGTTCAATTTATGTACCATTAAATCATGGTTGATTCCTCTCATCTATTCAAGTAGTTAGATAAAAATGCCAACTTACTCTTTTAGTACTAGCTCTATATATATATCATTTTAATGCTAGCCCATACCTTTATAGTCTTTTCTACCATAAAATCTCCCACATTTAGATCTACTACCTCTTAAATAGGCCTACACAAGAGGGTCTATATTTGTCTTAAACCATCTTTGCATACATCATAACCTAACTAGAGCTTATAGTGATTTCACTAAAATCAAGAAATTTTTTTGCAAAAAAGATGGTGAGAATAAATGGAATGGAAGTGCAAGAGATTTTAGGGGTTTATAGATTTTATACTAGTTTGTATATATTTTTTAAGTTACAGATGTGTTCTTCAAATTGGGTGAGATGTTGAACTCGTATAGATTAACTTCATTTTGGAGCTCTAAGTGGAACTAAATTCCATTTTAAATTATTTGTATGGAACTTCCATTAACTTTTCGACAAGAGATTTGATGGAAAGGGGTTTTGGTGAAATAAGTAAAAGTGTAGGTTTTTTTAAAATATTTTTAATTAAACAAACTATAATGCATGTCTTTAACCCTAAATTTCAATAGTTTTTTTTGCAAAATGTTGCAAATCACTTAGTATATCATCTAAAAAAAATCTATCATTAACAAGAAATTCATACCTAATAAAAATGTACATTTATAATCATAAATAGGAAAACCTATACTAAGATCAATATAAATCTACATTACATAATTAATATAAAAATATATGAATGAATAAAAAGCAATAATAAAATAGATAAAATAAAGAAAAACTAAATTAAAAAAGAAATATAGTGGTATAACAATTGAGATAAAAAAAAGTTGTAAGAAACTATTGAGAAACAGGGAGGACTTCGAAGGAGAGAGAGACATTTAAAAAAAGAGGGAATAATGTTAGGCTTTGTAATTATAGTCTGTGAAGGTAAAGAATCGTATACTAAAAACATAACATTTGAGGGTGTTAAAAAGATAATGATGATATATTGAAATTGGACTTTGGTCACAACAATTTCAAAATATTTGTTTTTATATTTTAAATATACTAAAATGAATTGATTGTCATATTTGAATATGCCAAACCCTTTGAGAGTTAAAATTATCAAATTAAGTTATGGTTTCCCAGTTGTTGATGAGGTTATATATATATGTGTGATCATTGTGTTAAGTCAAAATGACTTTACATAAATAATTTTGATGGAAAACAAATAATAATGAGAAAAGCCGACGGAAGGAAGTGCTAAGTAAAAATGAGACGGAAGCGCAAAAGCAAAAGCAGACGGAAGCACTAAGACAGAAAAGCAGACAGAAGCGCATAAGCAAAAAACAGACGGAAGGAAGCGCTAAGTAAAAAAGCAGACGGAATCGCAAAAGCAAAAGGCAAACGGAAGCGCATAAGCAAAAAATAGACGGAAGGAAGCGCTAAGTAAAAATGAGACGGAAGCGCTAATACAAAAGTCAGACGCTACAAAACATAGACGCAAAAAGTCAGACGCAAGGTGTTAAAGTAAAAATGAGACAAAAGCGCAAGGAGAAAAAATCAGACGAAACAAAGGAAACGGAAGAAGAATCAAAAGACACATCAGCTTGAGTTGGTTACATAACTCAACTGAATAACCAATTCTTGAAAGATCAAGAAGCAGTTGAAGACGAAGGCTATAAATATAAGTCAGAGTTAAAGATTGAAGAAGTTAGCGAAATTAAAAAAAGCTTAGCAATTTTTGAGAGAATTATTGTGCAAAAACTTAGAGCTATTTTATGTAACAAAGCTCAAACTATCTTTCAGTTGAAAGAAGGGCAGGTAGCCTGAAGAGGCTAAGAGCAAAAGAATACTTG
>JANZLC010000200.1:18923113-18946538 GCA_026413385.1 Erythroxylum gracilipes
TGTTACTAATTCTTATGATGTGGCCTCTGATTTCGAGGGGGCTTCTCCAGTCATTGGTCGTGACGAGACGACTTCTGCGAAGGGTAAATTTAAAGCAGTTAAGTTCTCTTCCAAGTTCAGGGCTAGTATTTTGACTGAGTTGCATCGAGTTCGGTGGAATCGACTCAGTGCCCTCGCCGAGTTCCCCGTGCTCCATCTCGGGAGGCGCAGCGCCGAGTGGGCTCCATTTGTAAGTCCTTTAATTTTTATTTGGGTTTGAATTGGTTTAATGTGGATGTGATATGTGATCGAGTAGTTTTTGGATTTCTGGTGCAGAAATTGAAAGTTACTTATGTTGGTGTTGAATTGGTTGATTTGAAATCTGGAGACCTTCGATGGTGTTTGGATTTTAGAGACATGAATTCACCAGCTATTGTTCTCCTTTCTGGTCCTTATGGTAAAGAAGAGCAGTAGTGATCATGGAGGTTTTGTTCTTTCCGCAGAATACTTTTCAGCAATGCAGGATAAGTGAAGAACTTAGATATTTATTCTACTTTTCACAACGAGTTTGGCAGGTTTTATGTGCATTTTTGGTTTTTGTTGGGCTGAAGTAACTACATAAAGCAACTCTGGAAAATAGATTGTTTCTTTCTGGTTGTAAATTAATGGCATGCATTTCTGTATCTAATGCCGGTTCAGGTTTTGCATGCTTTTGCAACGTAAGGAGCACACTGCAACGAAGTGCGTGAATTGTTGAATGCCTATGTAAGTGCTGATGATTGATACACAGTGTTCTTCAAGAACTTTATCATCTCATTGCAATATTATTCTTCTGGAAGTTTGTTTGATAATTTTGCTTCCAGTCATTTCTCTGATGTGGCGGTTGTAGGTTTTTCTAGGTAGTACTAGTACTGAGTTTATACTTTATTCTGATATTTTAGCACGAATCAAAATCCTTGTTTCATAACACTTGAAACTTTTTTGCAGGTTTGGAAAGCTTAAAAGGATCAAAAGCATGATCTCTTCCTTCCTTCAAGTGCCCAATCTTCAGCTGCAGGAGTGGCAGGTCTGATTGAGAATTCATCACAGCACCACCACCTCAACCTGCTCATACAAGAGCCCCAGCATCGACAACATCAGCCAATCTTTATTCAGAGCAGATGTCGTTTACCCGAATCATTATACCTAATCTTTACAGCCCTTACTGTACAGCCTAGTTTCCATTTTGCTACATTTTCTTTTCCCATTTTGTATCCGTCCAAGTTTCCTTCACATTCATGGATATGAGGTGTTTAGCGTTGCAATTTTCTATAAAAGGTGATGAGCCATATATTTTCCTTTTCCTCAATTGATGTAAAAAGATACTCAAAGTCATGTTTAAGTTTATTTGGCTTATTGCCCATAAGTGAGGTATTTTGCTGGTAGTCATGGCAAGGCTGGCGATTTTTAATGGAATTATAGTCTCTGTTCTTGGAAGTAAAAACCTTTACTTCTCTGCCTTATCTGCTCTCATCTTATTCTTTGATATTGGTTTCCATTGTTGAATTTGTTTGGGAGCCACCAGTGTTCAGGAATTTGATCTAAGCAGTAATGACCGTGGAAACAGTTTAGTTCCTGATATGCTTCTTTCTCTATAATGTTTTATCTTTGATATTGGTGTCAGACATTGAAAAGAGTTTGATTCCTGATCAGGAGAAGACTGGCACCCATCTCTCATGAAGGAAAAAGGGAAAGGCAACGCTTATGGACGGGAATCCACGAGTAAGATTTATCCGAAGCAATTCATGTTATTAAACTTACAATTATTAGTACTTGTACAATCCCTGTAAATCCTGATTAGAGATTGATAGGTTGACGGAGGGATATAGAAATCTAGAAAGATACAAATTCATGTATAACCTAATCTCACACTGAAATGGATTATATAGTTTGACATGAAATCTATGGAATTCAGATTCATGCATAATCTAATCCAATTTACACATCATATATTCTCAAAGAATTGGCATTTCTTATACAAATTATAGTTTAAGAGAAGCCTCATTTCCTACAAAATGGTACTTTGCATATTGGTATACTTTAAAAATTATTTAGCATAATTAATAAAATAAAATATAGTTAAAATTAATAAAAGTGCTTTTTATTTTTATGTTGCCAAACAGTCTACTGTATGAAGCACTTTTTAAAAAGCTGTTTTTTAAATTGATAGTCAAACAGTTAACTGGCTTTTAAAAAAAGACCTTTTCAAAAAAGCTCTACTGACAAAAATTTTGCTGACAAAAGCTCAACCAAACTGGAACTAGGACAAAATCCAAGCATGAAAACTCACAGTGGGCCGAGTTGTGAGTTGGTAAGATATTTAGGACTTTCGGCATCGTATGAAGCCCAATCCTTTTAATATTGAACGTACGACGGAAAAGAAAAGAGCTAATGACTAAATCAAATCAACCCTAAAGTCACAGCGTGTCCTTCCCTTTCCTTTCAAGTCTTTCACTACAAGTGAGTCGGAAGATCTAACGAGAATCAAGTAACATGGCTGCTGCGAATGAAAGCATTAGTCTCAAGAGAAAGCATTTAATTGCATCAGCTCTGTCCCACCATTTTTCCGTTTCTTTGAACCCCGTAATGCTCCCCTTTTTATCCAGTCACTTGCTACTTCAGCTACTTGCTTCTCAGATTGTTGTGGTTTCGCTAATGTTCATATTTCCCAGGAATCCATTTTGGCAATCAATGATGTTACCGGCCTGTGGGCACACATCTTGAAGTTAGCGGGGAAATGGTCCCCGCAGAAGGATAATAACGATGAGGTACTCTTGATTGATTCTCGCTGCTAAGCGTAATTTTGGTTAATGGCCTCCGTAACTTACCTTTCGCTGTAGGTGATGAAATGGGTTGGATTTGCTGAGAACTTTCCGGCAGATTCTAAAACAACGTTTGATAAGCTCATTCTGTTAAATGACGAATTGGCTCTGAAATCTGTTATTTTGGGCAATGGATTCACACCCTCCGAAGCTGATGTTATTTTGTTCGCGCTGCTGCATTCTTGTGTGGTAAGAATTTATCCGTATATTGTATTTGTTTTGCCTCTCATGCAGCAGAGTTACTGCAGAATGATTTTTCATTCATTCAACTTTCATACTCTTTTGTTGGGTTTTTTTGGCTCCCAAATTACGTGGAAAAAGTCCAATACTAATGGGTAATGTCTTAAAGCTCATAGGATTTTGCTTTAGCTATTGAAGCACTATTAAGAGATAATTTTCGCAGCTTTTGGGGTGACAAAATTGGGCAGAATTTTTGTCCAAAATTTTCAATAAGATTTAGCACAGAGCAGTTGTGATCAAATGCACAATTGGAGGTTGAAAAGTTGTCCGATCGGCTTGAAATTTTAATTGGAGGTAGTTGACATCCTAATCTACATTTTGAACGGTGGAGATCGGATTTTGACGATTAGATGTTTAGTAATAAATTTTGTAAGACTCCTGCTATTATGGTGAAGTTTTTCACAGACTTTGTTATCTGTTTTGAGATTTGGTGCTTTGTTGATTGTTAAAGGCTGTATTTTAATTTTGTACTTGCTGAATATTGTAGTATCACCAATCAAAAGTAGAGTACAATATTTTGCAAGTTCACAATTGAGATATAACCTTTAACAATCAACAAAAGCGACAAATCCCAAAACAGATAACAAAGCTTGTGAAAAATTTCACCAAAATACCAGCAGTCTTACGAAATTTATTACTAAATATCTAACCGTCAAAATCCGATTTCCTCTATTCAGAATGTAGATTAGGATGTCAACTACTTCCAGTTAAAATTTTAGGTTGATCGGACAACGTTTCGGCCTCCGATCGTTCGTTTGATCACGATTGCTCTGTGCTGTATTTTGCTAAAAAACTCTTGCAGAAATTCTGCCCATTTTTGTCACCCCAAAAACTGCGAAAATTACCCCTTAACAATGCTTCAATAACTACGACAAATCTCTAATGGGCCTTAGGACATTATCCATTAGTCTTGGACTTTTTCCACAAAAGTTGAGAGCCCAAAAAACCCAACATATTTCCACATTTTGTATCGGAGCTTTTGTTGATGATAGAATAACTTGTTCTGTTGTTTGAATTCAATTTAATGAACGTACATAGAAAGAAGTGAGGGAGAGAGAGAGAGAAACATGTGAATATTTGACAGCTTAGAGAGAGAATTAGAAATAACAAATTCTGGTATGCATGCTCCCCGTATTTGTTACACAACGTTTAAATACAGGTGAAGGCTCTCGTAAAGATTGACACATATAAATTTGTCACAACTATTTATTCTAAACGATGCATTTCTCTCTTCTTCTGTTGCAATGTCATTTCTCATGTTCTCTTCTTTTCTTTGATGCTGCTTATTTTTAATCTCTAACAATCCCCTTTCCCTTAAGATTTTTGTCCTCCAAACTAACTTTTGGGAATTTCTTCTGAAGCTCGTATAGATATTATCAGGTTGCCGCTCTTGCTGTTTTGACCATTGGACTAGCACATGTGTGGCTGGTTTATTACCTCCTTTAACCATCCTTTTTTCAAGAATTGATATAGGGACATGTTCTGTCATATTGAGTGTTGGAGACAGCTCTATGAGGCTCTCTCCTTGCTCTTCGGGAGCCTTTTTGAGTTGTGCTACACGGAAAACATGGTACATAATCGTTCCTTTTGGCAAGCCAATTTAAATGCTACCTTTCCCACGCGTTGTAGTATTTTATGGGGACCATAATATAAAGGAGATAGTTTGTGATTTCCCCTTCTTTGTAGCGAATACTTTCTATAAGGTTGCAACTTGAGTAACGCCAGTTCTCCCTCTTCAAACTCTCTATCGGACCTTTTCTTATCTGCCTGTTGCTTCATTTTATTATGAGCTTTTGCCAGATGAAAGTCAGTTATCACCAAGGCTATTTCCCTATCTCTTAATGTTTGACCTATTGCTACCACCCTTAGAGTCTCCAGTGATGTAAGGAACGTGAATTATTGTGGAATATCCATACAAAACTTCAAATGTTGTTGCTCCTATGGTTGAGTGATAAGTGGTATTATTCCACAATTTAGCTAAAAGAATCCAGTCATTCCACTTGTGAGGCGTTTAACCACAAAAACAGGTTAGATAAGTCTCCAAAATCTTATTAATCGCCTTTGTCTGTCCATCGGACAGAGGATGATATGCAGTTAAATATTTCAAACTCACTCCTTGTAATCTTAACAAATCTCACTGACTTAGAGACGTTGGATCCCTGTTGCTGATTATAGCTTCTGGCATTCCATGTAGTTTAAAGACATGGTTAATAAACATTTGGCCAACGTCCGTAGTTGAGTATGGATGTTTCATGGGACCAAAGTGAGCATACTTAGTAAATCTGCTGACTACTACTAATATGATGGCATTTTCCTTTTGACACTGGTAGTCCTTCTATGAAATCTAGACGAAGCTCTTTCCAACTTCCATTAGGAATTTTTAAAGGTTGTAGCAGTCCAAGATAGGCAGTTGTGTCCCACTTATTCTTTTGATAGACCTTGCATTTCTTAATGTGGTTCCTAACATCTCTGGCCATTCATTTCGAATAAAACAAGTTTTGAATCTTCTTTGTCGTAGCTAGTGCCCTTGAATGGCCTCCAGTTGCTTCATGTCCCATTTTAATTAATATGTTCCTTAATACTTCATTGAAACCAACAACTAGTCTCCCTTTCCACCTTAAAAAGCCTTGCTTCCACTTATATGCTCCATAGTGCAGTCTGCCTGTCTCAAGTTTCCTAATTAAATAATGCATTGTAGGGTCTATTTCCCCAACTTTTCTTAATTTTGTCAATCTAACTTGTATGCACTTGCAATATGGACATTACTAAAAGTTCAGAACTGGTTAATCATGACGAAAGATCTTATTCGTCAATCGTTGAAATGTAGATGGTGCTTTGTTAAACCGAAAGTTATAATGAGAAACTTGTAGTGCCTTCCGTATGTTCTAAAGGTTGTTTTGAAACTTCCTCGGGCTACATTCGTATCTAGTGATAACCAGATTGCCAATCCAATTTGGAGAACTAGTTGGCTCTGTGCGATTAATCTAGGAGTTTCTTAATCAAGCTAATAGGGAATTTATCTTTGATCGTGTGCTTGTTAAGCTCGTCATAGTTTATACATATTTGCCTCGATCTGTCTTTTCTCTTAATGAGAATCACTAGCGAAGAAAAAGGACTGATGCTGTGTCTTATGAATCCTTGATTCATCAGCTGCTTGACATACTGCTCAATATATCCTTCTAGACTCTTGAATAGCGATACGGTCGAATATTGATGACCTCTACGTCCTTTTCTAGATGTATCTGGTGATTAGGCTTCGGTTCGACGGTAACTGTGTTTGTTTTTTGAATACTGTTGTGTATTTCGCCAAAACATTGTTGAGTTCATTGAAGGTGCTCCACTAATTTTCTGACAGTCCCATCTCTTGCAGCTAGTGTTCAATAGTGTAAGTGAGTTGCATCATATAGAGTTGCCCCCTCTTCGAATTTTTGAGAGCTTTATGAAAATCTTTACTTGTTACCACCTTAGATCCTTTGCTTGGGTTGCCATTCAGCGTGACTATTATCCCATTCCATTTAAATGTCATTGTCCTTTTCTTGAAATTACGAAGAACATCATTTAGTCTTACAAGCCATTACATTCCTAATACCACATTGCAACCTCCTAACGTTAACACCAGTGCATTCATTGTGAACTGCGTTCCTTGCATGGACCACGTGAAATTCATGTAACAATGGTTACGGGATAGTTTTAATCCTCCTCCTATGGTGATGCTTATCGGTTTAATTTCTCTAACTTCACATCCTCCTTTCTTGATGAGGGAAGCATCCATGAAATTGTGAGTGCTTTCGTTGTCTATCAAAATGTGAATTGTTCTCTTTTGATACATTCCTGAGACTCTAAATCATTTTGAATTCTCATTCTCCTTCCATGGTTATCATTGCATGCAAGGAAACGTTGGGAGAAGGGGTGTTTGTAATCTCTTCTTCACCCATCCACTCTTCCTCCACTACTTGGTTTGTGTCTGGTGGATTATCTTCTCCTTCGATCACATATAACTGTAGCTGTTGCTTCTTACATTTATGACTTGGGGTATATCTTTCATCACACTAGAAACAGAGTCCTTTGGCTCTTTTCTCATCAAATTCCTTGCTACTCACATGCTTCAATATTTTGTTATTAAACTTGGATGGAGTGGCTCGAGTCTGATTGCCTAGGGTAGGAAGCAATCTGTCAGATGGAGAGTTCGTTGATATATTTATCCTTGGATGAATTCTTGGATTAGGGTTATTTCCTCCTTTGCTTGGTAACTTCAGATAACCTCCTCTGAACAAAGTCACTCCTGCCTTTGCTAGCATCACCATTTTTTGCCTTCTTGCCAACACATATGCTTGTTGTAGTGAAACTGGTTCCAACAGCTTGACTGTTAATTCCAATTATGGTTTGAAGCCTTCAAGGGAATGTCTAATTAGATAATCCTCTGGCAACAACCTGTTCAAATAGTGATCAAACTAAGCACAATACTCTTGGACCATCCCTTCCTATTTTAATTCTTTGAAGTCCCCTACTGGATCATCGAATATGTCTGTCGAACCGTTGTTTGAGTACCATGGTAAACTCTTCCTAATTCGCAGCTTCATGCTTGACTCTGTTCTTCAGGTAATGTTGGTACCAATCCTGGGCTTGTTCATCTAGGTGTAGAGCTACCATCCCAACCATCAAATCTTTTGATGTGTGGTCCAATATAAATAACTTCTTGCAGCTATATAACCAGGATTTAATTCGTTCACCTTCAAAGACGGGAAATTCTATTTTGCTAAGTCTTGTGGAAATTGCAGAGCTTCCTTTGCCAAAGCATCTTTAGGTCGATTATTTTCCTACTCCAGAGTGTTAAATCGCCCTGCTCCTTGTTCTACCCCAAATCTTTGCATAAATTGAGTGAACATTGATTTGAATTCGAGCATCTCTTTTTTGTGTGTGTTTGCTCTGTTTTGGGATTCTAACAAGAACTTTTCATTTCTAGCTTGGTCCTCCACAGGCTTTTAACGTTCTCTTCAATTCCTTGTACCTCAGCTCCACTAGTGCCTTCCGCCATCTTCGTTGATATCAACCGTTTTGATACCAAATTGTTTTGGAGATAAATGAAGATTCACTGAATTTAGTTCAATTCTCATACATAGAAAGAAGAGAAGGAGAGAGAAGAGAAACACATGAATATAGAGAGAGAATGAGAAATGACAAATTCTGGTATTCATGCTCCCTGTATTTGTTTCACAATTTTTAAATTCAGGTGAAGGCTCTCGTAAAGATTGACACATGTTAATTCGTTTCAACTATTTATTCTAAATGATGTGTTTCCCTTCTTTTGTGGCAATGTCGTTTCTTGTGTTCGCTTTCTTTTCTTCGTTGCCGCATATTTTTACATGAATTGGGGCTACCCTCTCTTCTTTTCTTTTCTTTGTTTTTTTTTTTCCCTTTCTGTTGGGGGTTTAGGGTTTATAAGGTGAAGGTGAAATAAAGGATCTAATGCCAAAAGGTGGGAGGCCTATAAAGTGAAAGATTTCCTTTTCTTCGTTGTTTCCTTTTTCAGTGAATTCAAAGTTCATTACAATCTAGTATTCATGTTAGAAAATGCTGTCAGATTTTTTAATGGTTGTATCACGCAGATTGGCTTGTCTCAAATTGATAGGGAAAAGTTGCCTCATGTTTTGAGATGGATGGATTACATCCAGGTAATCTAACAATTCCTTCCCTAATGTGCACTCTTGTAATATTCGGTGGTTAATTTCTTTGAAATGAAGGCTGTAAATTTGTTGAGTTACTAGATTTTGTCAGGATGCAGACATTTAACTACTTACTGAAGCATTGATTTGTGGAGTAATTATGATGCATTCTTGAATCTGATATAAATTGCCTTATTATCTTGGAAATTGCAACATGCTTCTGTCTGGTTGGACTTAAACTTGCCTTCCTCATTTTTGCATCATTTAGATAATCAGCATGTGTCTAGTGATACTAAACTCTAAGGTTGTCAGAACAATATGAAATTGTTTTGCATAAACATTGTCATCATGGTTTTGTGCAAAAAGTAAACATCTGCCTCTTTATTCTTAAATTTCGTTGATGTAGAAGTTGCATTTTTTTTCAATTTTACAGAACGTGGAAGCCTTTGGGAAGCTATTTGAGAGGATATTGCTGGAAAAGGACGGATTTGAGCCTCAGGTTAGTTATCTTTGTATCCTATAGAAGCGGTACAGTTTTGTTGGTGAACATTAATTGAATATGTGATTTTTGTGGTGTGCAATGTTATGCTTGTAGATATGGTGCTTGAATATTTTTAGTACAAGAATTACTATTTTTTTTTTACGGTATTAAATTCCATATCCAAGTAAAGAAAATTGAATTGATTCCGCTTGTTATCTTTTTAATAAAGCAACTGTTCTTAATTTGATAATCAATCTGTTGAGAATTATTTTATCACTTCCAGATAATTGAGCATATAAGTTGTTAGTTTTTAGAGTGCTTTGGTTAAGATTTCTGATAAGCCAATGTTTTAGCTCGTTCTCTTATGGTAGGAATAAGAAGCAAAGTCAATAGTGATTTCGATTGATATAATAAAAATGTCTACTGTTAAGTAAGAGAGGACTAAGCTCCTATTTTTGCTAGCACAAGATGGTCATGGGGATGTCAAATAAAGAAAATGCTAAACCGTTAGTTGGTTATTCTTCTTTTAATTCCTAATTTGTGATAAGCTAGTGTTGCCTCTCAACTCTTCAATTGATTTTAGTGGCCAAGCTCAAAAGGTGTCGTCAAATTGGACGTTGATGCAAATGCCAAGAAAACTGCAGACCCAAAAACTGCAGAAAAATCTAATGCAGGACAGAATGTAAAGAAAGGCGATTCCAAGGTGGTTATTTCCTAGCTTTAGTTTCCTTTACGCCATTTATTAGTTTCTGTTAATACTTCCTTTAGCTCACGTACCTTACTTTTTAGTTAGGAATACGAATGAAGTGTTTCATTTAAGGCAGAAAAAGACATGTCAAGGGGTTCTAATCTAGGAAGATGCGGTGGTGAAACTGAAGCCTATACAATAAAACTTCTATGAACTAATAGCATTGGGACCATATAAAATCTATTAATTCAAAAAGATATTAATTAATTGATAAATTAATAATGTATTAATTTTTAGAGTGTATTAACAATTTGGAAATAAAATCTATTAATTTTAAAATATTAATTAATTGATAAATTAATAATGTAAAAAATAGACTATTAACAATTCAGCAAACGCACATTTAATTAATTAAAAATCTCATTGTATATTGTCAATCTAGTAATTGAATATGAACCGGTGAACTCAAGTTGTATTGTGTTTATTCCAATTCTTGAATTCAAACTTACAGTTTTTAGATGCAATAAAAAATAGGAATGAGATCCAACTAAATTTTTTTTAAAAAGTACAACAAAGTTATATTTTTAGAAAATATCATAGTCAATTATACATATATGTAAATTGTAGTAAATTATTGTTTTATGATATTAATGGGATCAGATAATTATATAAGGACTCTTTAGACAAGTAATATGTTGTTAACTTATCAATAGTGTTGATTGAGTCTATTTAGTCCAAGTTGGGCCCATAAATAATTATTATCTTATTAACTTTTGAGGTATTAATTTAAGGAGATTTTATTGCCTGTGGTTATGAAATCTGTATTTGTTTGTTTTTGCCACTTTTTGTACTATCAGTTTTCTGGTTTGTTATCATTATCTGCTTTAGAATACTTTTTGCAAAATAACATCTAAATATTGTTGGGAGCTTGAAGAAGAATGCTACAGGGGATAAGGAACCTGCCCTAGGAAAGAAGAAACTGCCTGAAACTGAACCAGTTGAGAAAGACAAAGAATTGAGTGTCAGTTTGCTGAAGATACAGGTTGGTATTATTCGCAAAGCATCGAAGCATCCGTCTGCTGATAGGTATACTTTTCTTTCTTTTCCTGGAAGGTGTATTGCCCAGCCTAGGTTATTGGGCCTCAACCTTTACGACATTTAGAGTGTGCTGCATGATGATTTTAGGCATAACATTTTATTTTCAATTGATGTTGCAGTTTGTTGGTTGAGGAAATAGATGTTGGAGAACCTAAGCCAAGACAGGTTGTCAGTGGTTTGGCAAAGTTTTGTACTCCGGATGAGTTATTGGTATACTTATTGAAACAGCCATTCCACTCATTTGAGTTACCTTGACTGCTGAAATTTGTTTTTCTAAAGTTTGTTTTCTTATATTCTAATTGATTTCCATTTCCATTGAAGAATCGCCGTGTTGTGCTGATTACAAACGTGAAACCAGGAAAACTACGAGATGTGATATCAGAAGGACTGGTAACTTATCCTTCAGTCATCCTTAAGTACTAATGCCTTTTATATCCTGGAAAAAGTCATTGCATTGCTAAATTAATGGTCATATTTTCAAGCTCAATTTCACTCTTTTGATGCTCTTCACAAGCTCAGATACGTTGAACACATTGAACAGGAGAATGTTTTGCTTGTAGATTATCCTAGCATTTGCATGGTCAACTTGATTTGCTGTAAGGGGTATCATGATGTAGAAATATATTTACCACGAGTGACTTGCCTTGGAATGTGCTGTGTTATGGGAGTTGGTATTTGCAGATATGATTATCACATTTTATATGTGTACTAATTGTTCAAGTTAAGAGACTCTTAATCCATAACATGGGGTATATATGTGCCTAAGAAGAAAATGTTACTTTGTATCTCCTTTATTCAATTGTGACAATGAAGGCAATCAAGTTATTGCACCCATTGTAGTGTCAACCTCATGTTTGACTGCAGTAAATACTTGTTTTACTGCAAGAATGTAGTAATGGCTTGTTTTACTACAAGAATGCTGTAATCCCCTCTTTTACTAGTCGTCTCATTCATGTACTGAATGAAGTTGGTGGTCCTAAGTGCATTGGTAATTTGCTAATTTTCAGGTTCTATGTGCTTCCAATGAAGATCACACGGTTGTAGAACCTTTGATACCTCCAGAAGGTGCCAAAATAGGAGAACAGATCTCATTCTCAGGGTATTTATCTCATCTGCAAATTTTTGCAGAAATTCATGGATCTCATGTGTTTGAGAGTTCTTTTGTAAGATGTGGTGACCTTTCTATGTAGGGTTGATGGTAAGCCTGAAGATGTCCTGAATCCCAAAAAGAAACAGCTGGAGAAAATCACACCGGTATGTAGTTTGAAATTTTGGTGCTTCTTAGTGTCGCCTTGCATTATGAAGGACCTAATGTTTGATGGGGTTTCATCTATGTTGCAGTGTCTGTATTTGTATATTTCGGTGGCATTTCTCTCTGCCTTTAATTCGTTAAAGAGTAGTGGTGTATAGAATTTATTGTTCTGGTGCAGTTCTTAGCCTGGATGTATTTTCCTCTGCATTAAGGAATCCATTAGTCAGTTAAAGGTGGCGTATAGTGTCATTTAACTGATTGAATGTGAAGAATCCATTGACCATATAAATTTTCCGAGTAAATATGTCGTTTAAGTGCCGAGAGGATGTTGAGCAAGTCATGAAATGCCATCATACATACTGAATTCAGTGTTTGTTTCTATGCTACAATTACTTGGAGTTTATACATAAACGTTAGTTAATAAGGATGATCTGATACTCGTAATTGATTTATAGTTGTGTGATGGTTGCAGAATCTTTGGACTGATGACAAGGGCGTGGCCACATTTAAGGGAATACCATTCATGACATCTGGAGGGCCATGCGTATCGTCTATTCCTAAGGCAAGCATCAAGTGATGTGATGGCCCATACCTAGTTGTACTTGGCTAAGCTCTACTTTTGCAGTTGGTAATGCGGAATTAGAAGATTGGATATACCCATTGCTCTTGTCAAGTCACACGATAAAAGTCGGTTTACATAATTACTTGCGTGATACTGAAATCAGTTCGTGATTAAAATCTACAGCTATTTTGAGGAGAAAAACCATCTCAAAGTAACCAAGTACTGTACAGGGCCAATGAACGTGGAGTTATAAAATCATATTAACAGAGTATTTTAACTTACCAGGCTTAGAGTTAGAGACCTGCAAACAATTGTTCCATTCGCATTTCTTTATCTTGGTAAGTCTCATTATTATCCGTAAGTGCTGCGCCATTTTTGTCAGCCAAATTTGGTTGTAATAAATCGGACTGGAGCGGCAGATTTAACTGCATAATACATTAACCGGCTCGTTTTTCTGTCCGATCCCCGACTAAAATGTAATGTTTGATTAGTTTGCAAATCTGCCGGTTTATTATTGAGAAAATGATCATTAACTCTCATAAAAAATTAAGAATAATATAATATAAAAATATATTTATAACAAATGAATTTAATTTCAAATATTATATTTCCATATTTCAAAATTTATTATAATATATTTGACGTATATACACTAAAATGTGTATATATATATATATATGTAAATAAAAATATATAAATTTTAAAAATATTTATTAAGCATAATTATGTTAAACTAATATATTAGTTATGTAAACTAGAATTATTTTGTATAAGTCTAATTATATAAAATTATTTAATACATTCTCATTTGTATTTTTATTATTTATTAACTAAAATGTAGACAATTTTATCATATTATTTTGTCTTAGTAATTATTATTTTATATAGAAGAAATTTTAAGTTTTTTCAATTTAGTCCTAATTTTTTTAAAATTATAATTTTACTATAATCATATCAAGTTTTTGGTGGCTAAATAATGAAGTTTATAATCATGTTGCTTTCATAATGCAAGGGTTTATATGCAAGAGAAAGCCAAACAAAGAGGACAAAAACTGATGGTGGACAATAATAAAGAAGTTGATGTAATTTCTGTTGGAGATGTATGTTTAATCCTTGATAGAAGGTTTGTTCTTGTTTTACATGACAAGTTCTATATATCGTCTTTTAGGCAGAATTTGATCTTTATATAAGTTTTCGACAAAGAAGATTATAGTTTTGTTATTGATGCTTCTATTGTAGAATTATCTTTCAATGCAAAACGTATTTGTAATGCCTTATTGTTATATGGTTTGTATATAATGTGTTTTGCTCCTTATGAAATGTATGTTTCTTCAATATTGCTGAACAGGTTACTAGAGAGAGACTCTTAATAAAGGATAAGTTATACATGTTGTGACATAAAAGATTGAGCCACATTTTCAGAGATAAAGTTGAGAGATTAAAAATATTCTCCCAACTTTAGATTTTGATGACCTGAGAACATGCGTTGACTGTTATGGGATAAGTTGACCAAAATAAAGAAAAAGGGGTCAACTCGTGCTTTTGGCTTATTAGACCTCATACATATAGATATTTGTGGACCTTATAAAGTTACCTTGTGCAATTCAAGATATTTTTGACATTCATTAATGACTATTCTCGTTATGGTTATGTGTTCTTGCTTCAAGAAAAGTTCGAAGTTCTTGAGAAATTCAATTGGGAAGGTTCATTAAGAATGTCAAATTTGACCGTGAAGGAGAATATTATCGTAGACATGGGGTGTCAAGACAATCAAAGGATTTGTTTGCCAGATATGTGGAATCATGTGGAATAGTGGCTCAATTCCCTATACTAAGTAGTCCTGAGCAAAATGGTATGCCCGAAAGGTGTAAGTGCACCCAAAAGGACATGATGAGATCAATGCAGAGTAGGACTAATTTACCTGATTTCCTTTAGGATGAAGCCATAAAGACAGTCTTATACATACTTAACAAAGTCCTAAGCAAATTAGTTTCAAAGATACAGTTTAAACTTTAGAAAGGGTGGAAGCCTAGCCTTGCCCATATCCATGTATGGGGCTGCCCCGCTGAGGTATGTTTATATAATCTTTATGAAAGTAAGTTGCATTCTCATTCTACTCATTGCTATCCAACCACTCTAAGGAATACAAATTTTACTGTAGAGAAGGAGGGTATAGAATAGTAAAATCTCAAATAGCTAAGTTTTTGGAATATGATGTCTATGATGAGAGTGGTCCTTCTCACTCTTTTGATGATAGCAGGGTGGATACTACAGTTTGTTCATATCCATCACTCATAGAGTCAGAATTAGTGGATCAAGGTCTCGATACCATGTCTGTATAAGAACTAGAACCCATACTTGTACAAATTGAGGTTCCTGAGGTACGAGAACTAGTTCAGTTAAGAAGATCTACCACAATAAGAAAACCTGCTATCTCATCTGACTATATAGTCTATTTAGGTGAACAAGATTGTGATATTGGACATGTTGTCGATCCAGTTATTTTTCAAAAGCTATTTCTGGACCCCATGCAAATTTATGGTAGGATGCAATGAAGGATGAGATACAATCCATGAAGTAAAATAGGGTGGTATGAGAGCTTGGTGATTTACTTAATAATTGCAAACCTATCAGTTGTAAATGGATTTATAGGACCAAAAAGGACTTTGAGCAGTTTAATGCTTGGTTGGTTAGTTTCCAAAGGGTTCACTCAAAGAGAAGATATTAACTTTAATGTTACCTTCTTTCTTATATCTTCTAAGGTGCATTAGAGTGATTATGATAATAGTAGCTTATTATGATATGGAGCTACATCAGATGGATGTCAAAACTGATTTCCTAAGTGGAGACCTTTGTGAAGAAGTGTACATGGAACAATCTAAAGGATTAAGGATCAAGAAAATGCTGATAAGGTTTGTAAACTGAGAAAATCAATAAATGGTTTGAAATAAATTTCCAGATAGTGGTACCTTAAGTTTAATGAGGATGTTACCTCTTTTGACTTTGCAGAGAATAAAGTTGAAAGATGTTTGTATTACAAGGTAAGGGAGAACAAAGTTATCTTTCTACTCTTATATGTGAATTATATCTTGCTTACATCAAATGACTTGACCTTGGCGCATGAGATTAAGCAGCTTTTGGCCAAGCATTTTGACATGAAGGACCTTGGTGAAGCATCTTTTTTTCCAAGTTTATAGATTCACCGGGATAGGTCTCGACACTCGTTAGGCTTCTCGTAAAAAGCATACATTGAGTGAGTGCTACAAAGGTTTATCATGGTTGATTTTAAACCTATTGTAGCACCTATCTCTCATGGTGAGAGATTATCTTTGGCACAATGTTTAAATAATGATATGGAGAGAAAGAAAATTAAGAATGTGACTTATTTTAGGGCAGTTGGTATCTTGATATATGCCCAAATGTGCACTAGATTGGACAATGCATTTACTGTTGGATTGCTGGTTAGGTATCTAGCTAACCTAGGAATAGACCACTGGAATCTAGTTAAATGAGTGTTGAGGTATTTAAAGGGAACTAAGAATTATATGTTGAATTTAGAAAGGTCAATAGTCTAAACCTCTTGGCCTATACAGATTCAGATTTTTCTATCTGTCCGGATGATAGAAAGCCCATGTTAGGGTACATCTTTATGTTAGCAGATGGTGTAGTATTGTAGAAGTGTCAGGCAGAAATTGGTGACTTCCTTTACTATGCTTGCAAAGTTTATGACATGCTATAAGGTTGCTACACAGGCAGTTTGACTTAAAAACTTGATTTTTAAGTTATTTGTGGTTGATTTAATGGCTAAGCCCATGTAATTATATTGTGATAATCTTTTTGCTATATTGTTTAGTAATAGCAATAAGAACAACATAGGGTTTAAGCATTCGGAGGTCAAGTATTTAACCATCAAGGAATTAATACACAAAGGTAATATTGAGGTGGAGAATCTGATGACTGAGGACATGCTTATTGATCCTTTAACTAAAGGACTTCGCCTACTTATTTTTGAGAGACTTGTGTATAGTCTACTTATACATTTATATGTTTTCATGTATTATGATAGTATATTTTTATCAATAAAGATGATCATCATTTTGCTCTCAGTCATACATGTTATTATACATTATTATAATACATGTGAAAGTCTTAAGATCTATGTCGATCTTGAGCACTGTAAAAAGTCATTGGGCATATATATACAAATTGACCTTGAGCCTATGTCATTAGAGCATATATAGATATACATGTAAATCCATCATTTTGACTTGACATAGGGTGATATAAGCATTTAATCTCATAAAGATTTTCTCAAATGTAGTTTAGCATTCAGTGAGAGAAAACAAATTTCTCTAGTGTAGTTTAGCATAAAGTTTAGAGAAATTGAGACCAACAAATGGAAAGATGATAAATTTCAGATCATACAGGAATCATCCTAGTTTGCCACATTCTATTTTCTCATTCATATTAGTGAGGTATTAGATATGCATGATTGTATTAGATTTGTGTCGCATATGACACATGCATTTGATATTTTCTAGCATCGAAAGCCTTATAGGTCAAATGATTTTTAAACTTGATCGACCTATACATTGATCTGGCTTAACTACTTTTACTGGTTTTATTGTTGTTACAACTACTGTAATTAATTTATTGTCTTAAGGGGATAATGTTTGTAATTTTTCGAACATGCATTGGGCCTGTGATAGGGAGAGCCAATACGGTTACTATATATAGTTGCTAAGGTCTCTTGTTGTTTGCTTAAGTAAGTCATGAACATTCAGATTCTCTAACCCATTAAGAGGTTCGTGCATTAAGAAAGGTATAGAAAGACATTAACGACATCCAGTTGATCAACTTTTGTAAAGGTTATCAAGATCGTTCTAAGTTATGGAAAGCAAAATAGATATTTTCTGTATTTTGTTAATTTATTTTCTTTCACGTTTGATCCAGGGTGTATAACTAAGGCTTGTGTTATGCATTACAAAATGATCTTTATAAAAAGGGAGATGAAGGCTTTCATACATTAATTTTAATGTTAATGATAGCTAGAAACATTACATTTCTGACTTCTTCACAAACTCATGGGATGATAATTCATCGAAGGCGAATGAAACAATAAAAATAATGATGGGAGCCCCTTCTCTAGTTTCAATATTTCAAACAATCATAATAGATGTTTTGTAAATCATGCAAATGACTTGACTCATCACTTGAGCTTACCTAAGGCTATGTTTGGTTGATGGTTTATTAATGAAATAGAATAAAATGTAATATTATTCCATCGTTTGGGAGAAAGATTTATAATAAAATAGAATGGAATGGGATGGAAGAGGAGGGTTTCATATTATATCTCATTCTATCCTAAACAGTAAAAATGAGAAACCTTTGGTTTGGTGGATTTAGGATGAAATATAAAATGATAAACAACTTTTTATTATATTACATTATGAGTCATTTCATCCCTCTTAAACATCAATTTTTTTAATATTGCATCCATTTACATTCCATTCCATTATAAACTATTCCATTCCATTAAAAACCTTACGTTTAACCAAACATAGCCTAAGAGTCTTATGAATATGCTTGTTACAAGTGCTTACTTTTGAACCTGTGGAAGTGACCTGCCAATTTGATCAAGGGGATGATGTAGCTATTAGACAAGTGAGCATTGCTCTATGCTATAGATTATTAAAATAGAGATTCTATTTTCAACAGCTTTCATTGATAAAAAGAATCATTGTAATAATGAAACTTGGTGTGGTTCAACAATGATTGCTGACCTAATTGTTACTCAACTTGCGAAAACATTTGTTTTGAAAAAAATGCTCGACAAAGGTTATTGGTATTCCTGCTACTTTCAATAGTGATTTGAAGAATCATTTTGTTAAAATCAACGTTGGGTTTGATACGATGTGCAAGATGAATTCGTAAGTGATTAGCAATGTATGTGTTGATGCTATGTTAGTTGTGAATCATCATTACTTTATCTAATTGTTGGTCTGCAAGGCATTGTTATTCTAGAATACGCACTCCAGTCTCATCCGAATTTGGTGGTTCTTAGTGAGAAAATAACTGCATCAAAGTTTAACCCAATTGGTATCACAAGAAAAATTTATGATGCAGTCCAACCTAAGTCAGAATAAAATAAAAATCATAGAGTCCTTTTAGTATTAAAGGGATTGATAGAAAACATTCTAGAGGTATATGCTTACTTGAAGGAAAGATAAAGTTTGCTTAAGCAAAGTAACCTTACACATAAAGCGGTAATGTATGAGAACTATATAGTTGAGTTTGATAATCTTGTTACTAGCAAGTCATTTGTTGTCGAAGAAATCTTACGTTTTACTAAAATTTAGAGATGAGATTTTGAATGGTATAGTAGATGGGTCTAGATCGAAGAACAATGACATCATTCTAATTTTTGATCCTAAGGGAGCAACTCTTTCAACTGTTCTTTTTCAACTCGATAGACAGTGTACTATTAGCAAAGAAAAGGTTCCAATCATCCATGTTGAGTTTAGAGACACATAGTACTGTTGAGCATCTTATACATTAACTTGTAATTTCTTTCTCAAGCACAATTTTTCACATAACACTCAAATTTCTCGTTACGAGCATTGATACTTAAATGTATTTAAAGAACTTGTGTAAATGTCGAGACACAATGGTTCCTCAGTTTTTCCAAATTCACTAAATCATTTAATCTCTTGTTTTCTTCTTTCTTTATACTTGACGTTCAAATTAATGTGATGAAGAAGTTTGATCTAATGACCTTAAATTTCCGCAACTTTTTCTTTTGAACAGGTGAGCTTGAGTTCTTCTTGTAAGATGCCAATAATTTTTATTCCTTTTATTTATTTTCCAACGGTGTTTTATCTAACTTCTCAAATGAAGATAGTCATTTTCTTAAAAAAATATTGTTCATAAAGATATATTAAAACTGTATCGCTGGACTGTACAAACATATGTTCCTTTATATTTTATGAAGGTGTATGAAGAAAATTAGTAGTAATGGTCTTGCCCTTAGCTAAGCAAATCCGTAAATGCATTATCCAAGTTTTGAAAAGGCAACTAAAGGCTTCTCATACAAAGATATATTTTAGTAGTGTAAGAGAACTAAAAAAGAGAAATGTTCTTTTTTTTTTTGAAAAAGCAAAGAATTGTATTAATAATAGGATGTCCACATGAACAAATAAGCAAATACAAGGCAACGACAACGTTTAAGCATACATTAGTGTCTTCAGATAGAGCAACGACAACTTTTAACACAAACAACATACAGGACTTTTGACAAAAATGGGATAAGTGCATATCATGTCTTCCCCCATTCACCCAACCCTACCAAATTAGGGATTGGGTGACTGACGATCAGTAAGTTCCGAAAGAGGATCTTCAGCCGATAGATGATTTCTGGAGTAACTTCTTGAACATCCTCTCTACTTGTGGATTTGAAGTTGTTCTTATATGGTTGGAATATTCAGAGCTTGCAGACGTGCGTTATACATGAAAAGGGGAAGAACTCGTCTTTTCCAGGTACTTACTTGCTCTACTCTTTTAAGAGATAGTTAACCCCTTCTGTATGTTAATTGATTCTCTATGATGAGGATAGATTAGGGCAAACTCTTTCTGACCGAATAGTATATAGGATTTTCTCTTTGATTCCACCAATTAGAGAGTAGAGAACCTCATTTTTGGAATGTGCAATGTTCTAAAAATGTCTGATGTTTCTCTCTCGCCAAATCTCCTTGATGGAGGAGGCGAAGGAGATGACATAAATCTATTTGTTGTAGCTACAAGTATGGTTCATCTTCAAAAACCAATCAAGAGCTTCCACGAAGGTTGTAGCTACATTAGAAATAAGACACAACTTCTGAATCTTCTCCCATATAAACTGGGAAAAGAGGCAGAGGAAAAAAAGTGATTCCTTGATTCGTCCTCTAACTCACAGAGGACACAAATAGAATAGGAAGTAATATAATGCATTCTATCCATTATGCTTAGCTTATTTAGCACAGTAAGCTAAAGAATAATGGAGTAACTAGGTATGAGTTACTTGTGCCAAATGATAGGAAACCTTATTTGCCTTGAATTATTCTGATTTTGCCACTTTCTGAATTTCAAAATGTTGAAGGTGTTTGGAGGTAGATTGAAGCATTGGAATATGTCCTCTCTACCTAAGTTAGGGTGATAATTAAGAGTGAGGTACTGCAATTCCGAAGGAATGTTCCATTGGCCCCTTAGAATAATGGAATTTGCTTTCGAGTTGATAGAGAGTCCATTCCAAACTTGAAGGGCTCGAGCAAATCTAATTAGGAGGCCTTTACCAATCCAATTATCAAACCATAAATAAGCCTTTTCACCATTTCCAACCTTACAACACTCCAAAGGTTTTAAGATGGGTCTTAACTTTAGTTGAATCAATGGCTAGGAAAAGGAAGGTTTTAGAGGAATAGAACAAAGGCTAGATCTATTAAGGATGTAGCTATGGAACCATCAAATCCATAGAGATTTCTTATTCAATAGGATGTTCCATATATTTTTTATCAATGCTGATTTATTAAAATTGGCAATAGAGATAAATCCTAATCCCCCTATTTTTTTCCTTTTGCAAACTTTTAACCATTTAACCTTAGCAAAGTGTCTTTTCGACTTTAAGTTTCCCCACAGAAATCTTCTAAATAGCTTCTCGGTGGTTTTGATGACTCCTTTAGCTAGTGATATGTTGGAGGATCAGTAAACATAGAGGGAATTTAGAATAGATCTAATGAGTTACAATCTCCCACCAAAAGAGAGAACCTTATTAGACCACTTGCTTAACCTTCTCTGTATTTTTCCTATCAAGGGAAAGCATTCAAAGAATCGTATTCTTTTTATGGTGATTTATAGTCCCAGATAAGTCAAAGGAGTTGGCTTCCTACTCATCCATGTGATTATGGAGATTCTATTTTCCATCATAGTAACACTGACAGTTACAATGAAATGCATTTTTGTAAGGTTAACCTCTAACCTTGAAAGGTCTGTGAACAAAGATAAAGTCGAGATGAGCAATTCAATATATTTACCATAGGCCTTGGAAAATAGCAACAGGTCATCAGCAAAGCATAAGTTAATAAGCCTTAACCCTCTTACATTTACTATGAAATTCGTAATCCTTACTATTACCCACCTTCTGAAGAATCAATTGACTTAGGACCTACATGCATATGATAAAGAGATAAAGGGAGATAGGATCTCCTTGTTTTAGTCCTCTTACATTCTTAAAGATATCAGTTGGCATACCATTAACTAGAACGGAGTAAGATGGAGTGGTAATACAGGCCTCAACCCATATGACAAACTCATTTGGGAATCCCAAAAGCCTTAGGGTCTGAAGGATAAAATCCCATTCCATATGATAAAAAACTTTCCTAAAATCCACTTTTATTATACAGTTAGGAGGGCTATTCTTCCTCTAATACCCTTTCATCATTTCTTAGACAATAGAGATATTATCCGTATAACATCCCATTATCTGCGGGGAGGTTAGAATTGTAAATCTGAGTGATCAATGAGAGCTTCGAAATACATTTGCATTTGCATGCTCATGCATAATGTGTCATACACATACATGTGAATAGTAAAATTTTTGCACATGAAAATAATTGTACATGTATTCATTGATATTCCGGGTATAATTATTAATAAATGTGATTGTTGTTAAGAATTGTGATTTGTTTGTATTGCAAATTGATTTGGAGAGTGTAATTGTTGATTTAGAATTTTAGAAAATTTTCTGAAAATTCGGGGTAATTTTTGGACTAGGAAAAAATGCTAAGTGGCAAGACAATTGTTAACTGGTAGTAGAAATTACTGTCCAATGGCAATGGAAATTATTATAAATGACTTTAGAAATTACTGACAAGTGTCATTGAAAAGTGGGGGTTAATTGGAATAAAAATTAGGTTTGAATGCATTAGTTTAATAAGAGAAACATAGTTGACTTCATGGAAATTGGACATGTGGCAAGTGACAAGTGTCACTTGCCAAGCCATGTCTTAAAACCACCATTCTTTAAATTTTCAAAGACCATTTTGCTTGTATTTCACGATGCTTTAATTTGGAAGACCATTTAGTGTTTTAGGTCTTGCTCTCTTCTTTCTCTTCGTGGGTTCACTCCTTCTTTATGTCATTTGTTGCCAATCTCAACCAACACTAAACCTAGCTCACTCATCTCTTACTTGCTTCCTTTCACCTTGCTTTCTCTTCCATTCTCACTAAAAACCCAATCCTCGCAACCTCAAGATGACGATGAACGTGGGATGCTTGGGAGCTAAGGTTGAGTGATATTTTGAAAATTTTGGAGCTAAATCAAGTAAGTTATGCTTTAAATGTCATGGGTATGGTTTAATTAAGCTAGAAAGTTGAGTAAATTGAGATTTCATGAGTTGATTATGTGAGTTGAGTGTGTGTGACCTGGATAGTGAAAAATGTTGGAGTTATGTAAATATAGTGCCCTGGAAAGTAAGTGTATTTACATGTAATTTTATCTTCTTCAGTTACAGTTTTGTAATGAAAATATTTATTATTAATAAAACAAAAGAGTTTGGTTTTATCTGTAT
>JANZLC010000200.1:18946638-18959390 GCA_026413385.1 Erythroxylum gracilipes
ACAACAATATTATTGGTATTAATACAGAAACCCAAGTTACAAACCAAACATCATTTTTTATACCCATTCCTATTCTCATTCCCATTCTCATTCCCTTCTACTATTATACTCATACCCATTCTCAAACCCGTGCTCAAACCAAACGCCTCCTCAATTTGGAAGATTAGGGGTATAGTATTTGGTTAAGGACGGCTAATCGATCCCTTAGTAGAAGGAACATTGATTAATTGAAGTTTAAACATCGATTAATTTATATGTCTAATGAACATTTAAAGTGGTTATTAAGTATAACTAAACCACATATGTGAGCTGCGGGAATAATCTTTAACACCAGAGATTCTTGAGAAGCTTTTAAAATAGTTGTGATATATACATGCGCGTGTAAGCATTATATGGGCATATAGTGCATGCATTATATGATTATAAAAAGGAGTTATTGAGTTGTATTTAATTATTTTCAAAATATATTAACTAAGCAATTAATGTTGGAAAGGGTTTCTCTTCACCGTGGTAAAAGACTTTTCATATATGGAAAATAAGATATTGTACAAAGGATTCCTATTTAAAAAGATGGGAGTGATTCTAAAGTTAAGCTTGTGAAGTCATAAGATAAAGATTGTTTAGTTACATCACTATAACACAAATTTGTTTTTCTTTTCTTTTCTATCTTTTATCATTGTTGTGATTGCCTTATATGAAGTTCCCATAATTATATATTAGTATATATGATTCATTTATTAACTTTGAAAATGCATAAAATTCACACAGACACAATTCGCACCTCTTATTTACCATTTAGGATCGACAAGAGCTATCAATAAGTCTCATTAAAAAAAACATGTACATTCTAGCAAATTTTAAGTAAAGTTCATTTTGGTACATTTTGATTTATTTTTTCATTCAAAGAAGTCAAAAAATATGTAGATCTCATTCTTTAACGAGAATAATTATATTTGAAAACTTGAATGAAGTTTTTTCTTTTAGTTAAAAGGAGGGATGGCAGTTGGTGGCCTGAGCCTGATTTAACCGAACTACAGGCAACCTAAGCCCGATTTAACCGAACTTCAGACAACCTAAGGTCTGATTGAGCCAAAATTTTCAGGTACAAGACTAGTGCCCGATCGAGCTCAATATGCTTGAAGTCCGATCAGGCTCAAATAGGCCCGATTTTTTTAATTTTTAAATTTTAAATTAAATAAATTAATAATTGAGGATAAAATTATAGGTAATAAAAGAAAAAAGTTTAAAATTTAAGTAATCAATTCAATTATTTGAATTTACAAATTTTAATTGATTAATAAAATTTTAAAATTTGAGATTTTATAAAGAATGAGTATATAAAAACTTACATATATTGATAAAATGAATAAGATAATGTCGAATCCAATAATGAAGGAGGATATGACTATAGGAAATAAAAGAAAAAAGATTATAATTGAAGTGATCAATTTAATTAATTATAGTTACAAATTTCAATTAATTAAGAAAATTTGAGATTTTATAACGAATGAATATATAAAAACTTACATATAGTGATAAGATGAATAAGACGATACCAAATTCATTAATAAAAGAGGATATGATTATACGAAATAAAAAAATATAATTAAAGTGATCAATTCAACTCATTATAGTTACGAATTTCAATTGATTCAGAAAATTTGAGATTTTATAATGAATGAATATATAAAAACTTATATATAGCAATAAAGTGAATAAGATGAATCCAAATTCAATAATAAAGGAGGAATATAATTATAGGAAATAAAAGAAAAATATTACAATTGAAGTGAACAATTCAATTAATTATAGTTACCAAGTTCATCTTATTCATTTTATCAATATATATATAAGTTTTTATACATTTATTCATTACAAAATCTCGAATTTTCTTAATCAATTCAAATTCGTAACTATAATTATATACTTTTTTCTACTGATTTCAGCTATAGTTTGTATTAAAATTATTTTGATTATATCTATTTATATTTTCTCATATTCCATTTATATTATTTTCATTTTCTATTTATCTTTTTCCAATTTTTAAATTTTAATTATGAATATTTTTCATAGTGAAATATAGTTAGTTACTAATTTCTTTAATTATATTTTTCTTTAATTTATTTTTATTTTGGGATTAATTAGATTTATATAGAATTTTTATTTAGAATTTAAATAAATAAAGAGAAATTGACCCATTTTTACAATTTGGGATATTTTTCTAGAATGTTTAGTTAGAGTGAAAAAAAAAAGTTATAAGGAAGTTTAAAAGAAATTTTACTTCTTCAGTAATTAATCAACTAAAAAAAGAGAGAAAAGATAAAGGTTGTAAACTAGGTCTAAAATAAAAATGAAAAAGTTCAGTTAGCCATAGGAATAAGAAGAGAAACAACTAAGGACCTTTTGGTATTTTTTAGACTTTCTGAACCTTAAAATAGAAAATAAATTTAAAAATTTTAAACGATGGGGCCATCATGAATTGATAAAATGAATATATAAAACTTATATATATTGATAAAATGAATAAGATGAAACCAAATTAATTAATTATAGTAATCTTAATTGTACAAAAATGATTATCCAAATTATTTTACAAAAGATTATATAATTTACAAAAAATCAAGATAAAAACATGATGGAGACTGAAAACTAGAGACTAGAGATTGGATACTACAGACTGGAGTGGAGACTAAATAGACTGAAAAAGCAACTAATAGTTGTAGTTAGGATCGTCAATAGTTTGCATCACTTCATTTGTATGTAAAAACATTATAGTTGATAATGTAATAATAAAATTAAAGGAATAAGGACATGGTAATAATTAATAAATAGTTTAATATACCTTTATCTCCAAATATTTTATCAAAATAATGTTAGCTTGATCGATGAGTATAACTATTCGCCTTTGCATTAATACCTATAGTTATATTAATATACAAATTGAAAATCAATACTAGGTAAGATAATATTAAAAAATTGACAAAATTGATATATCAAAAAGAAAAGAATTTACCCTCAATATCTTCATCATCTAACCAATTTCAGGCACACATAAGGACTTCCACAGTAAGAGGATGAAGTAGAGCACGATGATGATTATTAACCTAACCACTAGTGCTAAAAGCAAACTCAGAAGCAACAATAGATGATATAATTACTAATAAGTCAGAGCAATTACTTGTATAATTAGAAAATTATTTCCACAACTCTTCTATCATAATAATACATCAAACTGCACACCTTCAACTTCGGCCCCACAATCTTCAATCAAATATTTATCTAATTTCATCATATTCATATTGTACGAAGTCCTAACCCTTTTTTCTTTCATAAATTTTGAAAGTGAAAGTAACAAACTACTCTTAGAAAAAAACTACTCTTAGAAAAGAGCTTGAACTTGAAACTGAAGCCGAAGTCGAACAGGTTGAACTACTACAATCTCAATCATGAATTTTGTCAATTTTGAGTTGATAATCATTAAATAATTCGTACTCATACCAGAATTGTTTAATGACATCTACATGCTCTTAGGCTCGATCACCATACAACACATTGTATATAAAAAATATCCTCCTCCATCTTGTATCTCGGGTCCAGCATAAATAACAACCATAGACCAATAAGGATTCAACTTCTCCATCATCTACTTTGTCATAAGCGAAATAACCTTATTGGAATCAAACATCCAATCAGATAAAGCATTCTTTATCTCACACATAGTATTAAAGCAACAGTGTGAAGTTGGATATTTTATTTCCGAGAACAATTCAGTCTCATTATAAAATAATTCTAACTTCTCAGAAAGTTCTCTAGCCAACTCCCATTGCTCTTTCTGTAGGCATACAAGTGTACTAAGATTGTCTTTGTCTCAGTTTAGTAAACACATCAACATATTGTACTACGACTCAAACATCTTGAAGGTTAAGTTATATCTGGTTAGACAATCCAAAACCAACATCTTCATACTTGGAATGCATAGAAATCATGTAATTTTTACAAATTTCTCAACGTTTTTAGGTATTGTGCTCCAATATACTCACTATTCCGACTCGAATCTATTCCTTCATTCATGATATACAATCCATCCTTCATAATCAAGTTCAAAATACATGCAAAACAATGCATATAAAGTAACTTTCCACCTACCAATAAGCTCCCTACTTGTATCTTATTCTTTAACTTTTCAATCATATCATAATTCATGCTACAATTGAAGAATTTTATGGTGGACAATTTGTCATCGATATTAAAATCCATCAAATAGTCTCTCAACACGGTTGCCAACCTTTCACTTGTATGTGGTATCGGCACATAAAAGAACCTATTATGTACAAATATTACCAACATCAATCATCAAATAATGAAAAAGTAAATGATAAAAATATTAAAGAATATAAATTACCTCAAAAGTTTATTACTTGAAGTCCAATCATTGTCAACATAATGTGTCTTCACCACTATATAACCCTAATTTTGATTATTGGTTGTCTACATGTCTATTTTAACGACAATCTGTCCTTTATTACTTGACAATGTTCTCAAATTTCTTTCTTCTTATCCTTGTATATCTTTATAATCTCCTTCTTCAACGTATTCTAACTTGGAACCTTGAAGGTTGATTATAGTGAGTTGCAAAACATCCTAAATTTTTTGGTATCAACCATATATAGTGGATGTTCATCACCAATTACCATATAAGCCATCAATAACCTTAATTTGTTGTTGCCATTTCATTCTTCTCTCTTATAAGATTATGGGTAAACAATATTTGACCTCCCAATATCATATTTTTTCTACTATACGAATCCACATGTCTCTTTAAATGAGAGGTTTTGCCTTTTGAACCCTCCACCAACATCCTTTGAAAATATTTACATTGAGCTTTTTCTACTCCATTCATAAATCTAGTATTATTTATATGATTCCAAACTTCACTTTTCAATTGAATTCGAGTTGAACTTCTATCTTCACTTGGTATGAGATTAGAAGTTTTCATTTCTATCTTCGGTACTAGATTACAACTCTCTACTGAAGGAATATATTTATCCATAAAAAACAATCAACATATAAATGTATATGTTATTCCTAATCATAAATGAATAACATTATGATTAATATATGTATGTATTTTTTAAAATACAAGCCTTAAAATAAGGAATTACATACTTCACTAATTTAACTTAACTGTATACTTATCCTTTGCATCTAAACTTATCCCTGTAACGAAATTCATTAAAAATATAATTCTTCATGATAGATACTAAAATGGGTCGAAGAAAAACTACTCTATGAGCGTATGTTGGTGTCATTAATTAGTAAATGTAAGTATCATTATACGTATACAATTTGATCTCTAGAGCCACTTATATACTTGCTAAACTACAATCAAGTTACTTTAGTTATGAACTTTCAGATGGAAACATGGACCGAAGCATTTTGTTACCTCTGGCAACGATTAGTTATTCAGTATACACAGAATATGAAATAAAATGTATATTTGTATGGTTGCGTACTGACATAGTGCAGCTGCTTAATCCTTTTGAGTCATGCATAAATGTGAGAAACCCCTCCTTCCTCATAAATCTAATTTTATTAGCTTACACCAATTACTTTTATCATGTTTTCGTATGGCTTTCCTACGATTCTCTTTTCTTTCTAAAAGTAACACATATGCATACACATAAAGAGTCCTGGTCCCAACAAGGTCTAGCTCTTTTCTTTCTAAAAGTAACACATATACATACACATGAAGAGTCCTGGTGCCAACAAGCTCTAGTGCAATTATGGTAACTATCATCCTTATATAGAACAATTCTCCATTTGCAACAAAAGAATATTAATACAACTTCTACAATTATGCACTGCTTGCAACAACCTTATTACTAGTCACCTTCCGTTCTTTTTTTTTTTCTTTATTGCATTCCTATTAACTTTTTGTACATAAAAGAGCATAAGAACTTCATTGGAATTTAATTTTATGATGCAAAATAAAATTTAATTCCAATAGGAAAGAATATTTTAAGTAATATAAATAACATATATCTCAAATGTCGAACCTAAGAACATTTATATTGGAAGGGGAAATAACACTTGCTCAATGGTTTTTAGTTTTATTTTTTCAGCGTATATGCAATTTTTTTTACTTTTAAAAAAAATAATTATCTCATAGCTTAAATCTCATTTTTAGACTTGACAAACACCATTTTCCTGTACATATAGAAAAATTGATAAATATTATCCTAAAGTTGTCAATTAGTTCAAATTGGCAGGCCATACGATGTAAGAAAACGCACCCACAATAATAAATCATGATTAAAGAGAGCATGCTTGATCGATCTGGATGTAAATTACATATTATGAATCGATTTCATATGAATGAAATCATCTCAAATTCACAATTCTTGTGCATAAGTAATTAATTTCTTTTTTTCACTGGGAGTCTATAGCAGCAATTCTCACTAACACTGATGACAACCATGAATCAAAACTACAAAAGATTAACAACTTTTAAGTACAAACTTTAGTTTACTTATACATATTAGTGTCCGTTGTTCATGTACTTCCTAAACTAATGCATTTGCACTCTATCCCGACATTAGGTATTCCATGACATAGTATCTTTATGGGGTATTTCCTCAAATACTTTACCTGCTTTAGCCAAATCACCAAACCTTGCATACAAATCCAACCATTCCCTATGTACAAGTCAGATCCACAACTCCTCTGCAAACATGTTCATGAATAATAAGACGAAAGCAAATTTGAGAAGAGAGTAGTGGCAAAGGGGTAGCGAATGCGGTGGTGACTAGTGAGAGAGAAAGAGACAATAGAGAGAGAACCAACGACAGTGAATGACGGTGAGAGACAGAGGGAGAGGTGAAGAGGAAGAAATAGTGAAAAAGAGTAGTGCAAAATGACGTCATTTTATTTCAGAAGCAAAACAACGTCGTTTTAAGGAGTAAATAATTAAATAAATGATGATGTTGTTACATTTTAGGAGGCAACAGGCTCAAGGTTCAGTTAATCCAAGCTTGGCCTGTTGACCCAGTCCAACCCGTTTTGTCATCCCTAATTAAAGGGTTGATCTTTTGAGTGTTGTAGAGAATGCACGTTGTGTCTTGATAAATTCTTCGTTAGAAGACAAAGTTAAGACTAAAGTTCCAAATGATAAAAGTAAGTGGGATAATGAAGATAGGAGATTCATTACATTAAATATAAGATCATACATTAAATATAGTGGTTCAATAGTGTGTGTATGTGAGACGGTTCAAGACATGTAACATATACTTGAAATCATAGATGATGACATCACTCAAGTGAAAACAAGCAAAGAAAGAATGTTTGTACATCAATATTAATTATTTCTTATTTAACATAATGAATGGACTTTTAACTTATATGCCAAGAGAGTGGAGATAGATTAAGAGTAATTTCGCGAAATCAATATATATCAATTTTCTCTTTTTTCCTTACCCTAATTTATTATACTCATCTATTAATATATATACATGTATATATGTATGTATGAGGATCAAATCTCCTCTTTCAGTTATGGTGTTCCTATTATGTTCTATTAAATATCATCCACATATTTACGTGGACCCTATATAAATGTATGAATGAGATTTAATAAAATAGAGTAACTGAAACAAAGGATTTAATGTGTGTATGTATGTAAGTGTGTGTGTATATAATTCATTTATTGAGTTTTGAAAAAGGATAAAATCCACATACATATGATTCAACCTCCCGCTAGTATGTCATGTTGTCTACTTCAATAATGGTACATCTACGAGGAAAGACAAAATATTTGAAGTATTGAGTAATCTAAGGATGAAGATATATAATTACGAAAATATAGAGGTGTTTTAAGAATGACAAATAGCTTAATTAATTTCAGGTTTAATCCCACCTTCCCGGCGCTTTGCACAACGAATTGGAGGCTGCAAATGCGCAGAAGCTTTTCTGACGGAGAGTTGGTTACTGTGGCTGGATAGGATCCAGTTGAACTTGCGAATAGGATGAAGCAAATTCTTGTTATAAAGCATGAAATTGCAACCCATCAGGATATTGCCAGGCCTGATCTTAAATCGCATAGTCTGATATACTTGCTTATCTCTTGGGGGGATTGAAAAGGCTTGAAAGACATAATGGAGTTGTTAAATAACAATCAACTGGTTGTGTTCTGATAAATTCATATGTTGTAGTTGGAACTAATCCAGGAATAACTGAAGGGTGGAAGATGCATTGGAATTCTCATCTAGACTGTTTCTACAGACAGGGAAGTAAACCGCAAATGCATACGACACTTTCTTCAAACTAGTATGCATCCTAATTATCAAACAGTTAGAGTGCATGTGATCCATTTAAGTAACGTACGCGGACCAGATACCACTTTTAGGTGTCTCCTAGGCATAATTTTCAGCTTTTCCTTTTCATCCTTCAGGGAGTTTCAAAACCGAAATTGTGCACAGCCGACTGTTGAATATACACAAAAGCTCGCCAAAGAATTCACATCTTAACACGTCCAAGAAATTGTCCAAAATAAAAGCTCTGATATCTTACATGTTTAATTTGTTCCATAAAACATCAACAAACTTGCCACTGAAACTGCACTGTCATGCACAAATGGTGAATACTGCAAGTGATCTAGCTGATGACAGTTTCTCACAAAGAATAAGAATGGGCAAAAGCAAATTTCAAAAAAGAATGATGGTTACATGTTGAAAATATAGGAAGCACATGCAGATACAAATCAAAGTAAGCAGGACTTGGTGTTGTATAAACTAGTAACAGGAGGGAAATTTACATTACTTCCGATCAAAATGCTGTCATCACCTTAGACACCTGATGAAGATGTCCGGTTAATCCTTTGAGCACCCAGTTTTGGGGCCGCGGGTTTGGCTCCTCGTCCCCTGCCAGCTGATAATGGTTTGGCTTTTGTAGTTGGTGGGGGAGCAGCAATAGCAGCCCAGGGATCGTCATCATCAAGGGCAGCGGTGCTTCTCACATTCAAAGGTTTTGATGCTGTTTTCGGAGCAGGGGCAGCTATTGAGCCCCATAGATCATCATCATCGTCTTTTGCTACCTTCGGTGTACTTTTTGCTCGAGAATTTGTAACTGAAACAAAGGGGGGTTTGGAAACCATTAGGCAAACTTTTTTGAACGACTCATCAGCGTTATTACTTAAAAAGCTATCTGCTATATTGCTGGTAAATAGCATCCTGTGGTCAAGATACATATTATCTCATAATATTATAATCAGATTGTAATCAGATTCTATAAATTAGATAGCAGTATCTTAGAGATAAACATTATCCTAGAATTATCTTCTCTATCTGTATAGATTATCTAGCCTATTCTGTACTCCTATTCATGGATATATGTACTACATTCTCTTAGTAATATAATATAGAGCAAATCAGCTATTATTCACATGGTATCAGAGCCAAGTGAAAGAGATAAACCCAGGAGTCCACGCCGGCAAGTCAAGAAATGACTTCCAATCTTGAGAGATCCTCCACGGCAAACCCAAACCAGACTGGAGGTCAGTCATCGATGACCTTTGGTCTTGAAGGAGTTTTAGTTGTCATCGTCTCTGACAAACTGAAAACCATCGGGAGTGGACTCAAGCTATGAAACGTGCCATTGGAGGACATGGGAAGCTGAGCTTTATCGTCGGAGATGGAAACATTCCAGACCGAACGAACTTGCAAGCTTAACGACAGTGGGAGATAGACAACTCCATGGTATCGTCATGGCTTATCAACACCATAATACCACTGATCAAACGCACTTTTATGTTTCTGCCAATAGCTCGAGAAATCTGGGAAGGGGTGCGACAATTATACTCTGATGGAGAGGATGAATCACGAATCTACGAGATAAAAACAAAGCCGTGGCAAATGAAGCAAGGTGACAGAGAAGTTACAGAATATTGGGTCAAAATGGTAGCATTGTGGCAAGAACTTGACCTTTTGTCGGATGAAGAGTGGAGGTGCAAGGAAGATGCTATGATGTACAACCAGAAAATTGAAAGAGAAAGAGTCTTTGAATTTTTGGCTGGTCTCAACAAAAAGTTGGATTATGTTCGTGGAAGAATCCTAAGTAGAGTTCCTAAAGAAGTTTTTTCTTAAGTTAGAAGGGAAGTAGCAAGGAGGAAGATCATGCTAAAAGAGGAGTAAAAAAGAAGAACAAAATGTGTCTCCAGTACCTACTAATGAAGCATCTGCATTGATGTCCTGTGGTGAACCCAGTAAGAAGGGTCATAAGAAGTGTGATCATTATAAACAAAGTGGTCAAACTAAGGACACATGTGGGACATCCATGGAAAGCCTCCAGACTGGAAACCAAAAGAGGGAAAAAACTGAGGCTACTAAGTAAGTAGTGAAGGGGGAACAAAAAAAATCTAAAGATAGAAATAACAAGGTGGTGAACTAAATATTTCACTAGGGAAACTATTGGAAATACTGAAGAATCTCCAAAATGACAGCAACCAACAGAAGACAAGCACAGTTGCTAATGCTACTATGACAGGTAATATCATAAAAGCTTTTTTATCTTCATGCGGTAGGAAGAAATGGATAGTTGATTCTGGAGCATCAGACCATATGACAGATGATTATAACCTGTTTCATTCATATTTTCCTAGTGCTAGGCATGAAAAGGTTAAGGTAGCAAATGGCGGTTCCTCTTCAGTGGCAAGAAAAGGAGATATCAAAATAACAGATTCTATGAAACTAAATTATGCTCTATAGGTTCCGAATCTAGAATGTAACCTCCTTTTAGTCAGTAAATTGACAAGAGAAGTTAATTGTAGTGCTCATTTTTTCCCATACTCATTGTGTTATACAGGACCTGTCATCGGGGAAGATGATTGGCAGTGCTAAAGAAGTAGATGGAGTGTACTACTTTGAAGATGAAGAAAGTCATTCTACTCCTTATAGCTTAGGTAATAGTGTGATTGTTCCTAAGATTGATAAACTATTGTTATGGCATAAGAGGTTAGGTTATCCAAACTTCCAATATATGTCACGGTTGTTTCCAAACATTTCAATAAATAAAGATCTTTGTGTTCAATGTGACGCTTGTGAATTTGCTAAGCATCAAAGAAGTTCTTTTACAAGGTCTAAATACAAACCCACAAAACCTTTTTCACTTATCCATAGCGATCTTTGGGGCCCATCTCATGTTACTAACAGAACCAATTCAAAGTGGTTCATTACATTCATTGATGACCATACTCGTTTGAGTTGGGTGTTTCTTTTGAAGGATAAAACTGAAGTCTCTACCATGTTCATCAACTTTTATCAAATGATAAAAAACCGATTCCAAACAAGTATTCAAGTCCTTCGTACTAACAATGGTACTGAATATTTTAATCAACATCTTCATACATTCTTCCAAAAACATGGAATTGTCCACAAGAGTACTTGTGTCAATAGTCCTCAACAAAATGAGATTGCTAAGCGAAAAAATGACACCTTCTTGAAGTAGCTAGGGCCTTGATGTTCACTAGCAATGTTCCAAAATTCATTTGGGGGGATGCTATTCTTATTGCAACCTACCTTATTGATAGAATGCCTAGTCGTGTTCTTTCTTTCAAAACACCCTTCAAAAATTTCAAGGAACCCAAACTACTCATCATCTTGAAACTAAACTTCCTCTAAAAGTTTTCGGGTGTACAGTCTTTATTCACAGTTATTCACACCACAAACTTGATCCAAGAGCTAAAAAATGTTTGTTTCTGGGTTACTCTACTACACAAAGGGTATAAATGCTATGATCCTATATCAAAAAGGTTGTTTGTTAGTTGTGATGTCTCTTTTTCTGAGACAGATCCCTTCTATCCCAAGTCTTTGATTCAGAGGGAGTATTGGAGTGAGTTTGGTGGTGATGAATCTCAGCTTGAACCTCCTTGTACATCTGTTCCTAAACCTATCCTAATGTCATCTCCTATATAGACAAATCCTGATACAGAAGTAGCTATACCTGACCATACACTTAAGGTGTACTCTCGGAAGAAGAAAACAAGTAGTACACTCCCTATCCCTGAAGCTATACCAATCTCTGAACCAATGCATGTCCTTGCCGAAGAAGCTCAGAGTAGTAAGGATCAAGAAGACAACAAAGATTTAGAACTGCCAATTGCTTTATAGAAGAAATCTAGATCATGTACTATGCACCCAATTGAGAGGTTTGTCTCTTATGATGCTCTACATTCTCAATACAAAGCATTTATTGTTAATCTGGACAGAATTGGCATCCCCAAAAATATTCAAGAAGCTCTTAAAGTTCTAGAATGGAGAGAAGCAGTTTTTGAAGAGATAAGAGCACTTGAAAAGAATGAAACATGGGACGAAGTTGATTTGCCAGAAGGAAAGAAACCCGTGGGTGGATATTCACAGTCACATATAGGGCTGATGGTTCCATCGAGAGGTATAAAACGAGACTGGTAGCAAAGGATACTCAGACCTATGGGATGGACTACAAGGAGACATTTGCACTTGTGGCCAAGCTAAACACTATCAGACTATTGCTATCTGTAGCTGCTAACTTCGACTAGCCACTCTAGCAACTTGATATTAAAAATGCCTTCTTGAACGGCAAACTAAAGGAAGAAGTGTACATGAAACTTCCTCCAGGATTTGATGAGGAAGGAGGAATCAGAGTATGCAGACTAAGAAAATCCCTATATGGGCTGAAACAATCACCACGAGCTTGGTTTGAAAGATTTGCCAAAGTCCTAAAAA